>VDFB02086081.1:417302908-417902908 GCA_007258455.2 Sequoia sempervirens
TTCCGGATTTTGTGTAAGTGTTTAATTGCGTTATTGTTGTTTTGTGTGTGATTAGTTTATGCAGTTAACATAATATTTGATGGAATTTGTACTCAATTAATTAAAATAGCATTGAGTAAATAAAACTAGAAATTAAGATGAAAATTAAATAAATTAGTTTTATAAAATATTAAGTAAAGAATTATTAATAAATTAATTAATTAATTGTTTTGTAAAAAAAAAACATTCTTTTAATGATATTCAATAATAATTAAGAATTTATTTAGTTATTCAAAGGTAATTATTCCAATATCGTGAAGGGTAAATATTATTGCCAATAGATTTTAATTGATTGGCATGATTTGAATTGATTCAATCTATTCGGTTTGTGTTTTGAAGTATTAAATAAAATAGAAGTTAAACAAAATTAAATGCCATATTATGTCAGATCTAATTATAGAATTTTCGCATGTAAAGTTTTGTAACTGCTCCGCATAAATGTTGTTCTCAACTAAAGCCTCTTTGTAACTGAAAAGCATGTGGAAGTCGAAGAAAATGGTAGAATATGAAAAATAAAATAATAACTATATTTATCTTTAAAAAAATGGTTCATTTCTTTTTTGGGGGGGGGGGGTTTGAAGATGGAAGGTGAAGCATTGGTGGATCTTTATGGTCGTCAGAGTACGTCCAATAGGGGACCATTCTGAGACGGCGAGAGAGCCCACAGATAGCAAATCAGCATGACCATGCTATGGGGGAATTGGAAGACCGATGCATGGGGGAAGAAGAGGGAAATATCGAGTCTATTCCAAGATGGCAATTGTGTTCTTGAGGGTGATCAAAAGTGACTGCAAGGCGTGACTCATGATGTTGCACAATGAAATCTGTGTACTAGAACTGTTCGTTCCACAACACAACCATTTTGGAAAGGCACACAGTAAACGGAGGTTTCGTATGGAAATATGCGATATTATCTTCCAGAGTCCTGAGTTTTCATGGGGCGTCTAATGATGGTGATGCTTAGAAGGCGTGTGAAATCTGTCTACTTTTGAAGTTCATCATGATAAAGAGGAACCAGGTATGATTGATATCCCTACTATCTTTTGATTGACAGGCTGTGATTTCTTGATAAATTCAAACAATTGAATTGTTCCTCTCTCAACTTTTAGATATGTTCTCTGAAGTCATGTTTTTGCGCCTCATCTTTCTCCTTCCCTTCCGTCTCATGGATAATGTGTGAGATTTGTTAATAATGCAAGTAGATGGCGATAGTTCCAAATTCCAATATTCACTTTCTGATATTCTTGGCAACCTGTCACAGCCGCAATACTTGAGCTTGGTAGGGTGTATAGATTTAAATAATCTCTCTAATTTTATTATCAAAATCCCAAATTTTATCCACAAGGCTGAAGGAAAATGGCTTCTCACATTTTTTCAACCTTAACCATCTCAAACTTGGAGGAAGCTTGGTTTGTGTGTCTTTTCTGATGTCGGCAATGAGCAGATTGTTTAAGTGAAGAAATTGAGGACCAATGAGCGGATTATTTAATTCTCTTGATTACCGCGCAATGATAAAACCTTTTCAGTTACCTTCAGTTCCAGTCAAAGCTAAGAGAAATTGATGTTATTGGATCTGGGGTGTTTAGATGAGCTCCTTGGCATAGTGCAGTGATAGAAATTTATATAATCTCACAATTCTTTGTTGGTAGCCTACCACACCCAAGCTACCCGGTGTTTAGACTTAGGTTCGTGGAAAAAAAATTGTTGTCTCCCTGAAACCTTTAGCAACCTATCTTTGTTGCAGTGCTTAAATTTCAAATAATGTCCCTGGTCCCTTAGGCAACCTGTTACAGCAGCAATATTCGAACATAGAAGTCTGTAGAGATGTAAATAGCCTTCTTGCTTCCGTTTGTAACCTGTCAAATCTGCAGAACTTGAAGTTTCCTGTCAAACAAAGTGCGTGCCTTGTCTTTGCATCGAATGCCTTGATGAATGACGTTATGTTAACTCTGTTATAAGCTTTGCGTAGGAATGTTTCTCTCACTGCGTTGATGTATGTTGTGTTCATATGCTATTAGATATACTTAAATTGTAATAACAACAATTACGTTTAAAATATAAATTTATTAGATATATATATATATATATATATGTTGATATTAATATGGTTACTTTTATATATCTATTTTGTTGTTTTGTAAACAACATTTTGAAGTTGTATATATAGGGAGAGATGTATATATATATGCATCTATAGTTTATTGTAAGATATGTTTTAGTAATTGAGGGAAACTTCAAATGAATAAAGTTCATTTAATAAAAAGACCCTATATGGAGAGTTTTAAGCCCTTACACTATAAATATTAGATTACTTTACATAATCAAGCTTTGTAAATATACGTATTTATAAATCTAGTAGTTATGCATTAAATGAGTATCATTTTGTAATTCTTCTTTAGTCTCTCTAAACTTCATGTTGATGGAATGACTTTATTTGGATGGTCTGGGAAATTTATGTGAGCCTCCTTTATGAGTTCAATTATAGGAGTCTAAGTATGTTTAGTTGATCAAAAGTCTAGGAATGTATTGTTAGGTTATTTCATATAGGTTTCGTTTCCATGTTTATACTTTCTTGGTTAAACTCTTAATATTTCTAAAGGTAGTTGGTTACTTAAATAAAGATAAATAAAGTTAAGTTTCCTTGACATTGAAAATTGAATGAAGGTTATTTCCATTATTTGTTTAGCAAATTGTCTTAGAAGAATAAGTAATTTAGGATATTATTATTACCACAATTATTATGGTTTATTCTTTGTTAATTTGTAGGTGAATATTGTTATTTTATAACCTTTAGAGGGGAATGGTAAGATTAGTGTGTAAGCTAAATAACTAGGAAATTGTTTTAAGATTGTCTCAAACATTATCATTTGAGGGTAATATTCTTTTAATTTAATGATAAGGAATATTATGGAATATGCCTTGAGATAATTACGATATGTGATTTTAGAGTTCCTTTATTTATTTATTTTAAATTAATTCTTTTGAGCAAATCGATAAATTGTTTTGATTGGTCATTGATCATTTGAGGGTAATTTGGTGGATCCTATTTGTGGTATCCTCTTTGGAATTGCTTGGCTTTGGAGGTATTTTGATTCCTTTGGGTTCATGTCATTTTTTGAATGTTTTGACATACTCTTTCATTTTAACTTTTCTTGAGTTGACGTGAGTTGGTGATCTTCTTTAAGTTAAGTTGTGTTGCTATTCGTTCAACCTTTCGTGGTGAATTCTTGGTTTGTTTTGAGTTGTGGGCATCTTATTAATTGTTTTTGTGGTGGAGTATTTTGGATACTAATGCAATGCTTGGTTGTGATAAGTTTATGCTTCTTATTAAATGCAGTCTTTCCACTTTTATTATTTTAGTGAAACATTAAATTATATTGTTGTCATTTTGTCAAAGGTCTTTTGTATACCAACTGCACGAGTATCTTGTGAGGAGGAAATTGAGGTCTTCCATGGATGCCTAGTTGGTGGCTTTTGGTTTTATTAAGTGATTTCGTTGAATTAAAGGTTGATTTTCTTGTGCGTTTTCCTATTTGAGGTAACACTATTGTTCATTTGTGGATGGGTTTTGATGAATCTTCCCTTTTTATGGATTTTCTGATTTACTCGCATATTTGAGGAAATTTTATCCTTGTGTTGGAATTATTGGAGAAAAAATCTTGATGCTTTATTCTACCCTTGTTTGTGGGTTTTCATTCTTTTGGCTTCCAGAGGCTTGAGATGATTGAATTTTGATGTTCTCCCTCTTTATGTGCCCTTGATGTGGCAAGTGTTTTGGTTTCATAATTTTGAAAGGGTTGTACGGAATTGTTGAGACTTTGATTATGTATTTATAGAGAGATGGGTAATGCCTCGCATGCTTCTCTATTGTGACTCTTGGTTCAAAATTATGATGGTACAACCCTTGGTTTTTTTTTATGTTGTTGGGTCTCTAGGGAGAGTGGCTCCTCGTGGGGGCCGGCGCCCCGTGTAAGGGGCAGAGCACAGGAGAACCCACGAGTGAGTTAGTAAACAAGTGAAAACCTATTAATTAACTTAGGAGGGTTGGGTAGTAATATCATTACAAGATTTAAAATATGGATGCCTCGTCTTCATTAGTGCTTCCGCAGACTAATGGAAGGCTGAGAAGGCCGTGGTTGGCAAGGTCGTAACCTCGTCCTCATGAGAGGTTATCGGCTTCGCATGAGCTACCCTATGGTACGAGCCTCAAGTAGGAGGAAGGCCAAAGAGATCCCTTAGATGAGGCCCGGCCTTCTCGGTTTGGGAGGGCAGAGAGAACCCATGTAGGACTATGCGATGACACTCTCCCCTAGTTGCCCATATGTTTTACTTTATTGTGTTCCTCTGGAAGTAGGTTATGGGAGTTGGTTTAGATTGTTGTTTGAATTGATTTTAATTGATTTATGATTATTGTTTTAATACATCTTTAGTATGTTTTGTGGTCTTGTATGATCTCATTTATATTTGATTTACAATCTTGTATCTTATGATACTGTGATATGATGTTATTTATTATTTGATTGAAATTTGGAATTGTATTATGTTTATTCAGTTTAATTTGGAAGTATTTCATGATCATCCTTTGATTACTTGTTTACTGGTCATTGCTTTAATTTATGTGATGGCATTTATGATTTTAAGTTAGTATATTGACTCTTGTAATTCTTGAGTTTTGTGATACTTTTGTATGGCGTTGAGTCTTGTGGTTCTCTATTTGGATGTTCTTGGTTGCGGTCTCTTTCTTGTTTAGCTCCTAGCACGGGGGGTGGGTCTTCGGACTCACATGGTCGGGTGGAACGTGCTAAGCACCCCATTGGGTTCCCAGTCGAGGATCGAGAGGTGTGGATTGGTGCGGTTGTAGCGACTCCGGAGTTGTACCTGTCTTGGAGCTAGTTATGATTCTATGTATTCATCTGTTTATTTGTATTATGTTATCTTATGTATGGTTTCCATTTATGATTGGAAACACTTTTGTATCATTGTACCTTTAGAAGACATTTATCTGTAATATAATGTTGAACTTAGTGGTGTGTTCTTTGGCCATAGCAGGTTATTTATTCATTATGTTGGAGTTAATCATGCATATGTTGTGTTTATACATGGATGGTTTCATATCAATGAATTATCATGCTTGTGTGTTATATTGTTAATGTTTATTTTGTTATGGATTATAATATTTGGCTTTTATTCTTTATTGTCGTTGTGTGGATCTAAGTCTCGTAATGGCTCCACAAAACAGCACCCCAAAGGGATGTGTGTTAATGAATCTATGAAGCAAATTCATGTTTTGGATTAAGCATTAACATTACATGCATGTTATGTTTACTTTAAAAAAAAATTGTGTAGAAATTGTTTTAATTGCCCTTTGGGTTAGCATGGTGGGGCATTGGTATGAGCCTAGGTTCATACCTTTGGGCACTATTGTATCACTATGTAACCTTGGCAGACCCATGAGTCTTAGTTCCTTTGTTTTTTGTCATTGTTGTGAACTTGAATTTCTTGTTAGTTGGTGTGGTCGATGGTGGGGAAGCGATGAAAGGATATAACACAATAATTGTGATGCGCCCAATGCCTGATATCCCTTCACGGTAAAGGGATGCTCTGGACCCTTGAGTTTCTAGTGTGATGTGTTCTTGGTGATGTGTTTCATGTGTGTGAATAGGTCAAGTGTGTGGAATTTGTGATTTTGTTGTCCTTGAGTGATGAATTATCTTTTCTTGAATCTGTGAAGGTGTAAATATTTACCCTTTTTATTGAATTGATGTGAGTTTTGGTGTTGAATAATGGTTAAAGTGGGTTCTTTGTGTGAAAATTGAGTTTTAACGAGATGTGAGGTTTTACGGATGGTATTCTGTAATTTTTGGTAGGATATAAACATCACAGGTTAAGATGCAACTTGAATTATTGGTACTAATGGGCAATGTTCTATGGTAGCCTTTGATTTACAGGAAATTGGCTTCAGAAAGCATAGTGACGAAGGTAATGTAATTGTAATATGCAGGTATAGATACTTATAATGTCACGTAGTAATTCATTTTAGTGGATGAATTAGGTTTATGGTTAGTATCCTTATATGAATATTTTCTAACTAATTAGAAGAAAATTGTTTACAAGTTACTAGAATTGTTTTGATTTCTATGTGTGGTTTGGTGGGAGGGACAGTGTAGTATCACTCGCTCGTGAGTGCCCTACTATGCTGGGAGTTCCTCTCACGATGTATTTGTAATATATATGTATTGTGCACAACGTTTGTTTGCATGCAGGATTGCAGGAATTAAGTCTCGACTCCACCTGCATTGTCAGGACAGGGCGAGCATTATAAACACCCAATGGGATTGATGTGGAAAATAGGAACTGACAAGAAATTTTCCTCAACCTAGTTCGTCATCTGTCCTTGTGTTTGTCAAATTGGTCTGGTTGCAACCTTGCCACCACTTTTGTTTTGGTATTATTTCCTTATTTTGGTTTGTTTAATTTTCATTACTTCTTGATGACATTTAATTGATGTTTTAATTTATGGTGTTGATGTGCTTATGATCATTGATATTGTGGTGTACCGTGTTATGCTTGAGATCGACTTCCAGGAGTAAGTCAAAGCTTAGGGGGGGAGGATGTAGTGCCCCTCTGTTGTGACCTTTCTGGATTTTGTGTAAGTGTTTAATTGCGTTATTGTTGTTTTGTGTGTGATTAGTTTGTGCAGTTAACCTAATATTTGATGGAATTTTTACTCAATTAATTAAAATAGCATTGAGTAAATAAAACTAGAAGTTAAGATGAAAATTAAATAAATTATTTTTATAAAATATTAAGTAAAGAATTATTAATAAATTAATTAATTAATTGTTTTGTAAAAAATCATTCTTTTAATGATATTCGATAATAATTAAGAATTTATTAAGTTATTCAAAGGTAATTATCCCAATGTCGTGAAGGGTAAATATTATTGCTAGTAGATTTTAATTGATTGGCATGATTTGAATTGATTCAATCTATTTGGTTTGCATTTTGAAGTATTAAATAAAATAGAAGTTAAACAAAATTAAATGCAATATTATGTCAGATCTAATTATAGAATTTTCGCATGTAAAGTTTTGTAACAACTCTGCATAAATGTTGTTCTTAACTAAAGCCTCTTTGTAACTGAAAAGCATGTGGAAGTCGAAGAAAATGGTAGAATATGAAAAATAAAATAATAACTATATTTAGCTTTAAAAAAATGGTTCATTTCTTTTTGGGGGTTTTGAAGAGGGGAAGGTGAAGCATTGATGAATCTTTATATATTAGTGAATTATGTCCAATAGGGGAGGATGCGAGGAGCGGCCGAGAGGAAACTGATACGATTGAAAATCAGCATGACCATGCTATGGGGGAATTGGAAGACCGATGCATGGGGTGAAGAAGAGGGAAATATTCAGTCTATTCCAAGACGGCAAGTGAGTTCTTGAGGGTGATCGAAAGTGACTGCAAGGCGTGACTCATGATGTTGCACAATGAAATCTGTGTACTAGAACTGTTCGTTCCGCAACACAACCATTTTGGAAAGGCACACAGTAAAGGGAGGTTTCATATGGAAATATGCGATATTATCTTCCAGAGTCCTGAGTTTTCATGGGGCGTCTAATGATGGTGATGCTTAGAAGGCGTGTGAAATTTGTCTCCTTTCGAAGTCCATCATGATATAGAGGAACCAGGTATGATTGATATCCCTACTATCTTATGATTGACAGGCTGTGATTTCTTGATAAATTCAAATAATTGAATTGTTTCCTCTCTCAACTTTTTAGATATGTCCTCTGAAGTCATGTATTTGCACCTCATCTTTCTCCTTCCCTTCTATCTCATGGATAATGTGTGAGATTTGTTAATAATGCAAGTAGATGGCGATAGTTCCAAATTCCAATATTCACTTTCTGATATACTTGGCAACCTCTCACAGCCGCAACACTTGAACATATTAGGGTGTATAGATTTAAATAAACTCTTTGATTTTATTATCAAATCCCAAATGTTATCCACAAGACTGTAGGAAAATGGCTTCTCACGTTTTTGCAACCGTAACCATCTCAAACTTGGAGGAAGCTTGGT
Source organism: Sequoia sempervirens (assembly GCA_007258455.2). Taxonomy (NCBI): domain Eukaryota; kingdom Viridiplantae; phylum Streptophyta; class Pinopsida; order Cupressales; family Cupressaceae; genus Sequoia; species Sequoia sempervirens. Next base: position 417,311,033 of record VDFB02086081.1, read on the forward strand.
TCGTGTGTCTTCTCTGATGCCGTCAATGAGCAGATTGTTCAAGTGAAGAAATTGAGGACCAATGAGCAGATTATTTAATTCTCTTGGTCTGCGCAATGTTTCAAGCCTTTGCCAATTACCTCCGTTCAGTCGAAGCTGAGAGAAATTGATGTTATTGGATACAGTGTTTAGATGAGCTCCTTCGCATAGTCTGGTAATCTAAATTTATATAATCTCCCTGATACCGTTGGCAGCCTACCACAGCTGCAGTGTTTAGACTTTGGATCGTGGACAGAATTAATTGTCTCCCTGAAACCCTTAGCAACCTATCATTGTTGCAGTGCTTAAATTTCAAATAATGTCCCTGGTCCCTTAGGCAACCTGTTACAGCAGCAATATTCGAACATAGAAGTCTGTAGAGATGTAAATAGCCTTCTTGCTTCCGTTTGTAACCAGTCAAATCTACAGAACTTGAAGTTTCATGTCAAACAAAGTGCGTGCCTTGTCTTTGCATCGAATGCCTTGATGAATGACTTTATGTTAACTCTGTTATAAGCTTTGCGTAGGAATGTTTCTCTCACTGCGTTGATGTATGTTGTGTTCATATGCTGAATGTCATTTAGATTATGATATGCTATTAGATATACTTAATTTGTAATAACAACAATTACGTTTAAAATATAAATTTATTAGATATATATATATATATATGTTGATATTAATATGGTTACTTTTATATATCTATTTTGTTGTTTTGTAAACAACATTTTGAAGTTGTATATATAGGGAGAGATGCATATATATATGCATCTATAGTTTATTGTAAGATATGTTTTAGTAATTGAGGGCAACTTCAAATGAATAAATTTCATTTAATAAAAAGATCCTATGTGGAGAGTTTTAAGCCCTTACACTATACATATTAGATTACTTTACATAATCAAGCTTTGTAAATATACGTATTTATAAATCTAGTAGTTATGCATTAAATGAGTATCATTTTGTAATTCTTCTTTAGTCTCTCTAAACTTCATGTTGATGGAATGACTTTATTTGGATGGTCTGGGAAATTTATGTGAGCCTCCTTTATGAGTTCAATTATAGGAGTCTAAGTATGTTTAGTTGATCAAAAGTCTAGGAATGTATTGTTAGGTTATTTCATATAGGTTTCGTTTCCATGTTTATACTTTCTTGGTTAAACTCTTAATATTTCTAAAGGTAGTTGGTTACTTAAATAAAGATAAATAAAGTTAAGTTTCCTTGACATTGAAAATTGAATGAAGGTTATTTCCATTATTTGTTTAGCAAATTGTCTTAGAAGAATAAGTAATTTAGGATATTATTATTACCACAATTATTATGGTTTATTCTTTGTTAATTTGTAGGTGAATATTGTTATTTTATAACCTTTAGAGGGGAATGGTAAGATTAGTGTGTAAGCTAAATAACTAGGAAATTGTTTTAAGATTGTCTCAAACATTATCATTTGAGGGTAATATTCTTTTAATTTAATGATAAGGAATATTATGGAATATGCCTTGAGATAATTACGATATGTGATTTTAGAGTTCCTTTATTTATTTATTTTAAATTAATTCTTTTGAGCAAATGGATAAATTGTTTTGATTGGTCATTGATCATTTGAGGGTAATTTGGTGGATCCTATTTGTGGTATCCTCTTTGGAATTGCTTGGCTTTGGAGGTATTTTGATTCCTTTGGGTTCATGTCATTTTTTGAATGTTTTGACATACTCTTTCATTTTAACTTTTCTTGAGTTGACGTGAGTTGGTGATCTTCTTTAAGTTAAGTTGTGTTGCTATTCGTTCAACCTTACGTGGTGAATTCTTGGTTTGTTTTGAGTTGTGGCCGTCTTATTAATTGTTTTTGTGGTGGAGTATTTTGGATACTAATGCAATGCTTGGTTGTGATAAGTTTATGCTTCTTATTAAATGCAGTCTTTCCACTTTTATTATTTTAGTGAAACATTAAATTATATTGTTGTCATTTTGTCAAAGGTCTTTTGTATACCAACTGCATGAGTATCTTGTGAGGAGGAAATTGAGGTCTCCCATGGATGCCTAGTTGGTGGATTTTGGTTTTATTAAGTGATTTCGTTGAAGTAAAGGTTGATTTTCTTGTGCGTTTTCCCATTTGAGGTAACACAATTGTTGATTTGCGGATGGGTCTTGATGAATCTTCACTTTTTATGGCTTTTCTGATTTACTCGCATATTTGAGGAAATTTTATCCTTGTGTTGGAATTATTGGAGAAAAACTCTTGATGCTTTATTCTACCCTCGTTTGTGGGTTTTCATTCTTTTTGCTTCCAGAGGCTTGAGATGATTGACTTTTGATGTTCTCCCTCTTTATGTGCCCTTGATGTGGCAAGTGGTTTGGTTTCATGATTTTGAAAGGGTTGTACGAAATTGTTGAGACTTTGATTATGTATTTATAGTGAGATGGGTAATGCCTCGCATGCTTCTCTATTGTGACTCTTGGTTCAAAATTATGATGGTACAACCCTTGGATTTTTTTATGTTGTTGGGTCTCTAGGGAGAGTGGCTCCTCGTGGGGGCCGGTCTGCGTTAAGTGGAAGGGCTCGGGGAGGGAGACCCACGAGGTGAGTTAGTAAACAGTGATAACCCGTAATTAACTTAGGAGGTTGGGTAGTAATATCATTACAAGGTTTAAAATATGGATACCTCATCTTCATTAGTGCTTGTGACTAATGGAAGGTTGAAGGCCGTGGTTGGCAAGGTCGTGACCTAAAGATCGCCTTCTGAGAGGTCTCGACCTCTTGCATGAAACTTCTTCCCTATGGTGCCATATCAAGTAGGAGGAAGGGCAGGAGTCCATAGATGGAATTAGCCTTCCGGTTTGGAGGAAGGGGCCGGGGAGAACCCATGTCGTATCGATAACACTCTCCCTAGTTGCCCATGTGTTTTACTTTATTGTGTTCCTCTGGAAGTAGGTTATGGGAGTTGGTTTAGATTGTTGTTTGAATTGATTTTAATTGATTTATGATTATTGTTTTAATACATCTTTAGTATGTTTTGTGGTCTTGTATGATCTCATTTATATTTGATTTACAATCTTGTATCTTATGATACTGTGATATGATGTTATTTATTATTTGATTGAAATTTGGAATTGTATTATGTTTATTCAGTTTAATTTGGAAGTATTTCATGATCATCCTTTGATTACTTGTTTACTGGTCATTGCTTTAATTTATGTGATGGCATTTATGATTTTAAGTTAGTATATTGACTCTTGTAATTCTTGAGTTTTGTGATACTTTTGTATGGCATTGAGTCTTGTGGTTCTCTATTTGGATGTTCTTGGTTGCGGTCTCTTTCTTGTTTAGCTCCTAGCACGGGGGGTGGGTCTTCGGACTCACATGGTCGGGTGGAACGTGCTAAGCACCCCATTGGGTTCCCAGTCGAGGATCGAGAGGTGTGGATTGGTGCGGTTGTAGCGACTCCGGAGTTGTACCTGTCTTGGAGCTAGTTATGATTCTATGTATTCATCTGTTTATTTGTATTATGTTATCTTATGTATGGTTTCCATTTATGATTGGAAACACTTTTGTATCATTGTACCTTTAGAACATTGTACTGTAATGTAATGTTAAACTCGGTGTGGTCTTTGGCCATGGCAGTTGTTATTCATTGTGTTGAGTTAATCATGCATATGTTGTATTTATACACGGATGGTTCCTTATCTATGATTATCATGTATGTGTTATATTGTTAATGTTTATTTTGTTATGGATTATATCTTTGGCTTTTATTCTTTATTGTCGTTGTGTGGATCTAAGTCTTGTAATGACTCCTCGTGTACCCCAAGGGATGTATGTGTTAATGAATCTACTTAAATGAAATTCATGTTTTGAATTAACGTGTATTACATGTATGTTATGTTTACTTTAAAAAAAAAAAAAATTGTGTAGAAATTATTGTTTATTTGTCTTTTGGGGTTCACACGGCGGGGCGTTACAGTCGAAGTCATTTTATTGCAGCCTAAATTTCCTCTTCTTGGAAGCTTTTTCTTTAGTTTTGGCGGAAGAGCAATATGTCTCTTATATTTATTCTTGAGAACAAACCGGTATTAGGGATGTCACGAGGAGGAGCTTTCCTGATGGGGTTTTGATACACTTTTTTAATGGGGCTAGTGGTATCAAATATGCTATGAGATGGAGGTAGAGGAGGCTAGGGCCTCTTCAACAGTAATTGGCTGGGGAGGACAAAGGGAAAGACGAAAATGGTATAGTCTAAACATGAGCCCTTGGTGCAGAATGGTGAAATTTCTACCCAAATTCATGGCTTCGACGACATCAAGCACAATACTTTCAAGAGAGTGTAAGAGAAAGAACGGAATTGAAATATTATTGTGGTTTCTGAGGTAATTGAGGAAATTAAAATGGTAGTAATAATACACACCATATCTCCCTTTGAGGGTGAAGTACTTCATCACCACCATGCACATCTTATCCCATGGCTCAAGAAGTGCCTCACGGTCATATCCAGCATGGAGCTTGACAGGTTTCTCATCACCAAGGAAGAACTAGTTAAGGATGGTTTGATCAACAACTTTACTGGTTTTCTTCCACTTACGCCCATTCGTAGCAAGCCCAGTGGCCATAGCAATTACATCCTCATTCACCTCAAAATAAATGCTCCCCATAGTCACCCTTCTGGCATCCCAAGAGGTGACAAGCTGCTTGGAGAGGCTTTCATCATGTCCCAACATGCACTCCATCAATTGCAAGATTCCACCCTCTCTGCAAATATGACAGACGGTGCCATCCCTTTTCCATTTGTCGACTTTGTCTGGATCAACACACAAATGGTCACCACCCATTGCGCCAGAAAGAAGAGAGTGATAAGCCAGAGTAGTGATAAGCGCAACTAAAATGAGAATGCAAATTGCAAAGAAGTTACAAAGAAACCCCAAATTGGAAATGGCCAGAAGAAACTAAAAGCCAAAATGCAACTTGTAAATCACGAAATTAAGGCAATTAGTGCTACTTCCCATAACCAGCTCAACCCTAGCAGTCCCCTCATGCGAGAAGTCCATGGCACGATAAAACATGAGGATAATAAATTTGGATGACACAAAGGATCAAAAAAAATCCGCAAGGCCAATGGAAATATTACAAAATTCGAGGAGGTTCAAAAAATAATGACCCCTTTGGCCATTAGATTCATCATGAAAAGTCTTGGCGGCGACCCAGCAAAGACAGTACATGCCACGTGACAAATCTTTCCCATCGGCCATCCCGCACAACAACCAGTTTTTAAAATATAGTCTCCCGCCAATATTACTAACTAAAATTAGTAAACTCCACACCGAAGCTAGAAAATAGCAATTGTTTTTGATAAAGGGAAAAATAGATTTTGAAGGGATCCAGAACCCTTAAACAAAAAGAGCAAGGCTACAGAAAAAGACAGCAAGTAGCCAACAAAAAAGATTAGCTCCTCAACAAGACCAATCAAGATTTACAATTTACACTTTTCTTGTGGGAGCGGAGAATCATGTCGAAAGAAGGCTTAGAGGATTTAACTTTTTTTCCTTTAACTGTGATCCAACCTTCTTCCACTTGCGCCGCTTTACCATGCCAAACCAGCTCACTACTTTCATGAGTATGAAAGCCAACAACTAGTGAATTTGGAGATTCATCTTGATTCCTTTGCGCAAATAAAGTCTTCACAAAAGAACCGCCAGAAAGGGAAGCCGAAGCACAATCACCTGAATTGGCAGACTTAGACTCAATAGGGAAGGCCCTAGCATCCCCGCCAGATGAGATGATAGGAGGGGGCGTCCCAAGACCCAGTGATTCAGAAGCAACCACATCTGAAAAACTCTTATTCTGATCAACTTTCTTCTCAACCGTATAATGCTGTTGAGAGGCACCTTTCCACCAAGTAGCTATCTTAGTTTTTTTCACAAATCCGCAATGCGCAGCTGCATGTCTAGTATTGAAGCATCGTCTACACCAGAAGGGAATCCCTTCATAATCCAAAGATTGGACCCAAGAGCCTTTAGAAGATTTAAGAAGGACTTCAATAGGCAGCCCTTTTGAAACATTTATTTCAACCAAAATGCGAGCATAGGTGGAATGAAGAATGTCAGAAGATTCATCATCCACCATCAAGAAATCACCAAGGGCATCACCCACTTCCTCTAGAAGAGAGTCATGCCAAAGGTGAAGGGGGAGATTGGGAAATCTAACCCAAATTGGGAATTTATTAAAAGTTTCAGAAACAGGGTTGAAATCAGAATGCCAAGGTTTGATCATCAGCATATATTTATCTTCCGAGCTAAAATAATTTTCACACAATATTACTTTTATGTCCTGAGCATTGTCAAATTTAGCAGCAAAAAATCCTTTAGCCAAGGGATAAATGTTTAACTTTACCCGAAATTAAAGGCTTCCATTCGCTAGAAATCCAGGAATGCAATTGGGGGAGGTTAGGCCAAAAACCTTTGAACCGACAGATCACCCCACAAAGGGAAAGATCAGCAGCGACCTCCTCAATATCTTCAACTGTTTCATCTTTCAACTTCACTAAAATAGCACTCCTGACAGGGATAAATCCTCCAGAATGCCCAAGCTTGGGTCTCGCAAAATTCATGGCTTTTTCCTTAGGGAAAAACCCCATGACTTTCCTTCCACCAGGCACCGTAGAAACAGAGCCAACTCCTCCCTGACCACCACCATTGGTCGTTCCAATTGCCTGCAAAACGGCCCCAATAACACCATCGTGTGACACAGAAGGAAGGAAGCCATTAGACACTATCAATAGCCCAATCGACGCCGTTGCCACCGCTCTAGCATTCTCCTAAGGGGTTACCTTTACCATCCACAGACGCCGCTCGCACAGAGGAATCAAAAATCTGTTTCCCGCTCGCATCCATCTTTTAGAAAATAGCAATTTTTAACAACCATGTTCGACATCTTTTAATAGGATATGCTATGAAATCCTTTATTCTTAATATATTGTAAGTCTAAAGAGATGTTCCTTTAAATGTTTCAACACATAAAAATCATAGTGATTGAAGAACAATGATTTAAATTTAAGGTCATGAAGTGTTTTAACAATTATAGGTAGTTGATTAGAGGATTATAAATTTTATAGGTGATGGGTCAAGGGTTATATAACACATTAAGGATCAAATTATTATGATTGTGTAAAATTTGAAAATTTTCTCAAGAAATGAAATTTGAATCTCATTCATAAATAATTTTCCCTATTTTCATGAATCCTTTGTGGGACAAAAATTTATCCAAATTCCACTTTAGAAGTGAAGTCAAATTTTTGTGTCTTACCATTTCATGGAATCTTTCATGAAATCTTATTCATCCTATGGATGAAACAATTCTAGAACCTTGATTTACCAAGTGAAAATTTGACCTTTGATCTTTCAAAGTGATTTTCAACCATCAATTACCTTAGGGTCAATCTCTCACTAACATGTGCACTTGAAGAATGAGATTGAGTCAGTTTGTAATATTAGCATTCTAAGTCCAAACCTAGAAATTTTTTAAATGACCCAAAAGGAAATATTTAAAATCTAAAGATATAATGGCATGATTAGTATGTTTCAAAATCATAAGATTTGAGACATCGATTAAAGGATATTTTGGTGAGATTTGAGATGTGTTCACACATGATTTTGAAATGTTCACTCATGAAAATTTGCTAACTAGAGCTTGATTCATTGACACATGAGATATTACTATGACTAGGGCTCATTTAAATTGGTTGCATTAAGACTCTTACTAAAATTGTATTATATTACTCCTCAAAATCAATGAAACTATAAAATGTGAAAATGAGTTAAAATCCTAATTCACTACCTAGATCCACATTAGAAAACCATGGAAAATACATCTTGGAATCACCTATACCTTCTATATCATGAATGCATCTCTATACATCCAGAAAAAGTATTTGTGAAACCTTCACCCTAGAAATTGACTTATTAGGAATGTAGTATGAATAAAATGTTTGTAGAAAGCTAGGAAGTGTATTCAACCATTCCACAAGTCACACATGACCAACTAATTGATAAAGGTGAACTGGAATCAAACTAAAATATCCACAATCGACAAAGGCTTCGAAGGAAACCAAAATAAAAAGAAAACAAGAATCCAACACATGTGCAAAATGAAACAAAATAAGAAAAAATCAAGAAAATTAAAATTTCCTACTCTATCTACCTAATTAGCATAAGCATTTCCCTCAAGGTTATGAATAGGAAATATCTCATTATTATTTTTATCATGTTGTCTCAAACAACAACACTCATGCATGATAAGAATACAATAGTCCATGAAGCTAATCACACATATACAAGTAGTTCAAGAATAATGTACATCATAAACATTATTCAAATTACTCCAAGCTCAACTTTGCAAGCTAATAATCCAATCTCTCATACTATTTTTGTTGATTAGGGAGGGGTTTGAACCTGCTTCCTTCCACAATCAACTCACCGGTACTAGATTTTCTACTTTCAAAACCATTAGAACTAAAGGATAGCTGATATCCTTTATCACAAATCTGACTGACACTCAACAAATTATGTTTTAATCCTTCCAATATACAAAACATCATGTGTCTTTGTCTTACCACCATCAAGACTTAATGTACCCTTACTAGATATTTTAGCAATAGAATTGTTTCCAAGGGTAACTGAACCACCTTCAAATTCTTTGAAATTCATGAACTTACTTTTATCTCAAGTCATATGACTAAAGCAACCGTTGTCAATAATCCATAGGTTCTTCCTCTCCTTCTGAGCATGTAATGATATTTGAGTAAGCAAAGACTTCTTAGAATTCTTCTCTTCTAGAACCTTCTTCCAGACCTTCTCTAGAACATCATTCTTTCCTTTCTTTGGTAATGGGGAACTCACAAAATTGCTTATGCAGTTCCTTACAATATGTCCAAAATTGTTACACTTGAAACAAATAACATTGAAATTGAATAGAGGTGAAAATGCATTATTACTGACAAAATTATTTCTTCTTACAAGAACTCTTCTACAATCCACAGTCTTATGACCATAATCATTACAACTGAAACAATAACCAAAAAAGGAAAAACTTGACTTGGTATTGTATCCTTGTCCTCTGGATCTCCTCCTTTTGTTCTGCACTTGAAAAAATCCATCACTTTGAGTCATGCTTCCATTACTTGTCGATATCTTCTCTGATTTTTAACTTTCAAAACCTATCACCTCCATACTTTCCTTAATACTCTTCTTTGACTATTCAGTCACATTTTTCTTCTTATCATCAAAATCAAATCCATTTTTTCCATGCAAAACTTTTTGACCTTCCAATGTCTAATCTAGGGTTTCAGTACTTTTACTAAACTTCAACTACAACTGCTGATTTGCATCCTCAAGATCTTTTCTAGTTACAACAATCTCTACCTCTAGCTTTTCACAATCTTCGTCTCTTGTAGATAACTTCTCTATCAAAATTTCTTCAACTCTTTTTGCTTCTTCTACCTGGATCTTCAGATCAACAATCATCTTTTCCACAAACTTCATATTTTTTTCTATTTTCTCTTTGGCTCTTAATTCTTCTACAATTCTAATATGTAGCTTCTTGATTTCTTTTCCATCCCATAACAAATTCTCCATTAGATCTTCTTCTTCACCTTTTTCTCCATAACTCATTTCAACATCACCATCAACAGTTTCAAAAGCCATGAATACAACCTTTTTTTTTTCATCACCAGATGCATCTTCATCATCTTATTTTGTAGAATATTCTTCTTCTTCTTCATTAGTATAAAAGCTTATATGCTTTCTTTTTCCTTTGAATCTTCTCTAAAAATACTTCTTTCCATTCTTCTGATCAGCATTGCTAGTATTCTTATGAGGACACTTAGCCATAAAATTTCCAACATCTCCACAATTGAAAAATTTGAAAGGTAATTTACCTTTGTACTTACCGAAACCTCTTTGTAGCTTTCTGAAAAAAATTTCTTCTTTTTAGATCTAATCCACAATCAAAATCTTGACCAACCTGCTTCAAAGATACTCTAAAAGTAGCTTCTTTTCTTATAGAATCCTCACTAAATCAAATCTCATCTCAAATGCAGTTAATGTTCCATGAAACTCAATCAACTTTGAAATATTCACATCTTTAGCTTCTTCTATAGAAAAAAAATTATAATCAAACCTTCTAGGTAAGGATCTGAGTACCTTCTTTACAACAATCTTTTCCTCCAAAGTTTCACCAATACCTCAAATATGATTTATAATTTCATCAACTCAGAGCATGAATGTAGCAACGTTCTCATCTTCTTTCATCCTCGAAACTTCAAATTGAGCTTTGCAAGTCTGCAATTTTGCTTCTTTGGCTTTGTCATCACCTTCATAGATAGTTTCCAACCTTTCCCATATTTCTTTTGTAGTTTTTCAATCTATCACCTTTAAAAGCTCGATGTTATTCAAACCACATAAAAGAGCATTTCTAGCCTTAACATTGATTTCATAAGCCCTCTTTCCAATTTTATCCATAGGATGGTTTTCAGGGATTTCATACCCCTCTACAACTGAATTCCATAAGTCCATACCTAAATCCATCAAATATGACTCCATCCTAACTTTATAAAAAGAAAAATTGGATCCATCAAAAATCAGTACTTTGTTTCTAGAAGAATTATCTTGTGCCATCCCAAATCTACCTGAAGTTTTTAAACTTTTTCAAAGGAACTTAGTTTTGATACCAATTGAAGGGCATGTATAATCTACTAAGAGGGGGGTTAAATCAATAGATCCAAACAATTACAACAATTTTGGAAACCTTCACAATTTTTTTATAGAATTTCAACATGAATGGTATTGAACCATACAAGCTAGTAAGTAAAGCAATTAAAACACAACACAAGATAACACATAACACCATATTTTTACATGGAAACTTGAATGGGAAAAGCCATGATGAGAAGCTCTCACAAGTAGAAAAATGGTAAGGAAATTTTAAAATATGAAGTAGGCACCAACCTACCGAAGACACCAATCCCCAAAATATTCAGTAGGCACCAACCTACATGAGACACCAATCCCCACCGAAACAAAGACATACACCAATCCCTAGTAGAGAAATACAACACTTGCAGAACACCAATCCTACTGGAATGGAAGTAATGGTGGATTGGAGATATGACACCAACAAACACTTTGATACTAGTGCACTCTATTTTCTTCATGCTATGATACAACTATGCATTCCAATCCTTGTACATTCACTATAATCATTAATTACATTGAATGCACTTTGTTTCTTCAAAATAAATCACTTTACACAGTCACTCCATTTATTCAAACAATGCATTTGAATATTTGAAATAGATACATGACACTACATTAACACTCTACTATGTCAGTCAAGGATTTGTACCAACCTAGACAACATAGGATAGACCTAAATTCAAATTACATGAAACATGCAGTACAAAGGTCCAATCTTGTTGCCAACAATGCTTGACACCTTGTGCCACAAAGGAAACCTTAAATAGGTTGTATCCTCACTCCACATGCTTGAATTGAATTATTCACACTTGTATCTATTACCACACATACCTCGAACTTGGAATAGCTAGATGAAGCTTTTGATACTTCAAACTCCTCACACACAAAGCTACACCACCGAAAAATCAGGAAACTAATAGAACTAGTGTAGGCATACTTTCCTTCCAAACTAAAAAGCTACAACGCTTTTCTAAAAAAAATGTTAGGTCCATATTAAGTAATCTCTCTGTCCAAAAGATATCCTCCTAGACCACTACACACATTTTTGATTTCATACATGACATGGTATAATGAATACATGAACTATCTAAGGGAAGTCATGCCATGAAAAGCATGATAAAAGATATGATAGATTAGACAACCTACACACTATCAAACTACACACTATCGAAACCTTCAGAATGTTGCCAATACTAATACTCCTACAATCTTCTTCATCTTTGACAACCTTCACATCTGATAGCTTGGACACCCTTTGATAACCACTGACATCAATGACCTATTAACTTTAGTTTGACATCAATGAAAACCTTTGCTCAACACCCCTATCATAATGAGACTCAAGAAAACCCTCATAAACACCCAAATATTTAGCAAGAAATTCATCACTAGAAAATTAGATTAAAGGAGGTAAATTAAGTGAAGAAATATTATTCAAATCATGATATACCAATTGTTAAGCTCTCTCATTAATTGTAGTACAAGTTGGTTGAAAATTTAATTTATGTTTTTCATTATCATCCTTATTCAAATTATGGTTATATCCCATGCCTATTTTGTTGCACTATTATTTTGGCTCTAGAGGTTCTAAAACACCAAGTGCAGGTTAGCCAAAAAAAAATCCTTTATAACCATAATTAAGAAAAAACTCAAAATATTTACCATATCTATCTTGCAATAGTGTAAGAAACAATGTAAAAGAATCATCAAGACCAATATTAGAATCATAACTACAAGCACATGAATTTTTAGGTAACATATCTCTAGAGTCCTCATGTAATAATGAGGATAGTTTGTTGCTAGGTGTGTGCCCTTGGTCTCCTTGTGTTTTGTAGTGCAACGCTCGGGTTTGTGACATGGATTAACTTCCTCTCAAGGATTCGTTAACTCAGGTGGTTGAATTGATCATTAATAGGTCTATCTTTTGGTGCAACAACAATCGTCTATGCAACAATTGGTATCAAAGCCTAGGTCACGAGTTTGAACCCCTCGCTTACACTAGGGAGATTTTTGAAAGGTGTATGTCATTGGTCTCCTTGTGATGTGAAATACAACACTCTGGTTCATGACATGGCTTAATCACCTCCCATGGATTCATTAACTCTAGTGGTTGTGTCGAGCATTAATAGGTCAATCTTTTGGTGCAACGACAACCATTTGTGAAACAATTGAGATCAAACATACATGCTTCGTACCTTAATTCAAAACTTGTAACACATCAAATAGGTCGAAATGGACCTATAATAGCTTCCACATAATTGATCAATACTTCCTTTAACTCCGCACGACCCCAAACATATTAGGTCAACATGACCATTAGTAAGATAACACCAAAAATATGCCAACTAATTATCCACAAACTGACATGCGTACCTCCAAAACAAACACCACTTGGATCATAGATTCTATTAAAACTTGTAAACACTCCCATAGATCCACATAACAAAATATTATTCCACGATGGAATGCAGATCATTCCAAAACTGGTATTCTGCACTAGTAACACTGTCACTAGAAAACTCGATATACTGTCAACCATAAATTTTGCACCAAAGGATGTAAAGACATGAAACTTTGGAATTAAGGTCCTCAAACATGTACCAAAATTACCTTAGAATTGCAGACAAGAATACCTCAAAGCGAACCAATGCAAACCAAAAATTGATGCTCTATACACTAAAAAATTGTATTCTGGACTTAGTCAAATATACATATTTGTTGTGCACTAGAGAAAAATATATGCATCTCTATGTTTTATTACCATCTCCATGCTCACTCATGCTTCTCCAACCAACTATATCTCAATGTAGACATCAAACCACAATGTTGACATCAATGACAACACTGTATATGGTCATGCTCATGTTGCCAACAACCATATGAATAGCAGTCTCCTCAAGCTTCCAACATAGTCTACATATATATAAGATCCATATATGAAGGGGAACCTTAAAATATTTAACATTGACATTGTATTCATTAAATTAAGAAGTTGTGAAACACATGTGCACCAATCATCATTAGGATCAATGTGAGGTGCAAGTGAAGAAGAGGTCCAACTCAATGTCGATTGTTGTGTTATCAACCTACAAAGAGAAACAAAAATATTTTCTTTCTCAACAAAATAGAAAAATTGTTAAGGATTATCATCTAGATATATCACATATCTTATATTCCTATGGTTAAAATTGAAAAATTGATGAATGGGAGAGGGTATTGTACTCATAGCATATATCCATCCAAATGTCCCAAATAACATTATACACTAATTTCCTAGGCATCACATGTAATAATGCAACTTATATCACGAAGTGAATCATATCCCACAGTATAAAAATCTTTAATACAGTAAGTGCACCAAGTTGTGACACAAAAATGGCTCTTAAGATGCCACTTTTTATCTGAAATCAACGATCTGATGTTCACAAGAAAATGAAGATAGTTACGCTCAAAATTTGAAGATGCAACAAAATCAATCTAGTTGTAGTGCTCCAAATCTACTTTCTAAACTACTATTTTTTTGAAAATAATGAAGATTAAGGGTTTGAAAAAGGGAAAGCACACAAAGTGGTCCTTTTCTTATTAAAAAAATAGCATAGCATTTGTTGTGATCCCCCTAAAATGTTAATTTTTTTAGAATTTCAAAAATCGCTTCTGTGAGAAATTAGCTAACACCATGTAGTTCATACTAGTTTTTTCGGCTATTTTTAATGAATATATAATATTACTAATTTTCAAAGTGGGCACATCCTAAAAAGAGAAAATTTGAGTGTGCTCCCACCTAAATTTTTTGAAAACTAATTGAAAATCAAAAAAAAAAATTGCAATACATGTAGAATAGAGTCTACTTTCTAAAAATGTAATTTGTTTCAAAATTTGATGAACAAGTAAAAATCTATACCCAAACTAGCACATGTTAGTTTTTGAAAAAAAATTGAGGCACTAACAAAAGAAGTTAAAAATGAAAACCTTAACATAATCAAAATATAAAAAATTATATGGTTAGATAGCTAAGAGAGAGCCTAATGCCATCATGGTATTTTTATAAATTTGCATTGAAACATGTGCAAACCTGATGGAGAGCATAGCCAAAAATATGTGAAATTTTTTTACCCTTTCAAAAAATCACGTCCTTGTCATGAAATGGTCATCCAACCCTTTGGGTTGGTATTTCCCAATGCAATTCATTTGGAAAGTGCCAAATTTGGTCCTTGCCAAATGAAAGTGCATCATTTGGCGAGCACCAAATGTGAATGATGACTTTTGAGAATGCAGTTTATTGAACTCTTTGTTTTTGTTTTTGTTTTTGTCTTTGTCTTTGTCTTTCTCTACTAGTGAAACTATATACATGAAATAAACATTTAAGTATAAGTTGACATTTACAAATGGACATTTAAGTTGACATTTACATAAGAGATGAAGACAAAATCCAACCCTTTGGGTTGATATTTCCCAATGTAATTCATTTGGAAAGTTCCAAATTTGACACTTGCCAAATGAAAGTGCATCATTTGGCGAGTGTCAAATGTGAATGATGACTGTTGAGAATGTAGTTTATTGAACTCTTTGTTTTTTTGTCTTTGTCTTTGTCTTTCTCTGCTAGTGAAACTATATGCATGAAATAAACATTTAAGTATAAGTTGACATTTACATATGGACATTTAAGTTGACATTTACATTTAGAGATGAACAATTAGTTCTGTGAGATAGAGAGAGAGAGATGATAAAACTTGTTGATTACTAAAATTTGAGTGTTTGAAAAATTATAAGATCTTCCAAAAACTATAATTTACATTATAACTCCATGAGATCCAAAACCACTCTCAAACATCCTAAAAAGTTATATACATGAAATACAACTTAAAGTGCAAGAAAGTAAATGTCCATATGTAAATTTCAACTTATACTTAAATTTTATTTCATATATATAGTTTCACTAGCAGAGAAAGAGAAAGAAAAAGAAAGAAAGAATTCAACAAATTGCATTCTCAAAAGTCATCATTCACATTTGGCGAGTGCTAAATGATCATTTGGTGCTCATCAAATGGGTTTCTTTGGGAAATACCATGCCTTAGGCTCGATCATCTGAGCCATTTGGTGAGTGCCAATGAGGTTAGTATTGGGTATGTGCACCAAGTTGTGACATAAAAAATATGCCACTTTCATTTTTTACTCGAAATGGCCAAATGGCCATTTTGGGTAAAAAAGGGAAGTGACATCTTTTTGGTGTCACAACTTGGTGCACATACCCAATACTAACCTCATTTTTTTGTGAATTTGAAGAATTTCTATTAACCTTTTCCAAAATGCTTAGCTAGAATTTTTAAACTAAATCCATTATCTACTCTTTTTTTGACATGAATGTGTCCCAAATTTGACCACAATGTGTAATGGTAAGTTCTTCTAAATGACTATGGGACTAGGTAGTTCATCAGGTACTCTAAAATATGCACAAATGAAATCTTAGTAGCTTCCTTGAAAATCAACTCTAGAATGGTGGCCATCTTTGTAGGATTAAGATTTGATGGTGTCATAAGGGGGGAATAAAGCATATGAAAAGAAAAGAAAATGAATTAAACAAACTTAATTCAAACAAGATAAAATCCCAAAACTCATACTCATGAAATGTGAAATGAAAGCCATGAATTCAACCAAATAAGAAATTAAGATACTTAAATGAATCTGAAACAAACAAACTTTACTATCCCGTGTTGGAGTTGTATTTGTATTTATGTTTGGATGTCGGATTGCTTGATTCAATACAAAGCCTCCATTGTTGTTATTGCAAGAGATTTGATGTGTCTTGATAATGGTGATCTAGAAAAGAGGGTAACAATTCTCAATAGGCTCAAGAATCAGTTGTTCAGTGCTTCATTATGTAATTTCTAGATGATTTGTGAGAAGATAGAAGGTTGTTTTATAGATTTCCTATTTCGAGATGAACAATCAAGATTTCATAGTAAAAGATCATGATTGACTATTGAGAATCGTTGAGATAAAATAGTTTGGAAAGATTAGTGGATTTAGATTGGAATAATTGGGGGGATTGAAGAATCAGGTTGAGTGGTTAGTGGGATTGAAGAATAGATAAGTTAGTTAACCAATTAGAGTGAGAAATCAATGATCGTGATTTGCTCAATCAAAAAGGAGGTGAGGATAATTAATTAATTGAATAATTAATTAATATTTAGGGATGAATGTGCAAGTCATTTTTGACTTCAACAAATAACTATGTTGTATTTGTTTGTTCACTATGTTGAATGCATTTTGAATAATTAATTTAATTATTCAAGTTTAGAGAGGGGAAAGTGATGTGCTTTAAATTATTAATGATAATAATTTAATTGATTTAGAGGAATAGGGTATATTAGCAGCATAATTAAACAATTTTTTTTATTTAATTAATCAAGAGGAATAAAGTTAAATTAGGTGAGGAAATAGTGAATTAATTAAACAATTTAAGATTATTCAATTAATAGAGGAAAACAGGGTTTAATGATGTAAATGATGATTGAGGATGAATTAATTAAATAATGCTAAATCACTTAATTAATAGACGAATATAAAATTTGATAATAATTAAATAATAATGTATTATTTAATCATTTGGGGAAGAAGGGTGAGAGTTAGTGTTGTTCGCCAGTTAGGACAATTTAGGGTATCTATAGATGGTACAAGAAGTTTTATCCTCAAAGAATATCAATATATATTTAATACTTGTATTTATCCCTAAAATATTTTTTTTGTTGGAGTTGATTAATCAATTTATTTATATTATGTATTTTTTGTCAAATAAGGTGAATGAGAAGAAACTAGCTGATTAGACTAAAAAAATTATACTTTAGACATCCTTTGATAGGTATTCCATAATAAATGATAACCATGAGCAATAGATATTACATGAAATGAAGGATGGCTAGTCAAGGTGAATTAGGTAGAACATATACTACAAAAAGGGGAAAAACATGGAGCCATATAAGTAACAACACCTTTAATAGGCTTATAATTAAATATCCCATGAAAACAAATAACATCACACAATAGAGTCCAATAGAGGGATGCATACATAAACCACAAGTGGATTTCACTCTTGAAGGCCATATGCATGATAAAGGGAAGAAGAAACATGTAATAACATATCATAGTATGATACAACATAAAGCTACACATGCATCATAAGATATATAATAATATATGTACATCTAAATGAAAAATAAATAACAAAGAACACACATGTACAAGCATTAAATAAGTTATCCTAGTGTGAACAAATATTTTGGCACTTGAATGGCTTTCTAGTACTTCTAGGGGTTTTCACCTAAAAGGAGAAAGATGGGCCAAAATGCAATGTACACATTTAAAATTAATGCAAGGATGGATGCAATATGCCTAAATACAATGTCTAAATACACTAAATTGAAAAAGAAAGATGATTATTAATGCAAAATCTAAGAAATGCAAGATGTATGCAAAAACACCTAAGAATGCAAGTAAACAATAACAAAATTAAACAAGACTGGAGAGGTGCACCTGGAATCTAAAGTCTGATGTAGAGAGACTTTGGAATCCTACAAAGTTGACTAGAAATGTTGACTAGGACACTTACGCCAAGCTGGGTGACTTAGTCCAATTTCAGGGAAAATCTGTCAAAACAGGAATCTACCAAATGGGTACTCAGAAATGTAAAAATCACTTTTTCAGGCCTGGTAGTGGGTTGGGAAAGGAATCTGTAGCTTTTGGTTTGCACTTCCTTTCCTAACAAGTGTCCAATTCAAAAACTGCATAAAATAGGCTAAAAGAGGTCTCCACGTTTCAATTAGGGCTTTGTTGACTTTGATGACTTTGATGAGTTGACAACACTTTTTTGACACCTTGCTCTTTGAAAAATATGCATACAAGACCTATAAAACAACATGCACAAAGGGAGAAAGGGTTAAGGGTTAGAGAATAGGGGTTTGCCTTGTTCAAACCCTGATTTGATAAGCAAACCCTAGACAATGAAATGAAATAAGAGAATGATGAATAAACAAGATGCAATGTCACAAACTCACCAAACCCTTGATGCTGAAATCTAAAGTTATGCAATGAAGTGCTCCAATGGATGACTTGATAATGCTTAGAGTGCTTGAATGCTTGATAATTGCTTGAATAATGAAATGGGAATTAGGAGAATGTAGGAGATGAAAAATGAGGGGAAAACCCTTTATTTATACTTGATTTTCTATTATTTCCTGAAAATAACAGATCATAGGTCGACCTCAAGGGTAAGAGAATAAAATCCTGCCAGAAAATTGAAATTATTTTGATTTTTGTGCCTAGTGGGACTAAGTCGCCCTAGGTGATGACTTGGTCCCACTAGGGAAATTTGACTGGGTGTCAAGGATTGAAGTGTATTTAATAAGGTTTAACGGGAATATTCTCAAGAATACACTTAAGTATGGCTAGAAAGTGCATTAAGGGGCCATTTAAACATAAGAAAGGGTCAATTTAGTGATGACAAGTCTAGAAAAGCATGAGAGTTTGTTACAACTCTTTACAACGCTTTGAAATAAGACTTGGTAAGTGATAAAAAGGGGTTTATTTAAGTAAATTATAATGAAAGGGTCCTAGAAAAGTGTGAAAGTGGGTTACAACACTTTTACAAGACATCTTAGAATTCTTAATGATTCTCAAGGATCCAAGACCTAATGTGAATGTGTTGGCCACATTACAACATTAAATCTAGGAAAAATCAAGCCAAAGTCCACTAGGAGGGCCCAAACATGAGAAAAAGTAGAAGGGTTACTTTTTTCATGTCCATAGTTAGCCCCCACTTTAGTGAGAGGATGAAATTGCTTCAAGCTCACACTAAAGTAGCCAATCATGCAATCAAGAGGGGTTTCAAATGCTTAGCAAGATGAGACAACAATGATCAAGAGGGATGATCAAGCTCCCAGGATGAAGATCACATGAAAAACTAAATATGAGTGCAAGAAACACACACATGAGAATGATGAAAAAGAATGAAAGAGGGAAGTTGAAAGGAAATAAAGTCGGATCAAGCTTCAATCATGTGGATAAGATCTAGGTTGTTTGTCCAGAAAAGAAAATACATACTCACTCTAGGGTGATGGAACTCATGGTTGTCTGTCGAGTGAGAAGGCCCAAAAAGTGAGAAACATACACTCATAGCTAGTATGCACTCACACACACGCAAGTGGCTATGGAGAAAAGTCATGCCTCAGAATGGGCTTCCTGCTCAACCATACCAAAGTTATACCTCCTGATAACTTTAATAAGGTGCCACAAAAGAAAATGACATTTCGAGCTTCATGAGACAAGCAAAACATCGTATGTTTGGAGCCCATGAACAAATGCAATGGCACTACAGGCATGCAAGCTATGTTATGCAAGGTGGCCATATAACAAATGCAACATGCAACATGCAAAGGATGTTCAAAGAAGTCTTGTTTGGTTCATTCGAGATCTTTAACTTAGGGAACATTGTGTCTAATGTCTCCAAGACAAGACCGATCAAAGAATAGAAAATTCACAACTTAGGGGATGTAGTATGTCGCATCAGGCCACTAAGAGGAATGTAATATTCTAAGATAGATCACACTCATGAAGGACATCACACCCAATGTCATCCAAAAAGTGACAAAATGCATTGTACGAAGTAACAAGGCTACACTAAGAACCAAGAAAAAGGGAAAAAAATGTAAATGAACAATGCCAGTGTATGGCCCCACTTTAAAGGAATTGCTACACACCGTACTGTGAGCAATTACTTTAAAGTAGCATATGAAAAATGCAAAGAGAAAGAAGAAGACATGAGAGCCAACTTGGAAAGCCCCTATGCCAAGTCATACATTTCCGAGTAAGGCTACATCATGCAAGAGAAAGGAAAAAGAAAAAGGAAGGAGTTGCCCCCAAAATGAAAACACCAAACACATAAGGGATCTATGTTTTTGGGGTCAGTATGTTCGTTGCTAGAATGTTTTGTAAAGAGCTCAGAACTATCATCATTCCCTAAATACATAGAACTGGAAGAATGGCACAAAGAGAGTGGAAATAAAGAAAAATAAAAATTTGTTTGGGTCAACATGGAAGAGACATAGGGTGTCTCAAAACTTTGCATCATCCCCAAAAGGAAACACAAGAAAAATGAAAATGAAAAGGTGAAAGAAAAAGGAAAAGCTTTTGGGTCAACATGAGAGAGACATTTCGGTCTCAAAGCCTTGTGTCATCCCCAAAAGGAAAAGGAAAAGATAAGGAAAAGGGGGGGTCCTTTTGGGTCAACATGAAAGAGACATTGCGGTCTTAATGCCTTGCATCATCCCCAAAAGGAAAAAATAAGAAAAAGACAAAAGAAAAGGGAAAAAGGGGGGTCCTTTTGGGTCAACATGGAAGAGACATAGGGCGTCTCAATGCTTTGTGTCATCCCCAAAAGGAAAAGGATAAAAAAAATCAAAAAGAAAAAGCAATGTATGACATATAGGAGAATGAAGGTACAAATAGAAGAATGTCACAAAGAGAGAGAGAACATCAAATGACACATTATAGGGGAACACAATACACACATGCAAAAGAGGAAGAAAAGAAAAAGAAAATGCAAAAGACTAGTAAGGAAAATGAAAGTCAACTGACGAGCAAGTCATTTGCCTCCCAATATCAATTGATATAAGCAGAAGGTGAATAACATAGCTAAGGGACAATGACAAATGCATTACTAGGACTAGGCTAGCAACTTGTTGCCCCCACTGAGTGCAAGACAAGAAGGAGCCGAGATAGGTGATGGGAGATGTCATGTAATAGTGAGAATAGAATATTCTATAACTATTACATGATAAGGTGTGTAATGGTGGTTTATGGAACTATTGGGTAACAATTATCGCCATCAAAATGATACTTGCTCAGTATTTATTTCAATTGGCGACACTCATCACTTCTATGTCCAAGAACATGATGATATGCACAATGTGGAATGTTAGAATCTTTAGGATATATCACCAAACTATTCATAGGTGGTAATAGTATGAGTCCTTTGTTTAAAAGGATTTGCAATTTCCTTTCACATTTGGTGGTGGATGGAGAGGAAACTTAATTTTTTGCAACTTGTAAGGCCTCTTGCGTTTGCTAGATTCACCCTTTTCTCAAATAGAAGGAGGAGGAGGAAGACCCAAAGTGATCCTATCATCCATGTCATTGTTATCATGTAAGGGTTGTTCACGTGGAAGTAGGACATTCACATCAGGAGGGGAATCGAAGATCATTGTGCCATCATCATGAAGTCTCCAATATTCTAAAGGAGGCTTGATGTCATGAGGAGGATCTTGATATCCTAACCTTGTTGTGTTTTCATCTTTTGGATTTTGTTCTAAAAGTTGATGAATGTCATGTTCAGTTGTTGTGTCACATCCTTGTTTGCTTAAGATGGTAAAACCTTTTCCATAGGTTTCTTCAAGGTTGATTGGGGTACTGGTGACTTTGTTATCATAGTATGGTTGAGGGGTTGCTTGTGTAGAATAACTAGGTCCAGTTGATGGAGGGAAATTAGGTCCTTTGTTTGTTTCAGGATGTAAGTAACCAAACATATCAAGAGGTGAGACTGTAGGAAGGTCTTGTTGTTTCATGGATTTCATGGATGGATAAAAGGATGCATTAACTTCAATGTTGTCAAGGAATTCATTTAGGAACTTATTCATATTGTCATCATCTTCTCCAATGATGTCAACATCATGAGGAGTTGAAGGAGCATGAGGAAGCTCAAGGTCATTAGGATTAGTTCCAAAGGCACAATTTGACATGTCAACTAAAGATTTTAATGACATCCAAAACTTATTAAAATAGAAAGGAATGATGTAAATGTATGAAAGAAAACTAAATGGAATAATACGACAAATCTGGAAATTGTGATAGAATGCAATAGCATAAAAAAGAGACACAAAGTGCAAATAATGCCATAAATTATTACAGTGCAAAATGTGCAGAAGGACTAAGTCGCCCAGTGTGGCGAATTAGTCCTAGTGGTAATTTTTTTGAGATTTTTCAGAGAAATCAAATGAAATTTGATATTTTTCATATGCACAAATGTAGCTACAATATGAAAATGTAGATTTTTTTAGTTTTCCAATGAAATATGATGCAAAAATGCAAGCTATATGAGCTTTTCACTAATGCAATTTTTAAAACCATAGGATGCAAATTAAACAATGCAAAACCTAATGAAAGTTAAACCTAGGATACACTTGAAATCAGAAAGAAAATGTTCAAAAGTCAAGTTCACCAAAATGTGAAAAAAGATTTTGGCACCCGAATGGCTTTCTAACACTTCTAGGGTTTTTCACCTAAAAGGATAAAGGTGGGCCAAAATGCAATGTACACATTCAAAATTAATGCAAGGATGGATGCAATATGCCTAAATACAATGTCTAAATGCACTAAAGTGAAAAAGAAAGATGATTAAATTAATGCAAAATCTAAGAAATGCAAGATGTATGCAAAAACACCTAAGAAAGCAAGTAAACAATAATAGAATTAAACAAGATTGGAGAGGTGCACTTGGAATATGAAGTCTGATGTAGAGAGACTCTGGAATCATGTAGAGTTGATTGGAAATGTTGACTGGGACACTTACACCAAGCTGGGCGACTTAGTCTAGTTTTAGGGAAAATCTGTTAGAACAAGAATCTGCCAAATGGGTACTTAGAAAATGTAAAAATCACCTTTTAGGCCTGGCAGTGGGACTAATTTGACACAAATGGAAACTTAGTCAACCTGGGAATCTCGAGAAATTTGGGGTAGAAATTTGTAGCTTTCGGTTTGCACTTCCTTTCCTGATAGGTGTCTGGTTCAAAAACTGCAGAAAATGGGCTGAAAGAGGTCTCCAAGCTTCAATTAGGGCTATGTTGACTTTGATGACTTTGATGAGTTGACAACACCTTTTTGACACCTTGCTCTTTGACAAATCTGCATACAAGACCTGTAAAACACACATGCAAAGAGGGAAAAAGGGTTAAGGGTTAGAGAATAGGGGTTTGCCTTGGTCAAACCTTGATTTGGTAATCAAACCCTAGATAATGAAATGAAATAAGAAGAGAATGATGAATATAAACAACATGCAATGTCACAAACTCACCAAACCCTTGATGTTGAGATCTGAAGATATATAATGAAGTGCTCCAATGGATGACTTGATAATGCTTAGGGTGCTTAAATGCTTGATAATTGCTTGAATAATGAAATGGGAATTAGGAGAATGTAGGAGATGAAAAATGAGGGAAAAACCCTTTATTTATACTTGATTTTCTAATATTTCCTGAAAATAACACATCGCAAGCCGACCTCAAGGGTAAGAGAATAAAATCTCACCAAAAATTTGAAATTATTTTGATTTTTGTGCCTAGTGGGAATAAGTCGCCCCAGGTGGCAACTTGGTCCCACCAGGGCAATTTTATTGGGTGTTGGGGATTGAAGTGTATTTAATAAGGTTTAACAGGAATATTCTCAAGAATACACTTAAGTATGGTTGGAAAGTGCATTAAGGGGTCATTTAAACATAAAAAAGGGTCAATTTAGTGATGACAAGTCTAGAAAAGCATGAGATTTTGTTACAACTCTTTACAACGCTTTGAAATAAGACTTGGTAAGTGATAAAAATGGGTTATTTAAGTAAATTATAATGAAAGGGTCCTAGAAAAGTGTGAAAGTGGGTTACAACACTTTTACAAGACATCCTAGAATTCTTAATGATTCTCAAGTATCCAAGACCTAATGTGAATGTGTTGGCCACATTACAACATTAAATATAGGCAAAATCAAGCCAAACTCCACTAGGAGGGCCCAAACATGAGAAAAATTAGAAGGGTTACTTTTTCCATGTCCACACCTAGTTAGGGTCTTGGAGAATATATGCATCATGAAAACCATACACCTAACAAGCATTCCTAAACAAAATAGCATATGTGAAATCAACATAGAAATATAAGCATTGCTTATAACATTTTCATGAGGAAAAGAAGAATAATTGTCATCAAACCACTAATAAAACCATGATAAATTTTAGGTCTAACATAAATAAGAAAATTAGAAATGATCACATACAAAAATTAATATCAAACCTAAAAGGAAAAAACCTAAGAAAGTTGAAGTAAAAAAGGGTGGGTGGATGAGAGTCAAAGAAATAATAAATAAAAATGCCCAAACCCAACTAAAAGACTAATAATGAAGAATGTTAAATTTGAAACCTTGGTGTAAAGGGATAATCTCTAGGGAATCTAAGTAGACGTTCACCAAAAATGTAAGGAAAATAGATGTTTCACATACACATATCTTAGGGATGAGTTACTTAACCTATAATGATAAACTATTATCTTAGAATAAAGATTTGAGGTTGATAATGCAACTAAAATAGATGAACAAATATGTGTTGAAATTAATGAAAGGGGATTAGGATATTAGTTCATAAAATTAATGTTATAATATTATGTGATAGATGACATTTCCTAGTTTGTCTATATGTCAATTCCCTAGATTCTATTACATCATTGTTGTTGAAGTTAAGAAATTTATTGTACAATTCTCTGGATTGTTTTTGCATGTGTAAAATTAATTTTCATGTTGACATATTTAACTTCTATTCACAAATTAGATCTTTCAAGCACATAATCAATATGTATTGTCCTAGTCATATTTGATCTATTCACTTCACCTCCTAAGATTTGAATCTATAAGTCAAGTAGCGATGATGGGTATCTTTGAGTAGTTTCCTGGTCAAGGATCTTCTCCCTTGGTCAAACCCCTAGGATCTAATTTAATGATTTGAAATAATAATCAAATATATGCCTAAACATATGTCATTGCTGATGTCATTTTTCATTATGCTTTGAAGATAATGCTATTTCTAATAAAGCATTTTAGACAATAGAGGATGTTTCCCAATAAATTGAGATTTTTTATTCGAGAAAGCTTATAGTAATAATTATAGAAACTTTTTTAAATCAACATTTTGGATTAAATTATTTGATTCATCATTAAAATGAGAAAATAATTAGAATGTTCTTTTATAAACATCATAACACACAAGTTAACACATTTTATACGCAAGGTGGCATGTACAAAGAAAAAAGAAAAAATCAATTTGAACTCAAAATTTCAATTCAACCAAAGTAAAAAAATAGATGAAAATATATTCAAATTTAAATTCAAACTCTTATAATAAATATATGAGAATACCAC
The DNA here is from genome assembly GCA_007258455.2 of Sequoia sempervirens. Classification (NCBI taxonomy): domain Eukaryota; kingdom Viridiplantae; phylum Streptophyta; class Pinopsida; order Cupressales; family Cupressaceae; genus Sequoia; species Sequoia sempervirens. Next base: position 417,337,010 of record VDFB02086081.1, read on the forward strand.
CAAACCAAATTTAAATTCTTTCCCAAATTCTACACAAAACTATTAATTATAAAGTAATCATTATAGGAAAGGCAATCCGATCAAAATGGGAAGAAAACAAAGTGTACGGTATGCAGTTTTCACCGTTACAAAAGCAAGCGGGAAAGTGGGTTAAAGTAGTTACTCTGAAAACAAGAAGAACAAGCAGAAGTCCGAATAAAATATTACCTTAAAACCAAAAGCGAAAGCCGAAACTTTTGAATAAGGGTTTGGGCACCATTAATGAAGGTGTGACAGGAAAGATATTCCAGCACGCGGATCGGATTTTATAATACCTCCCTCCGCCTTCCCAAGCATAAACTGCTTTACCTAATAATTGCCTTAAGGAGATCGGATTGCTGTCATTAGTGGACGACAAAATAAGAAGAATCTGAGAAGAAAAGGTTAACATGACGGAAAGGTATATATATATTAGGTATCTTACCAGGGAGAATAAGAATATGAGCGTGACTGACTCTTCGTTTCCACCACCCAAATTGCGCATTTTACAGTTGTTTGTTTTTGCAGATTCGGGGCCGTAATGAATGCTTTTTTGACTGTAAATAAGTTAAAATTGATTCTCTGGTTCATTTTAAACCGCCAAAAGAATTGCAGATAATGGAAGGCAGGCAGAGTGTGTGGACGGAGCGCCATGCTTTTTGTCCGCCACACGGCACACAGGGCCCCATTTGCAGTATCATGTTGGGAATCATTTCTGGCTTTGTGAACTTATGTTAATGTATTCAACCGGCAAAGAATCAAGCGAATAGTTTGTTTTATTTACAGTATTGGATGGCAGTGGAAACTGGAATTATCAACACAACAATTTGTCTTCTTTCCAATCATTACTCCCAAAACTGGGGTTGGCAAGTGGGCTCGCTAAGTTAACAATTTTAGCAAGATTTTTTTGATATTAGTATTACCTGATTCAATTGCATGTTTTTTTGAGTTAAGTTTTATATATTAAGTATATTATCTTTAAGAAAAAGAAATTTCGTGTATAATTTGTTAGAGTGTTGTTGTGATGTCCTATTTCTAACATTTTGCTAAATGGAGAATTTTAACTTTCTTGAAGATATCTCTAAAATATTTTGACCTTAATAAAATAGTCATTACAAGTTTAAATCTTTGGAAGGCTTAAAAGTACATCAAGTTCAATTTAAAGAAAAATGAAATTATGACACAGTGTAAAATTTAATCCATTTTAAACCCATGATCAACTACATCTTAAATGTTAAATCCAAATCTTAAAACTAAGTTCCAAACTTGGGTTAATATGGATGCTCACCTAATCCTACTATAAAATTTGGTTAAACTTCAATATAACTTAAGGTTTAATATATGAGTTGACTTTAGCTTAAAACTCTAGCTAATTTAATCTTGGTTGGGCAAGTGGCACCAAAGAATTTAGTGGATGTCAAAAGGCCATGTTGTGGGTGTGATGTAAGACTAGATGTGATGTCTCTATTTACCTCATTTACCCATAGCTTCATGTCCATGGTCCTACCGAAACAACTTATGATATGACATGCAAGGATATTGATGACACCTATCAACTAACCACACCTTAGAGAACAATTACATGAAAATGGACTAAATACCCATCAAGGACATTTAAAATAATCAATGGTATGAGTGACACCTAATAACATCTTACATTGCCTTGGTGGAAATGTTGTGAAATCTAGTGAGTCATGCTAAGTTCTAACTTAAGTACTCAAACTCTAAGGAAAGGAAGCTTCTAGATTCCAATATGATTGAAACTAAAGACTATAATGGACCAAAAGGTGCCTCTTGATATTTGAACTCCCTTTGTTATAGTGTTAGATCCGACTTACATTAGATTTTAATGGATAAGCCCCAAGTAAATCAAAACCTAGTCAACTTATTTTATGGACCCATTATAACCTTTTGACAAGATAAGGACCCATTATAACTTTTTGACAAGATAAGTGGGTAAGTAAATAAAAATGGAGGTTGAAAAGGAGGTCAAAAGTGACCACTTTTTTCTAAATCAATATAAGTTGAACTTCAAATAGTAATTTAAAATACTTGTACTCAAAACTTGGTAATGTGATAAGAACAAGAATACTAGTCCCTATAATCTAATTTTAAAACTCTTATTTTTTTAAGATGGTGGAGATTAAGAGGGTCAATTTTTAGGAGCACATAAAGTAGTCTTATTTTAACCAAAAACTATAATATAGTATAGACACCTAAATTTGTCCACATCTTAACATCACCCAATTCATCCCAATTTTACTCCCCTTCCAATGTTAATTAAATAAAATTAATTATTGAATTAACCCTTCCAACCATCTTCCTAGCATTAATTAAATAAATTTACTATTTATTTAATTAAGTTCACCCTTCATATCCAAAATATTCTTAGAAATAAATAAAAGCAACTTATTTATTGAATTCCCCATTTTCCCCCTCAAACCATTAGTTACTTAAAATTAATTAATTAACTAATAAATTCAGTTGTACATTCCTAAATATCATTAATCCAAGTCAAACATGCACATGTCATGCATGTACATGATCCATGCTTCCCACTTCTCCAAATCTTCCGCTCATTAAATCTTGTCTATCCATTCAATATAGAAAATCTTATCCCTTCACATGTCTCTGAAAGAAAAAAGAAATGGTCTTCTAGAAAGGTCATTTTTTATCCTTATCATCCATCTTCTCCTAAGAAAATCTCCACCATCCAAATCCCTTGGACCATAAAAAAACTTTTTGTGCACCAATTACAAGGTGCCACTTGGAGACTTCTCATGACTCCAATCCCCTTAAGAAACTTCATCTATTGATGTCTTCAATCAATCCTATCCTTAATCAATCATCCCTCTAATCTATAAGTAGCACATCACATAGATATTTCAAGAAGTTCAATTGTAAAATCATCTTGTTAATTCGAGCAACCAACATCTTTTCTCTCATCACAAATCTTGAGAACATCCACAATTTGTGTAAAACAAGAGGAATTGGTGGGAGAATTATTTTAGTTTTTCATCTTGGGTGACTATTCTCTTAGGCTCAATTGAAGGTGGCAATTAGGTATGGAATGAAAATTTTAAATTTGTTATAAATATGTTTTTCATTCATGTTCCTTGTCCATATTTTAGCATCCCTAGTGGGACCCATGCCCCTATATAACATCCTTTGTAGTCTTTTGTGTAGCTTTTGTATTGTAGGATAGTGGTTCAATGTGTGTATCCTTACCTTTGAAATCTGTGTTACATGCTTTAGTGTATACATTCTTAGTGCAACATATTCATTTACATTTTGTGAACACAATTACTTGATACCCTTTAACTCTTTTTCTTTCTTGTATATAGGATTTTGACATATTATTTATCTATTATGTAAGGTTTATCTTCATAACCCATTTTTATTTCATCCTAATCATTTGTACAAAGGTTTGACTCTTGTTTTGTATATTTTCTTCCATCATTTTAGCCTCTATCATGGTTCAATGTGCCCATTCCATACTTTGACATATCCATCTCCCCATGAAATTTTTCTTTCATGATTTGTCATCTCTATCCACAGCCTTAAATTTTCATCTCTTATTATTTGGTCTTTCACCTTTTTTTTCTAGTTTTTTGTAGTTTCCTAACTTGATAATTTGTATAAATTCACCATCACTTGTAATTTTTCCATTTGTAGGTTTCTATTTTTTGGGTATTTTTGGTGAAAATTTTTCATTTTATTTTATAGGTCACATAGCTCAATGTGTGCATTTCTAGTTTGGTGTCTACATCTACATATCAACATTTTTGCCTTCATCCATTAGTGGCAATCATTGGTAAACACAAATTTTTTATTTTAAAATTTGTATCTATTTTAGTGCTTCTATTTTGAGTTCATTAATTTTGTCTTTGCCAGTATATTTATTTTTTTCTCAAAATTTTATCATTTTGGGATTATTATGCTTGTTGCTAGTTATTGCTTATAACCTATCCATCTATTTTTACAACTTCTCACTAGTCCAAGACTCCTTTAGTAAAATACAAACTTAATTTTTTTAGGTTTTTTCTATTGAAGGAGCCATCTTCTTACCACTAAATCTAGTTGTACACTTATTTGCTAAGAGAATACACATTTTGTGTCATGTTTGTGACAACATCTTGGTGTGTATTCTCTCATTGTGCCACAAGGTGATCTTGGAGAACAAAATCACTTGGTATTCTTTCCTCTAGTGAGCCTACCTTGGATTTCATCACCAAGGGGATTACCCAAACCCATGTGTTGTAGTGGGTATATAAATTGAGGGGACAAATGAAAGAATCACCCCAAAGGAGGAGTATCATGTTTATGGTCTGATGGGATGAAGTAGAAGGGGTTGGTTCCAAACACATGCTTGTAGATAAAACCTTTTGTTGTTAGAATATGACCTCATGGTTGTATAGGGTGGGAATTTTTAGGATAAAATGACAAAGGATTTTTAGTGTAGTCATATTGTTGAAAGTTGCAATTAATGTCCACTATTTTCTAGTCAATAAAGATCAATCATGCTTCTTGTGATTGTTCTCTAGCTTGGTGGTGATGTGATTTATATTTATATTTTTTTTAATTTAGATTAGTTGGTGAATTTTAATAGAAGTTATAAATAGTTTATATCATTCATGGTGGGATTGTGAAGTAGTTTGTAAAATCTACATATGGAATAAAATGGTCTTATGCATTTATTTTCGATTTTCACAAAATTTATTAGAGTATTGTATCTATATTGTTAGTGATAAGGTGTAACACTCATCACAACATTGTAGGTTAATTTTATTTTATCATATATTCCAAAGTAAAGGATTGAAAACCAAGTGCAAAGTTGGCCATTTATTTTTATTTTATTTCTCAAAACCCTGACCCTCTTTTTATCTTTTTTTTTTTCAAATTGTTCAAGTAGTATTAGATTAGGAACAAATTCATTCAAAAAATGGAAATATTTATCATATATGAAGTAGATCTAACATATTTAATGCACAAGTTACCAAAGTTTGATATTTTACTAGCATAGGACCCTTGAGGAATCATGTAAAATTATCCACTTGGCTACTCCAACACTACCATGACTTGGCAACCAAAACCTTGGAGGTGATTAATTCATGGACTAATTATAGTTTTAGGATAAATAGAGTGACCCTTATTTCACTTGTTTTGATGATTCAATTCAACCATCAACAAAACCAACACTAGAAGGATATCCCCATAGATAAAATTGGACCATTCAAATATGTCATCAAATGGAGACTATAAAAGAGTAACTAGATCCACAACTATTGGAAAAGGATATTCTCAACTTGTTGAATTGGGTCAACATAGAAAACTTAGGAGTGTCAAAGGGAAAATTGTAGAAAAGGAGACTACACCTCTTATGTCCCCACTAGATGTTTGAATGTGAATCATCCCTCTCCTACTTACAACTCCACCACGTGTACATCAATGGCCTTTTCAAATGAAAATAATTCTCTTATTTATATCCTTAGTGGTTTCCATGAAATTCATAATAACCCTAAAATATTTTCCCCCAAATTTATTTATAGGGAAAGTAGGAGTACAAAAGAACATATCTAGATTTTTAAGGATGTGCAACTGGTAAGGATAACCTTATGCATGGAGATGTGATGTATATGATTTTCTCTTATTCCTTAGGAAAATTTTCATATAGTTGGTATTTGAGTTTATCAATCATATATATATTACCTCTTAGGGAAACTTAGACATGCTATACTTATCAACTAGTTTAGGGTTACATGACCCCAACTATCTTATACCATTTTTTTCACCTAGATAAGAGAGAACTTAATGAGCCCATATGGATTTTTAACACCAAATTCCATAAAATTTATAAAAATATAATAGCTCCATATGTTGTAACTAAAGAAGTTGTAAAATATGTATACATTGGGGCTTTAGATCCTTTGACTTCCTTGTTTATGAGAAATCAAAAAATATAACTATTTTAGCTATTACCTACGATGAGGCTATAATATTGCAACAAGAAATGAACCCTATGGTAGGTGGAGCTATGGGGCATTTACCTTCATAGGAATATCAAGAGACATAAAATCATATCCTATCCATTAACCATGCCCTCATTAATAAAACACCTTTTCTAAATACCATACTAGGCATTACTCCCCATTACTCCCCAACAACAAAATCAGTTTATGTATTAGTAACCCCTAAACCAATTTTTTTCTACACATGCTACCTTATTTGAGGTAGTTTCAAAATAATAATGGTGTTCCTAATATACCTTAGCATTTTGGAAATTAATTCTTGTAATTACAAGTAACAAATCAAGTCCCTACAACTAACATTGCACAATTAACAAAAAATTAGGTCATCATCATGTGTTCTTCCATAAACTCAAGACCAAACTTCACATTGGACATCAAAGTTAGAAGCCTTAAAAATACTTACATAGGTAACAAATGAGCTTGCACAATTTAATGCTAACCCTCCTAAGGAACAAAATTATAATAGCTTTCATAATCAAGACAATTCACAAAATCAATGTTTCCAAAATAGAGGGTTTGGTCATTAGAGGTCTAATAGGAAATGGAACACTAGGCCAAACAATGGAGGTGTTCCTATCCCATTGGATAATACTAATTAGGCATCATGGAGTTAGGCTAATTCTATGAATCTTACTAAATTAATTGCATTATCCAATTGGAGCAGACACATCTACTCACTCAAATGAATTTCCATGAAATAGATAATTTTTTTAAATAGTGCAAGAAAAGCAACAAACTATGAATTATGGTTGTAGTGGGAGTGAAAAATATGGAGAAAAGAGTAGTGTAATGGTACTAGATATATATGTGTTTCCTTTTGAACAATATAATGAACCAACAAAAAAGTATGATGAAGTCCAAGATTTTTAATGAACTAGAAATAATGATTTCTAGAGGAACAAAAATAAAGAGCCTAGAGCACATATATACTTTATTAAAGCACTAATACCACTAATCAGATCTAAATGTAAGAAACAATATAGTTGCTTCTAAGAGTCCCCAAGGGTATCATTTAAATATAACATTTATACAACTACAATGTCCTATGTCCAGGCTATTGATCATAATTATGATGTCGTAGAATATTTAAAAACTAAAGCTAACATTCCATTCTTTGATGTTCTACAAGATTGTCTAGGTCAAAGAAAATAGTTGATCTATTCCTTAGACGAGATTTGAAAAAACTAAAGATAAATGTATGTCATTCTTTGATGTTTTATAGAATTGTCTAGGTCAAAGAAAATAGTTGATATATCCCTTAAACAAGAATGAAAAGGATACAATGAAAATAGTTGAATAGTTGATATATTCTTTTGTAGTTATATATAAGGTTAGCATGGATTCACCACCCTTCTTGTTGAGAATCAAAATATTTAAGAATTTTTATTACTTTTTAGTGGATTCAAGTGCATTAGGTAATTTCATGGCATATTCAATTTTTTAGAAGTTGGGGGTGGTCCCCTCGAAGACTAACAAGAAGTTCATTCATCTTGTCAAGGTAAAGGCAAATATTATGGGTGAATTAAGAGGCATTCATATTTAATTATTATCAAATCCATGAGTCCAACAACATACTGATATCTAGGTGGTGGATATCCCATAAGTCTATGGAATGTTTCTTACTATATATTGGACTAAAAATCTCAATTGCTTCTTTGCCACTAAATTTTTACTTATAGCATGCTTTGGAGAGGACATCATAATCAAATTAAGATTGAAAGTGAGGCAAGGATAAATAAAACACATGATCAAAAAATATAATGCCCCTAATAAAGTTGCCTTTAAAAAGTTGAACTTGGGGTATACAAGAGGGTAAATGATATCTTTGCACCTTCCTCTTTTTTCATTAGAATAGCACAAGCGAGGAGGAAAAAGTGAAAGAACCCAACCCCAAGGTACACAATACTCTATATTCCAATCTTTATTATTTTATGAAAAAGCTAGCCAATGAGAAAAGGGTCCTAGGCACCAAGGTATGTATATTTGATCTAATACTTCCTAACTAGTGTAGGATCCATAATGAATGTTATTCAAAATTTTCTTGTTCTACATGTTTGGAAGATATTAGGAAGGTTGATGCTACTATTTTAAAACCATATCAAATCCTAGGTGCAAAACAAAAATAGATGTGAATATATTATCAAATAAGATTAAAATTAGGATTGGATCCAAATTAACCAAGCTAAGTCACATCACTTGGGAAAGTTTGAAATAAAAATGATTATACCTTGACATATAACAATTTTTAGTCCAAATTCTCTTAATCAAGGTAAGAAGTTAATTGTTCTTGTTTCAAAAGGAATTTGGAAGAAGGGAATATAAGCCTAGGTTAAAACTTATTTTAGTTCTAAATTATAAAGTAAGGCACAAACTTAAATAAATAAACATAGATTTGAAGGACATAAAATTAAGGGGGGAAATTAGATCAAGTTTGAAGCAATGGTATTCAGGTGTGAGTTTAGAAAATTAGATATGAATTATAAATCAACTATACATAATAGACTTAGACATTAATATTTGAACTAAAAAAACATTCTGGGAGATAAAATAGTTAAGCCTAGGAGACTACAACACAATTAAAGGTGAAAGTTGAAGGAGACATGACTGAGTACAACTTCACTTAAGAACAAAATGACTCAAATCAAATATTAGATGAACTATGCTGAAAAATATAAGATTATTTTAAACAAAAGAAACTAAATAATAATACAATCATAATCATTATAAAGAAACTTGAAAAATAAAACATAAAAATATTATAATTCAAAAAAGACTTAGTAAAAAATTCTTATTTTTAATAAACTATAATAAAATGTACCATCATAATATATATTTATTTTTAAGAATTGTCAATGTATTTAAAAATTTAAGAGAAACAATAATGATCAATTAAAATGTGACCTAAGATGGGTTAAATTCCAAATTTATTTGTAGATATAAGATATTTGTTGTTGTAGAATGTTCTACATGATCAAATTGTGTTCACTTTTCTTTTTTTTTAATCAAAGCTTTTAAAGTACCTTTGTGTGATAAATTCGTAATTTATTAGTTCCTGCCGGTAGGCAGGAATACTATTGCATTCGCCCGGAATGCATTTAACCGGCAGCATTGACCAATCACGTTTCGCCATTTAACATATTACTTATTTTTTTGTATAGTTTGAATTTGGAGAGCTATTTTATATATTGGAAAATTAGCATTTATCTATTTTTCTATTCATCCGAGTAGCTTTATAAATCATTTTCATTTTACAAATTCGGGAAAATGTGAACGCATAAATTGATTAAATAAATTTAAGCAAAGGCATAGTTTAAAAGTTGGCGGCTAGAGGTGCGTAATCCATGAATGCAGATTAAATGCATTAAAATATTAGGAAACTGCGACTGCATAAATTGATTAATTAAAATTAAGCAAAGGCATAGTTTATCAAACTGGCCGGTAGATGTACGTAATGCATGAATATAAATTAAATGCATTGAATAGCATCTGGCTCGAGGTGAAGGCGGTGGAATGGCTTGGAGGCCACGTGTGGCCAGGGTACTTTGGTCATTTAATATAGAGTTAAGTTACTTGGTATGCATTTCTATTACTGTGCGTGTGTTGTTTTTATCTTCTGTGAGCACCTGTTCTGAGGGAGAGTTTTAGCGACTGAGCACGAGATGTTATAGTTGCAGAGTCTAGACCCAGAAACGAGTTATTTGAGGTGATAATTTGGTATTTTGTAGTTCCAGAGTTGCACGCTGGACAGTGAGAGACGAATTGCTTGAGGTCAGAAGAGGTAACTTTTCATTTTTTTTGTCTATTTGATACAAGAAATGCAAGTAGGGTTTCACAGTGCTTTAAGGCATTCGTATACTTTGATTATAAATTCGTATTTTAAACTAGTTTTAGTATTGTTTATTCGAATTTCTTGTTGAAATGCGAAGGTTTCATCTACGTTTGATAGGAATTATGTAGAAATCCTCTTGTCCATTTTACTTCATGCATGTGAGCCCTGTCAAGTTTGCATATTTTTGATTACTGCAAAGCGGTCCCATAAAGAAGGCTTTCGAACCAAAATTATGTCAACATGTGCAATAATGAGAGCTTTCGACCAATGAGTTGACAGTGTGTTGCTTTGAGCTTTTCTGTTGTCATCAAAGCATAAAGGATAGAGGGGTTCTATTAAAAGTAGTGGTTGTTGTCCTCGTAGGCATAAATTTGTATATTAAACTACTTTTAGTATTATCTATTCAAATTTCTTGTTGAAATGCGAAGGTTTCATCTACGTTTGATAGGTATTATGTAGAAATCCTCTTGTTCATTTTACTTCATGCATGTGAGTCCTATAGAGTTTGTATTTTTTTGATTGCTGCAAAGTGGTCCCATAAAGAGGGCTTTGGAACCTAAATTATGTCAATGTGTGCGATAATGAGAGCTTCTCAACAATGAGTCAACTGTGTGTTGCTTTGAGCTTTTCCGTTGTCATGAAAGCATAGAGGATAGAGGGATTTTGTTAAAAGTCATCATTGTTGTCCTCGTAGGCATAAATGCAAACAATGGGAGCATAAAGAATGTAGTAGAAACCTTTTTCCTGCCAGCAAGCATAAAAATTCTGTCAGATGTCATCGTTACTGTTTTTGTATCTTGGGGTTATAAAAAACTATGTCAAAAATGTTATAGAATCCAAATTACAATGTTGCCATAGAGCAGTTAAGTAATATTGCTTGATAGAATAGTTGTGGGCTTTATGCAAAAGAGCAATCAAATTCATTGCTAGAAGATTTGTGGTCCAAGAACCTATGGTAATTAGTTTGTGTAGTTAATCTGATCTACATTTATACTTGTGTCTCTTGAATCTAGAAAAATGCTTGCTAGTGTTTTAATGGTTTTCGCTATTAGTATCCATCGCAGTAGGAGTACTATATATTGCTATTCTTTTAGAAAAACAAACACGTGGTTTTTGTTTTCTAATCAAAGCTTTTTACATGGTGCAATGCTTTTGGTTGGAAGAGAAGAGGTCGTGTAGCAGTCCAGCTGTGGGAAATTCTTCAAGCAAGTAGTACAAGGTGAGTTTCTAGAATGAACCTTCTCCTTTGTTTACAATTGCATATAGTAGATAGAGAAAAAGGTTAATTCAAGATTCTCACTATATTGATTGTACTTGTAATCATATCGTTGCTTTTTGTTACAAGGACAATCTTTGCAAATGGGTATTGTGAGTGGCATATGCTATATGGTTCATAAAAATTAAGTAGTTGGGGTTCAAAAGTAGATCTTCGTTGCAGTGGCATGATCTCATAAATGCAATAATTATCCAATCAATTTTTTTGGGTGGCTGATTGCACTTTATAATTTAAACCTTCCTTTTTTAATTTTGAGAGTTTGATTCTGAATCCATATGCATACTTTGATTAAAACTATTGGCTAAAGGTGCATAATTCATTTATGCAAAAACAATGCATTTAATGGCATCTAACTAGAGGCGAGGCTGTTTGGATTGCTAATTAGTCTTTGAATATATAACAATTAAAAGAGATAAATAAGTATAATTATCCTTGGCCACATTTCACATTTTGACCTTTCAATCAAAGTCAATTAACAAAGTAGTAGTTAGACCTGCAGAAGGTTCAAGGACTATGCTGGTAGAAAAACATATTTTGGACAGTGGCTAGACAATTTGTTGAAATTGCTTTACAAACTTTGAAGCAAATGCATTTTTCCTTCTGTTTGCTTTCATTGTACATCTTAAATGGAAGTTGGGTTTCGCATTGTTGCAATGCATTTGGATACTTTGATTGTAAAATCATAGTTTAGATCATTTTAAGTGTTATCGATTCAAACCTTTCCTTGAAATACCAAGGATTCATCTGAATCTTGGAGGCAACGTACAGCTGTCTATAATTATCCTTGGCCACATTTTACATTTGACTTTTCAATCAAAGTCAATTAACAAAGTAGCAGTTAGACCTAAAGAAGGTTGAAGGACTATGCTAATAGAAAACCATATTTTGGACAATGGCTAGACAACTTGTTGAAATTGCTCTACAAACTTTAAAGCAAATGCATTTTCCCTTCTGTTTACTCTCATTGTACATCTTAAATGGAACTTGGGTTTTGCATTGTTGCAATGCATTTGGATACTTTGATTGTAAAATCATAGTTTAGATCATTTTAAGTATTATTGATTCAAATCTTTCCTTGAGATACGAAGGATTCATCTGAGTCTTGTAGGCAATAAACAACTGTCCCATAAAGAGAGCTTTGGAACCAATGAGCTGTCATAAAGGATAGAGGAATATTGTCAAATATTGTGGTTATTGTCCTCATAGGCACACATGCAAAATATGGAAGCATATAGAAAGCAAGTTAACTCTTTAATAATCCCATGAAACATAGTCTTTGTATGCATCCATGCATACAGGTTTGCATGTATATATGTGTGCATGTAATTATGTATATATGAATGCATGTATCTATGTTACCATGTATGTATGTGTGTATATAACAGATTACTATTGCATTTGCTTTAAATGCTTTTTTGTGGATGGTGCCAGCTAGCCATCCAGTCATATTGTCGTTGTTGTACATATTGCTTTTAAAGATATATGAACTCAATTTCGTGAGTTATATTTCATATTGGTAAATTGGCATTTATCTGTTTTTGGAACCCATGGGAGTGGCTTTTTGAATCGTGATTGTTTTAAAATGCTTGTCAAAATGCAAATGCATAGGTTCATTGATGGCTATGTGCTTTCATGCATATATGCATATTTATAGGATTCATTGCTATCATGTAAAGGCCACATAAATATTCATTCCCCAAGCCCATGTAGTCATTTCAATATATGCATATATTAAGGGATCTATTGATACATGGATATGTGCATCCATGGATACATGAACGCATATATAGGTGTAACCATGTGATCATGTATGTATGTGTACGTGTATATATGTGTACATCCATGCATGTATCTATGCATCTGTGCATTGAGGCATGTGTGCAGCTATGTGTCTATGAATACATTTTATCCAGTAATCAATGTTAATTAATAGACTAGCACTCGTACCTAGAGAATGTTCAAGGATTGTGCTCATAGAAAACCATATGCATATCAATATGTTAGAGACCATGTATCTATGCATGGGTGTGTATAGATGCTAATTGTTCTGAATTTTGGTTGCATGTGATTGCATTAAACAATTAAGAATAAGTGCTAGATAATTGAAGTAAAATGACCCCATTCAGTTAGCAGATCAATTTTTCCCAGCCCTTTACATGTTAACTAAGAGTCTTGAAGCTTTTACTGTTCATTGGCAGTCTTTGAAGCTTAAATGTGACAGTATATGTAGCATTTTACCCAATAGCTCTATCATTCATGATGATTTAGGCAAGTTCATATTTCCTCATTCATCCTTGTATTGTCTCATATCTAAATAATTAGGCAACTGCTAATTAGCCTTTAAGTACATAGCAATTCAAAGAAAGAAATGATTGCAATTAGCCTTGTGTACATTTGAACTATTAATCAAAGGCAATTAACAAACTAGCCCTAGAAAACCATGTCTGTGTTAATGTGTTGAATACCATGTATTTGTGCATGGGTGTATATGGATGCTATGAGTTGTGATTTCTACCATTATGTAGCGCTCACTATTACTTGTACAGCCAAGCGATATGCAAGCAGAATTCATAGTTCATAGCAACCAGATACATTCAAGGACAAATGCAAATCAAGGTTGTTGGCATCCTGATAAGAAAGATGATGAGATACATCCAATTAATGTATGTCGCAACATCTTATTGAATAAAGATGATTTGGTTAGGCAGGTTACAGATGAGAATCCTTATTGGTGTGTGGCTAATGCTCTCTTTGATTGAAGACTTGTCAAGAAAATTACATGCCAATACTATTAGAAAACAGGTAGAATTAGATTAATTGATTGACTATGATTGATTGACTATAATTTTGGTTCCAAAGCTCTCTTTATGGGACCACTTTGCAGCAATAAAAAAAAATACAAACTCTACAGGTCTCACATGCATGGAGTAAAATGAACAAGAGGATTTCTACATAGTGCCTATCAAACGCAGATGGAACCTTTGCATTTCAACAAGAAATTCAAATAGAAAATAATAAAAGTAGTCTAAAATACGAATTTATGCCTATGAGGACAACAACCACAACTTTTAACAGAACCCCTCTATCCTTTATGCTTTGATGACAATGGAAAAGCTCAAAGCAACACACTGTTCACTCATAGTTCAAAAGCTCTCATTATCGCATGTGTTGACATAATTTTGGTTCCAAAGCCCTCTTTATGGGACCACTTTGCAGTAGTCAATAATATAGAGACTTTACAGGGCTCACATGCATGAAGTAAAATGGAGAAGAGGATTTCTACATAATTCCTATCAAATGCAGATGAAACCTTCGCATTTCAACAAGAAACTTGAATAAATAATACTAAAAGTAGTTTAAAATATGAATTTATAATCAAAGTATAACAATGTCTTAAAGCACTATGAAACCCTACTTGCATTTCTGTTTGCATGTCCCTGGTTTAAACATTTAATTATTGGTTCTCGATAATGGAATGAAATGAACTTGGACAAATGGAAATAGAATGACCCCATGGAATTGAAACATCAATGTTTGCATGGCTTTAACATGATAGCAGATTTGTGTGCATGAGACTTATTTGAATCTCAAATGTCATAGTGTGTGTGGCATATTAGCTAGTTGGCTTAGCATGATAGCTTTCAAACAAGTTAATTCAGCGATCGATCAAGCTAATTGGTTGATGAATTAATTGTGTTCCATGGTTAGTCATAACTAATTATCGGTCATCTTTATCCTCCAAATCAGATAAATCAATGTTGCTTATTCACATTCACAGATACACAATCTTTCTAAACATTTTGCGTGCTTTTAATAGGAAAAGAGCTTTAGAACAGGATATGTACATTCATCTAAGCATCATAAGACGTAGATTTCTAACAGATATAATGGTTTGTAATGATGTCATGAATATGCATAGCAAATATAGAAGCACAAGCAAAAACATTTAAACTGTTTGGCAGAATTCCTCGAACAAATGTTGGCTCTTGGTGTGTAGTGATTGCAAATTATGCAAAGAATTATTTGTCAAAAAAGGATTTTTGCAAACATTCAAGCAAATCAACTAAATAGCTGATCAAGTTAACTGTGAATCAAGTTACTTGACTAATTAATGAAACTAGTTCATTGATAGATCATTTTTCTTGAGTAGTTAATTATAGTTAGTTAAAAAAAATGTTTGTACACCAAATCAATTAAACCAATCATGGCCATTCATATGCAAAAAAAGGAATTTCTTGACAAGGCTTTATAGATAAGGAAGCAAATGCAATTGCTAGGTGTAAACTGAAATTGGAAAATCCTCGCCAACATCTTCCTTTTTGTTTCTTGTGCTACAAATATTCAACAGGCTATAGCTGTCCATATTAATTGTATCCCTTCGTCTATGTTGAAGCCATCTGTTTATTCTATTGCTTTCGCTATTATTTCATGAAAGCGAAAGTGTCATAGTATATGTGGCGTAGCAGCTAATAAGTCCATCTCACATTTTGCTCATGACAATTTAATTTGTCTCATCTATCTCTGAATCATTAATCAAAGTCAATTAACAAACAAGTCAATCTTACACTTGACTCATGCAAATTAGGTCAATTCTATCTTTTACTCATTAATGAAATTAATTAATCAGCTTAACAAGATAGCTTTGAAAAAAGTTAGGTCAGTGATCAATCAAGCTATTTGACTGATAAGTCAATTGAGTTCAATAGTTAATCATAGTGATAGCAAACAAATGCTTGTTAGATGATGTCATTGTTGAAACCCTACTTGCATTTCTGTTTGCATGTGCCTAGTTTAAACATTTAATTACTGGTTCTTGATAATGGAATGAAATGAACTAGGACAAATGGAAATAGAATGGCCCCATGGAATTGGAACATCAATGTTTACATGGCTTTAACATGGTAACAGATTTGCATGCATGAGACTTATTTGAAACTCAAATGTCATACTGTATGTGGCATATTAGCTAGTTGGCCTAACATGATAGCTTTCAAACAAGTTAATTCAGCGATCAATCAAGCTAATTGGTTGATGAATTAATTGTGCTCCATGGTTAGTCATAGCTAATTATTAGTCATCTTTATCCTCCAAATCAGTTAAATCAATCTTGCTTATTCACATTCACAGATACACAATCTTTCTAAACATTTTACGTGCTTTTAACAGAAAAGGAGCTTTAGAACGACATATGTACATTCATCTAAGCATCATAAGACGTGCATTTTCTGACAGATATAATGGTTTGAAATGATGTCATGAATATGCATACCAAATATGGAAGCACAAGCAAAAACATTTAAACTGTTTGACAGAATCCCTCGAAGAAATGTTCGCTCTTGGTGTGTAGTGATTGCAAATTATGCAAAGAACTATTTGTCGAAAAGGGCTTTTTGCAAACATTCAAGAAAATCAACTAAATGGCTGATCAAGTTAACTGTGAATCAAGTTACTTGACTAATCAATGAAACTAGTTCATTGATAAATCAATTTTCTTGAATAGTTAATTATAGTTAATTAAAAAACATCTTTGTACACCAAATCAATTAAACCAATCATGGCCATTCATATGCAAAAAAAAGGAATTTCTTGCAAAGGCTTTATAGACAAGGAAGCAAATGCAATTGCTAGGTGTAAACCGAAATTGCAAAAGCTTCGCCAACATCTTCCTTTTTGTTTCTTATGCTACAAATATTCAATAGGCTATAGCTGTCCATATTAATTGTATCCCTTTGTCTATGTTGAAGCCATCTGTTTATTCTATTGCTTTTGCTATTATTTCATGAAAGCTCAAATGTCATAGTATATGTGGCGTAGCAGCTAATAAGTCCATCTCACATTTTTCTCATGACAATTTAATTTGGCTCATTTGTCTCTAAACCATTAATCAAAGTCAATTAACAAACAAGTCAATTTTACACTTAGCTCATGCAAATTAAGCCAATTCTATCTTTTACTCATTAATGAAATTAACTAATCAGCTTACCAAGATAGCTTTGAAACAAGTTAGGTTAGTGATCAATCAAGCTATTTGACTGATGAGTCAATTGAGTTCAATAGTTAATCATAGTAATAGCTAGCAAATCCTTGTTTGATGATGTCATTGTTGAATTTGCTTTTGTGTCCCTCTCTGCACTTCTGCTGCAACTTGAAGCAATGATGGTTCATGGTTCAAGTATAAAGTGTAATTGGAAACTTTTTTTGACTTACATTCATTGATTTAAATCTGTTTGGAAACCATACTTGCAGTAGTTCTTTACGCTCGATGCAAAACAACAATCTAGTTAAAATGCATAGCAAAAGCCTGTAGAGAACCATGCTTGCACTTGTGCATTTGGAATTCAAGAACCTATGATAAATGGACTGCTAGGTTAATCTGTCTCCAACTGATACTTGTTTCCATTGAATCTAAAAATAAACTAGCTAGTGTATTTTTGTGTTTTGACTATTAGTATCCATTACACTATCACTATCATCCATTGCAATTATATTTTTGGGAGTTGTTTGTACAAATTTGTTTTCATGCATTGTGAAACCCAATTTGCATTTCTGGGATAAAATGAAGCAAACTAAATAAAAGCAGCAGTTTGCTGCCTTGAGTAACTTGTCTCTTGGTATTCATTCAACGAGCAGAGGAGCTTCTGCTCTATCACTGTAAACGTCCCCTTTCTATTGATAAAAGTTGTTAGTTTTCTAAACTATGTCTTTTCTTAAATTTATTTGTATATGTCATCTTCTTCTGGACTCTCAGTAAAAAAAGAATCTCCATATTCTACCACCAAAGAAAATGCATTAATGTCAAAGGAGTTTGAAATTGAAGATAACAAACCTAATAGCACTCGCTTGGATAAACTATTTTCTATAGTGACAATTTTATTGGCTCCTAGTGTCAAGGCAATAATACTCATGCATTCGGTTGAAATGCTTTTAACTGGCAGCATTGGGCAATCACATTTTTCCATTTAACATATTACTTATTTTTTTGTATAGTTTGAATTTGGAGAGCTATTTTATATATTGGAAAATTAGCATTTATCTATTTTCCTATTTGTCCGAGTAGCTTTATAAATCATTTTCGTTTAAAAAATTTAGGAAAATGCAAGCGCATAAATTGATTAAATAAATTTAAGCAAAGGCATAGTTTAAAAGTTGGCAACTAGAGGTACGTAATCCATGAATACAGATTGAATGCATTAAAATATCAGGAAAATGCGAGTGCATAAATTGATTTAATAAATTCAAGCAAAGACATAGTTTACAAAACTGGTGGGTAGATGTATGTAGTGCATGAATACAAATTAAATGCATTTAATGGAAGCTGGCTCGAGGTGAAGGCACTGGAATGGCTTAGAGGGCACATGTGGCCAGGGTACTTTGGTCATTTAATATAGAGTTAAGTCACTTGCTATGCATTTCTATTACTTTGCGTGTGTTGTTTTTTGTGTTTTGTAAGCTCTAGTTCTGAGGAAGAGTTTGTAGCCACTGAGTAGGAGATGTTATAGTTGTAGGGTCCAGACCTAGAAACGAGTTACTTGAGATGATAATTTGTGATTTTCCACGGTTCCTTTCCATTAAAGTGCATAATGGAGCTGTGTTTCATAGTGCTTTAGTTCACTATCACTATCACTTTTTTCCTAATGTGTCAGTGCATGTATGTATGTATGCATGTCTCTATGTGCATATGCATTTACCTATGTGCATATCTATGTAGACATTTGTAGATGCATATATGCATGTACGCATGTGACTCTAGATATATCTATGCATATATGTATTTATGCATATATGTATTTATGCATATATGTATGTGTGTATAGATGCATCTATGTGTTTATGCATGCAATCATATGGATGCATATATGTTTATGTCCATACATGCATTCATATGTCTTTACATGGATGTATCTTTACATATATATACATATGCATACATATATGTGTGTGCTGATATGTCTTTTCTAAGAAAGAGTTTACAGTGACAGGGCAAAGGTTGTCATGATTCCAAAAAAGGGTACTTGCAGCCAAGCTACTCCAGGCAATAAATAGTTTCCTTCATCAGTTTTCTTTTATTTTAACGTCCATAGGCACATTGGGTTTCACAGTGCTTAGCCTATGCTATTCTTCAGAGACTAGTTGCTTGGACAAGCAATAGTCTTTTGTCCAATGTACAATGTGAGAGCTTAACAATAACTTGGCACTTATGAGTCCTCTAAAGATTGCATATCTTCAATTACTGCAGAACTGTTCCATAGTGCATGCTTTAGAGCCACTGTTCTGTTAGCATGTCCCATAATGGGGCCTTACAAACAATATGAGGACAATGTGTTGAGAGGACTTTACAAACTATCAGGCAAATGCAATTTACAGATATAAGCCTAAACTCCACAATTGCTTTCATCTCTCTCGTTGTCATTGAAGCATAAAGCAAAGAGGATTTTTTTGCAACTTCTAATTTTTGTACTTTTACATGATAATTCACCTTATTAATTAACGAATCAAATTATCTTAATTAATTAATTTTATTTTTCCTTCTATCATTTCATATCTAATTAATTAGGTAACTGTTGAATAGTATTTATATACATAATAATTAAAACAAAGAAATAATTATAACTATCCTTGTGCACATTTGACCCATCAAACAAAGTCAATTAAAAAATCTAATTCCACTTGTTCACTGATAGTATTGGCATGCAATTTCCTTGAAAAGTCTTGAAAAAGAGAATTACTCACACACCAATAAGGATTTTGATTTGTAACGTTCCTATCCAAATCATCTTCATTGAATAAGATGTTGTAGCATACATTAATTGGATGTATGTCATCATCTTTCTTATCAGGATGCCAACAACCTTGGTTTGTATTTCTCCCTGGGTGTATCTAAATGCAATGAGTTATGAATTGTACTTGCATGTGGCTTCATTGCACAAGTAATAGTAAGTGCTACATAACAGTACAAAATAAACTTATGCATATGGAAATGAAATGACCCCATTTAGTTAGAAAATCAATATCTACGTCGCTTTCACTATTAAGTGATAGCTGGTTTGGCATTAAACAATAACCAGAAATTGTTTCTACTGGCTAAAGGTGCATAATTCATTTATGCAAAAACAATGCATTTAATGGCATCTGACTAGAGGTGAGGCTGTTTGGATTGCTAATTAGTCTTTGAATATATAACAATTAAAAGAGATAAATAATTATAATTATCCTTGGCCACATTTCACATTTTGACCTTTCAATCAAATTCAATTAACAAAATAGCAGTTAGACCTACAGAAGCTTCAAGGACTATGCTGGTAGAAAAACATATTTTGGACAATGGCTAGACAATTTGTTGAAATTGCTTTACAAACTTTGAAGCAAATGCATTTTCCCTTCTGTTATGGGGGCACCAATAACTCTGGACAGGCTATGGCCACCCAGCCCTATTACACCTAGCCGAGGAGCTCCCATAGTCTCTTTAGGCTCCACGCCATAAACCATCAAATATTAGCTAGGAACCACCTACCCTTCCAACACCATATTACAGAGATAGTCAGCCAGTACACCATATTTCCTCAACCAGCCCTACCCTCCTTACTCCCACAGATATTCACACTTGGAAAAGAAACTTCTACTAATTTAAAAAATGTCATTATCGCACATGTTCACATAATTTTCGTTCCAAACCTCTCTCTATCAGACCACTTTGTAGTAATTAAAAATATACAAACTTTAGAAGGCTTATATGCAACCATGCATCTTGCCCACAGATACACATATACATGTATCCATGTGTACTGCAATACATGCATCTATGTACACATGCAGCCATGGATATATGTATCTATGGAACTTCATATGCAATCCATGGATATTTCCATACATGTATCTTTAAGCATTTATGTATCCAGCTATGCATCTATCTATCTATCCATGCAACTATGTTTCTATGTATTCTTCTACGTATAGATGCATCCATGCATATATCTATCTGTGTTTCTATGTGCAAATGTATACAGGCATCTATCCATATATGTGTCAATGTATCTATGAATACATCTATCCATAGATACATGTGTCTACGCATCTATGGATACCATGATAGATGTCCACGTCCATGTATCTATGGATACATGTATCAAGTAGCTCAGTTCCAGGTATTGACTCTGCAACAACAACATCTCCTGTGACTACACAGATCTGCAAAATAACAAAAAATGAAACGCTCAAAGTAATCACAATGCATCTCTAGTCACTAAAATCTATATTACATGGTAAACAAGCAAGAACTTTTGAGTTGATGAAGGTCATGAACATTGAACCAATAGTAGGACAGTGACCACAACATTTAAGTAAACCTATGGTGCAGACTCTCTTTTCCATTATCAATTTTATTCCCAATTTCATCCATGAAGAACTTTGTCAACCTGTAGATCCTGCTACTAGCCATAAATTTCATCCATGATTTCCATTTCTTTTATCAATGAACTCCATATCTTTGATCCATGAAGAACTTCTTCAACCTATGCATCCATGAATCCTATATCTTTGAGGATATTCTTAATGGATGAAATTGGGAATACAATTGATAATGGAAAAGAGAGTGTTGAGCATAGGTTTACTTAAATGTTGTGGTGACTATCATACTATTAGTTCAGTGTTCATGACCTTTATCTACTAAAAAGTTCTTGCTCATTCATCTGAGTCTTGTAGGCAATGCACAACTGTCCTATAAAGAGAGCTTTGGAACCAATGAGCTGTCATAAAGGATAGAGGAATATTGTCAAATATTGTGGTTATTGTCCTCATAGGCACACATGCAAAATATTGAAGCATATAGAAACCAAGTTAACTCTTTAATAATCCCATGAAACATAGTAATCGAATAAACAATACTAAAAGTAGTTTAAAATACGAATTTATAATCAAAGTATATGAATGCCTTAAAGCACTATGAAACCCTACTTGCATTTCTTGTATCAAATAGACAAAAAAAATGAAAAGTTACCTCTTCTGACCTCAAGCAATTCGTCTCTCACTGTCCAGCGTGCAACTCTGCAACTACAAAATACCTTGCTCGGCCACACAATAGACCACTATGAAATATAACAGAATTACACTAGTGCATGCATATGCAAAAAAAAATGTTCTATATTATAGGGTACACAAATAGCAATAAGTATTTAAAAATTATAAAATGCAATTTGCATTTTAAGAAACAAAAGTTCTTACTTGGGTTGTTTCTCGTTCAAATGAATGTACATAAGAATTATGTTTTGTTTTTATGAATAGCATAGTATATGTCACTCACTGTACTCATTTGTCTAAATTGTCCTTGTAACAGGGATCAATGCTCTCAACTGTATTTAAACAATCACGCACAAACTGCACGAGGGAAAATTGCTTGTGCCTATCACTATTTGTACATTTCTACAAGTATACTTGATCATTCGATAGCAGATTGCAAGGTCAGTTTTCCAAATTATCTTTTTGCTTTTCTTGAAATGTAATTGGAATTCTTCAATATAATAACTGCATAAAGTTCTTTTCCATGTATTCATTTTGTCATCTTGTATTCCTCATTTCTTTGAACATAAATCATTTAGAAAGCTGCTTGCACATAGACAAACAGGAAAACGCATTTTCCACAATTGCAATAGTAATTTGTCTTCGGACAATAGAATAGGTTTTGCTTATGTGTTAATAAGTTATACTTCCTCTATACAATATCCATAAAATAGAATGAACTGCTAGCATGCAATTTTTAAGCCCTGTTTGCAGTTTTAATAGCCTATAGAGTCATAAGTCTTTGTTTTGTGTCAACTGGTTTTTACCTATATGCATTTAAGGAAAAAAAATTCATAGGACTGCTTATATCTGTGGTAAGTTGCTGTGCAGTATGTAAGTTAACGTATGTTTAATCTTCCTGTATTGCAAATAAAAGCCTACAAAGTTAATTTCAAAAGCTGACATAGCACATGAGTACAATGAATGATGTACTACATCACTCATAGACATGACGCAATATTTTTCCATGGTCTTCCTTACATGCAAAATGACATTATCCACAATTCTTTTTTGCTCACATTGCCAATTTCACTGTGTGCTTTAAACCTCTAGAGTAAGAGAAAACTAAGGAAAGAAACTATTTATTGTCTCAAGTAACTTGTTTCTGGTTCTGGATACTGTAACTATAACAAAATCTGCTCAATCGCTAAAAACTCTCCCAGAATAAATACTTGTAGAATAGAAAAACAATTTGTGCAAAGTAATAGTCATGCTTAACAGCTGACTTAAGTCTACAACAAATGAACAAAGCAGCCTAGCTATACATGTCCACCAAGCCTTTCCAGCAGTTTCTTATCCACCCACATGCTATTTAATGCATTTGCTTTGCATGTATGCATTGTGCGCCTGCACCTCTGAGTTTCAATCTCTTCTTTTAATTATTTAATGAATCTATGCCTTCACTTTTGCTTAATGGACCTATGCCTTTCCATTTTCCTCAAATTTTTAAAACACAAATGATTTTAAAAGCTATTCCCACAAATAAGAAAAGCCATAGATCTTCTTTGATCAAACAATGCTTTTGCATTTCCCTGATTTTCTTTAAACAGAAATGATTTCTGAAACTATTCTCTACATGCCACTTAATTCATGTTTATCTGAATAGCTTTTAAAATCATTTTTTCTTTGAAAAAAACCAGTCGCTGAAAAGTACATAGAAACAAAGGAATCCAATTACACAAAACATTTAAATACCATAGACCGAGATTGACAATGTGAGCAAAAAAGATTCTTGTCGACCATTTGTTGCATGTAAACAAAGCTACCTGAAAATATTGTTTTCTATTTGTGGCACTGAAAGTATACATCATGCATTGTACTCATTTATCCACTTTGTCAATGTAACAGGAATAAGTACATACAATCCTGCTGGGGGACAATGGATAACAAGGCCAGGTAGAAGAATTAATACTATTTTCCCCTTGTGCTTCTATTAAATTGTTTGTTGTGTGGTATGTTACATAGGCTTCTGCTACTACTCAAGATCCATTTTCCAACATATATAGAGATTATTAACTTCCAAGATGCTCGACAACATGATTAATACTATGGAATGCTATTGAGTAAAAGCACATAGGCGACGATGTAAACAATTATAGATTTTGTAATCTAGATAATAGCGTTAGATGCTATTCATACACAACATTTTCCATTCTCAAACACATTAGGATACACGAGACACAAAGAAAATGATAGACGTTGACACCTATGAATTAACAAAGCGCCCCCAAATATCAAACATTGACTACGTGCTTAAGGGCGAGGGACTTTGCAGATTGAGTGCTTTTGCATACAATATTGGTGATTGTTTGTTTGACTCATTACAACTATTGCTTAACAATCATTACACATCAATTCAAATACGAAATGGAGCTATAGATTACTTCTTGAATTGCCTTCAAAACAAGGACAAAGAAGCAATAAAATCATACAACTATGAACTAGACCCTGATACTCTATATACATTACACAAAGTACGTGACCCGCAAACATATTTTCACAGAATGTGATTATCTGCAAAGCCACAAGCAGATTGGACAAAAAGTGGATTGTGGGGTGACCTATTTTGCATTCACTGGATATCCAAGTGGCTGAATATACAAATATCCCTTTGGTCAAGAACAACAACAAGAAGGTACTTACAGTTCAATAGTTCTGATTACAAAGAATCAGTCTCTATAATATTTCATGACATGAATTCTTTAAGTGGACACTTTGAACCATTGTTAAAAATTGAAACACAAAATGTAACTTCAAAACAGCCCAAAGGTTCACATGAAATTAACAAACTGTGCACAAAGTATCCTCGAATGTCAAACATTGACATTGTCCTTACAGCTGAAGGCCTTTGTAGATTAAGCACATTTGCATACAATGTTGGTGATTGTTTGTTTGATTCACTTCAAGTGCTACTTAACAACCAGTACACCTCAACTCAATTACGCAATGGAGCTATAGATTATTTCCTAGCTTGCTTTCAAAAAAAGGACAAAGAAGCAATTAAATCATATAACAATGAACTAAATCCTAGTACTCTATATACATTGCACAAAGTACATGATCAAGAAACATACTTCCACAAGATGCGGTTGTCTGCAAGCCCATGCATTGCCCATAGCGAATGTGGATTGTGGGGTGACTTGTTTTGCATTCACTAGATATCCAAATGGTTAAAAATACAAATAAGCCTCTGGTCATTGACAGCATCAAGAAAGTACTTAGATTTCAATGATTCTGGATATACAAAATCAGTCTCTATACTGCTCCATGATACAACCCCTCTGGCTGGACATTTTGAGCCGCTTCTAAGAATCGAAGCCCAAAATCTAACTTGCCAATGCTCAACAAGCTTACTCCAACTAAAAAAGTTGATCAAAAATCGTTCACAATACAAAAATACTTACTTGACCAAGTCACATGCTTTGCCTAAAAACAAGGAAAATTTGATACCATTTGTCATAGCAAACAATTTTAAACATAAATCAACAATAAGACTTAATCACCTAAAAAACTTGATTAGACAAAAAAAACAAAAAGAAAGTGTACCTAGCAATCCAAAGAAAAAAAAAACATTGACACCAATAGAAATTTATAAAACAACAATACAAGATACACCAAAATACCCATGTGCAATTTGCCAAGTGCTCTGTTTGAACAAGGACATCAGAATATTCAAAGAGAAACAAAAACAATTATACTGTAAGCTACTACAATCAGATTCCTTACCATTCACAGATTTCATATGTCATGTATGCTACTTTGCATTGAAATAGTCCACTATTCCAAAGTATGCTATGCCACAGAAAATAAGAACTAATAGACCATTGTGCTATGTGCAAAATTTAACTCATCTAGAAGAACGGCTTGTCTCACTTAGAATTGCATTTGCACAGATTTGGGAACTAGGGTTCAAAAGGTCTCAAATAGGCCTAACAGGTTCTATTATAAATGTCCCTGTTGACATGAACATTGTACAAAGAGCATTGCCACAATCAATTAACAACACACAAACAATTGTTGTTTCATTGAAAAGACGCTTAAAATACAAAAAGGCATTTCAAAAAGGAATGGTGCGCCCAAATGTCATCATGCAAGCTTTAACTCAATTAACAAGGACACCATTATACAAAATGCACGAAGTCCACATAAACCAAGATTGGCAAGAAGTTCTCCAATGCACTGAAGAAAACAAAGACAATAGTCCACAAAATACAAGTGAAACAGAATTAGACAGTGAAATGGAAAATGAAAACCATCTGAAACATTGATACATGATTCACTGAGTCTAGAAGTATCCATAACATGGAAGACAAGATTATTGAAATTGCACCTGCAGAGCACAAGTATCCAATTGGAATATTTAAGGACATCTATGCTGAAGAAATGAATTTCCCAACTTTATTCTTTGGCAAACCACGTGATAATGACATTGTAAAAAACTTTACATATCAGAAAATAGTACGCTGGGAGCTCTTACAGTCACAAAGACAATTTGCATATCATACAACAAACATTTTTTTCAAAGCTATAAAGGTACTAATACAACAAGTACTGTCTACAATGACAATAAGAATCTGCAAGGGCCAGTTAAAAGGGCGAAAGCTATTTGCGAAAGACGTTAAACACAAACCAAACCTAGAAAAAATTCTTAAATCAGATATTGGATATGTTGATTTCAAAAGAATAAGAATCTCTCCAGACTATTCACAACAACTTAAGAAAAATGTATTTGCTATGATTCGACAACTAGGACCACCGACATTTTTCATCACTTTCTCTAGTGCTGAGCAAAATTGGGATCCACTAATTCAAACATTACAAGAGCTGCACAATCTACACCAATCAGCACAAAACCGTCAAGAATCTAATCAGCCAACACACGTTGACAAATTTGAACTAATCAAAAAAGATCCTATAACTTGTGCACGTTACTATAAACATAGAATCAATGCAATAAAAAAATTGATACTTACAGATGACTCTTTCTTTGGAAATGTCATTGATTACTTCTCAGTCACTGAGTTCCAAAATCGAGGAAACGAACATGATCATTTTCTCATATGGGTTAAAAATGCACCGATCTACACAGAAAATAACAACACGACATCATAGCTTTTGTTGATAAGTATATTACTTGCGACACTGAAAATTTGGAACTTCCTTTGGCAATGCTACACAAACACCATCATACAAAGAAATGCAAGAGATCAAGAAAACAACTTTGTAGGTACAATTTTCCTTTCCCACCAATGCAAAAGTCAACTATACTTTTACCAATACTCCAAAAGACTGAAGCGATAACTGCAAATGCCACTGACATCTTTTCAAAACTCTAAAAAGAAACTATGACGAAACATTCACTTTTCAAATGTTCTTAAAAGAATTGAACTTAACTGACAATGAATACATTGAAGCTTTGAGCTCAACATTAAACATGCCTACGCTTTTCTTACAAAGAAAACCATCACAAATATGGAACAATAGTTTTTCAAGGAAAATTCTAGATCTTTGGAAGGCTAATACAGATGCACAATTTGTCTTGAATGCATATGCTGCTGCTATGTACTGTAGCTCATATATTGCAAAAGTAGACAAGTCAATGACATATGTATTCAAAAGAATACGTACAGACCACAAGCAAGACAATATTGATGCAATACGAATGGTAAGTAAACTTGGAAATGCCATGCTTAACTTGCAACAAATGTCATCACAACAAGCTGCACATATTGTTCTGTCATTGCCATTAAATTACAGTTCAAGAAAATGTATATTCATTGATACACGATCTGACAATGATCACACATTTATACTCAAATCTGTTAAACAATTGAGCAATGAGCCAGATGAATCAGAAAACGTCCTTGCGAAATCCATTATAGACTACTATTTAAAACGTCATGAGACACTAGTGGACATATGTCTTGCAGAATTTGTTTCAAGATACAACAAATACGGTGCTACAATTGAACCAAAGGCCAAACCCAATGTGATACGGTTTATCAATTTCAACAAACACTTTGATATAGAGAATCATTGTAGAGAGCAATTGGCTCTCTATGTTCCATTTACCATTAATGAGCATACACTCAAACAAAACTTTGACTCTTGGGAACATGCATACATGTACCATGGACAAACCATTCAAACAAACAGTGCAAAGTTCATCCACAACACAAACTCCGCATGGGGTGACATTGACAAAGCTATAAATGATCTTCAGTCTCTTGAAGATGAAAAGCTCATTGACCTACCAATGCAAGCAAGGCTTTCTCATAAAGAACTATATGACATTCAAACAGACCTTCCAAACATAGGTCATTCTAACCCAAATACCACGTACTCCAATGGATTTGAAATTACAAAGCACCCACAGATTATAGATAACAATGAATACTACAAGTTAAGACAAATGTTAAATAAAGAACAACAAGCAATGGTTAAGGATGTTCTCATAAAAAAGATGAAAAATACACAAAATCCATTGCACTTGTTTTTTGACTGGGGGAGCTGGAACAGGAAAGACTTTTACAACAAAAGCCATCTACCAAGCTCTCATTCGCATGTATAGCAATTATGTTGACAATAATCCAAACAAACCCAAGGGCTTATTAACTGCATATATAGGTAAAGCAACATATAACATAGGGGGAATTCACATTACATTCAGCATTTCACATACCTTTTAATACATCAGAATTCCTGCCTCTGAACACTGAAATGCTTGACACTATGTCAAAGCACTATGATCAATTGCGCATACTTCTTATAGATGAGATATCATTAGTTGGCTCAACATTTCTACGGTATATTGATAGAAGACTATGAGACATAATGCAAATGCCTACAACATACTTTGGAAACCTTGATACCATATTTTGTGGTGACCTTTACGAGGCACAACCTATCCTTAACTCTGTGGTTTTCGAAAATAGGCCTACTCCAATTGAATTAATGCCTTATAGTTTCTGGAAAGACCACATAAAATGCTATTCATTGGTGACTACCATGAGACAAAAAGATGAAATATTTATTTCAATCCTTAATAGACTATGAGTAGGCATTCAAACAACTCATGACATAGACTATATCAACAAAATTTGCTTTCGTCCTGTACCATTAGATCCATTGCTTCCACACCTTTTCTATAGGAGAATAGACGTTCAAGCACATAACAACAAAATGTTATCAATCATTCCAACCCAAATGATTGTGCTAGATGCAATAGATGAAGTTCATGAGGACCTTAATGCAATACGAGTGTACAGTCACACAACGACACTCCCATCACAAATATGCTTGAAACCAAACATTCTTGTTGAGCTTTATGCAGGCAATTACAATGTTCAAGATGGCCTCGTCAACGGTTCAAATGGAATTTTTAAAGCATATACAACACAAAACAATATTGATATTGTCTGGATTAAATTTAATGACCCATCAATTGGACATCAACAGCGCACAAAACTAGCACACTGCTATTCTACTATCATTGACAAAGACTAGGTGTCTATACAACACATTGCTAGGCCAATCCAGAAAATAGCAATAAACAAGAAAATTACAACTAGAAAACAGTTCCCAGTACAAGTAGCATGTGCACGAACCATACATCAATCCCAAGGATTAACAATGGAAGCCTTGTCTTTTGATCCCACAGGCATTAGACAACATGGACTAACTTATACAACTCTGTCATGAACAAAATCAGTAGAATCATTATTTCTGTTACAACCTTTAACTACAAAAAACTTCAAAGTTAAAGACAAAATACAACTAGAAATGTCTCGTCTTTAGACATGTGCACAATGGCAACTTGATAATCTAAACACATGTTCAAAAAACAAATCACATTTTCTCCTATGTACATTGAACAATCGTAGCTTAAAAGCACATGCAGAAGACATTGTCAATGACTATGGCATAATGCAATCTGATATCTTATGTCTCCAAGAAACACATATGCATCCCTTCGAGCTAAATACCTTGCTACAGTATTTTGATATCTTCTTTGTACATAGCATACATGGCATAGCAACTTTAACCAAGAAACATTTACTCTTGTCAAAAACAACACAACATGAAACCTCAAATATTGAAGCCATCACATCAACAGTAATGCTATCTAGCAATGAACTCGATGTTTGTAATATTTATGCAAGACCTGCAACTGCCATAGATGAAGTAATTGCAATCTTGCAAATAATTATTGGATCCACAAATTCAGAAAACATGTACATTTTAGGCGATTTTAATGTCAACATGTCTTCAAAAAGCAGAAGCAAAAAAATGCTCCACAGTTATATGCAATAGAACAATATACAATTTATGTTAAACCAACAACACAACATCGGAAACACAGTCATTGATCACATTTGGTCCAACACGACTACAAATATATGCTCTATCTATATATTAGAAGCATATTGGACTGATCACAATCCAATTTTCCTAGAATTGCATGTTGCCCAATAGACAAATTCAACTTTATAGAACTTATAGCCTTATATCACCTTTATGCATTGCAATGTCTTTTCCAATGCTATATCTGTTATTTGCAGGAGATCTATGGATGAAACTAAAAGACAGTCAAAGCAAATACAAACCACACAAGAAGAATCAGCACAACGGTAAAGTGCTCATAGTATTATTCCTTCATACTCATTCACCCAAATCACAAATATTCAAATAACATTGTTCCAATTCTTTGCAGGACACCAAAAGATGTATCAAAAAGACAAGCAAAACAAGTGCAAATTGCACAAGAAGAGTCAGCACAATGGTAAAGTACTTGGTTCTTCATTGTATCACCATTTTCCCAGCTTACTAATATTAAATTAGCATTCAATTGACATTATCCTTGTTCCTTGTAGGACAAGAGTCAAGAAACCTAAGATCATTTCAATCGAACAACTAAATGCAAAAAGAGCTGGAGACACCTGCCAAGGTGATGTCCTTGTTGTCTACAAAGCAACATTGGATAAGGCCAACAAAACACGAGAAATGCTATGTGCTGATCTGACAGATCACAAAGCAGAAATGACAATCACGTTAAATGTTAGTGGAAACCTTGTGTATCAACATGAGCCTAAAATAGTCCCGGGATCAGCTATTTCAATCTCAGATTTCCAAGTTGCACCTAGGATAGATTATGACAGAGGTGACTGTGATTGCATTTTGATCTTAACAGACATAAGCACCACTGAAAACATCCCCCGCCTCTGTCAAGAGTACAAATTCATTCCAAGCACAACTATCAGCCAATTGCTAACAACTGTAAATGAGTACCCAGCTGGCACAATAGCTGCACTTGTAGTTGGTGCCAGGAAAATGGGTGCCCAATTTGTAGTTGACATCAAAGATGGCCACACTGACATAGACAGAGCACAGGTATTTCGGTCTACAGAAATTTTACCTCTTCTTTTAGTTTCAACCTTTTAATGTTCTACAGTGGTTTCTATAACAATTTCCGTAACAAAATCTAATTCTCTCATTCAATTGCAGGTGCTATTATGGTCAACATATGAGCAACAATACTTTGCACTCAAAGACCAATTGCATACAAATAAAACACCTGCAATGCTTTTCAAGAATGTTGTAAGAAAAACAAATCAAAAGAACACATTTCACACATGTCAATCAACATTTATCTATGCCTTGAATGACAAAAGAAGCTTGGAAAAACTCAACAGCCTACTACATTCAACTTTCAAGGTAACAACATTCTTTTTTAAAAAAGCTAGTGAATCCAAACTTGTATTTTTGTCTCCTCTAACAACTTTGAACCATATTCTATAGGTTTCTGGTACTCTAAAAGCAGTAAATGCATTTTCCAATCCATTTCATGCATACTGTCCAAAATGCAAATTCAAATTCACTGCTTATGGCACACTCCAAGAAAAAACTGCTCACTATAAACAGTGCAACCAGCAAGTCAATTATACATTTTGTTTACAACTTAAAACTACCATAACAACTTATGACAATCAAACAATTCAATCTTCAATTGACTAGGTCACCATGCACCGTCTATTGCCCACACTGCAAAGGCTTAGCTATGAAGACTATATCAAGGACAAGTCAGCAATGATATTCATCCTACGGGACTTCAGTGCTGAAGGACATTTTAGCCTTGACCAAAACAATTCCATTGTTGAAGCCATTTGCATTGACAAATAGACAGGAAACATCACCAGAAGGTAATAAAGTCATTCATATGTAAACTTTTTCTCTTCTGAACCAGCACCTCAAATCACTATCCATACAAACTATGTTTCTAATACATAGCATTTTGTTGGCTTTACAGGAAACTAGCAATACAGGAGCACAGATTTACATTGTTCAGACTTTTACTTTTTTTCCTTTCCATGCTCCATGACATTTCATTGGTTTTCACATGTTAAAGACATCTTTGGTTTTAAAAAACTCTATTGCTATTATACATTTAGACACTTCTATAGGTTACTATGTTAAAGTCCTCACGAATATGGACATCTGAAACTCTAATTTTGTTTTTGTACCTATGAAGACAATGGTTCTCTATGTATGTTTGACATATATGTTCAATAATTATTACCCCTCCATGCATAATTCCATTCAAACTATATAGTTTAAATGTTCCCTTTTGCATTATGTTCTTCCTAGCTTTTCCAATATTTTCTTTCTGATTCTTACGTTTTCAAGACTTTATGGTGACCAGCTGGAAGTTGTTATCGTTGCACACTATAGACCCATTAACAAGTTACTTGAGACAATAAATGGTTATTTTCCTCTCGCTTTTTTCATTTTATGCTGTTAATGCAACCAAGTCTCGCCCCTGCTTTTATGCATTGTACTTTATAGTCACTTTTCCATCATGCATTCTAATGTATAGAGTACACTCCTGTATACACAAATCCATATGTTTCTTTCGCTACATATATGCATATTTACATGTATATATGCCTCTATGTCCATATGCACATATGCACATATTCATGTATACATGTATTCATCTAAGCTTTTATGTATCCCTATATGCAATTGCGTATACATGCGTCCATGTATTTATGGATGCGCTACTCTAGCCTTCTACCAATTTATTATGTTATATGGATATTGCATATAGTAACACTAATTAGCTCTTGCACTGTACATAGTAGTTGTTTTCATAAATACCATATCGAGCTTATATGTATCAGGATACATATAAACTCACACTAAAAACTACTGAATTATGATCTCTATTGTCCCATTTTCATAGACATGTTACTATTGCAATCAAATGTGTAAAGCATTCGTGTTCAAAGAAATTAGATAAAGGAATGGCAATATGTTACACAACCTTGTCTTATGCCTTTATAGCAGCTTTTCCATTGCATTTCAAGAAAACCAGAAACTAGAATTTTATTCATATTATTTCATCTATGGCATTTACAGCTTTTCCAATAATTATTACAAGCATAGAGTTCAGTGTTGAATAGTTCTATTGTTCATGTTATGGCTTCAACTTTGTTCATGCCAAATTGCATTATCTGACAAAGTTAACATGCAAAAACTAAAGTCTTCAAAAACTAAAGTGTCCATTGTGAACACTTATTGCATTCCATGGGACCACATTTCTTTGAGGAGTTTTTTTGAACAATTCGCTTCCCTTGTATATGTTTCCATATTTTGCATATGTGCCTATGAGC
Source organism: Sequoia sempervirens (assembly GCA_007258455.2). Lineage (NCBI taxonomy): Eukaryota > Viridiplantae > Streptophyta > Pinopsida > Cupressales > Cupressaceae > Sequoia > Sequoia sempervirens. Next base: position 417,370,886 of record VDFB02086081.1, read on the forward strand.
ACATTAACTATAATAGTTCACAAAATTCCTTTATCCTGTATGCTTTCATCATAGCAAAAAAGCTCAAAGCAATTGCAGAATCTAGGTTTTGAGAACACAAGCTTACAGAACACAAAAAACAACACACACAAAGTAATAAAGATGCATAGCAAGTGGCTTAACTCTATATTAAATGACCAAAGTACCCTGTCCATCTATGGTCACCAAGCCACTCCAGCGCGTTCACCTCCAACCAGATGTCATTTAATGCATTTAATTTGCATTCATGCATTGCGCTCACATTTTCCTGATATTTTAATGCATTTAATCTGCATTCATGGATTACGTACCTCTAGCCACCAACTTTTAAACTATGCCTTTGCTTAAATTTATTTAATCAATTTATGTGTTCGCATTTTCCTGAATTTGTAAAACGAAAATGATTTATAAAGCTACTCGGACGAATAGAAAAATAGATAAATGATAATTTTCCAATATATAAAATAGCTCTCCAAATTCAAACTATACAAAAAAATAAGTAATATGTTAAATGGAAAAATGTGATTGGTCAATGTTGCTGGTTAAAATCATTCTGGGAAAATGCATACACAAATTAAAAATGGGTTCACAGGAAAGAGCTTTTGATTCTGAATCCATATGCATACTTTGATTCAAACTAGTGGCTGAAGGTATATAATCCACTGATACAAACTCAATGCATTGAATGGCATCTGACTAGAGGGAACGTGTTTGCATTGCTAGTTACTCTTTGAATATATAACAAGGTTCAAGGAAAAATCTCTCATTATCACACATGTTGACATAATTTTCGTTCCAAACCTCTCTTTATGAGACCGTTTTGCAATAATAAAAAATATACAAACTTTACAAGCCTCACATGCAACCATGCATCTTGCCCAGAGATACACGTATACATGCATCCATGTGTACTGTAATACATGCATCTATGTATACATGCAGGCATGGATATATGTATCTATGCAACTTCATATGCAATCCATGGATATTTCCATACATGTATATTTAAGCATTTATGTATCCAGCTATGCATCTATCTATCTATCCATGCAACTATGTTTCTATGTATTCTTCTACCTGTAGATGCATCCATGCATATATGTATCTGTGTTTCTATGTGCAAATGTATACAGGCATCTATCCATATATGTGTCAATGTATCTATGAATACATCTATCCATAGATACATGTATCTACGCATCTATGGATACCATGATAGATGTCCACATCCATGTATCTATGGATACATGTATCAAGTAGCTCGGTTCCAGGTCTTGAATCTACAGCAACAACATCTCCTGTGACTACACAGATCTGCATAATAACAAAAAAAAAATGCTCAAAGTAATCACAATGCATCTCTAGTCACTTAAATCTTTATTACATGATAAATCCACATTCTGTTTAATGCATTGACTTTGAAACACAATCAAGAGAATAGCTAAATACCACTTTCCAAATTAAAAAAAAACAACTTTAGAAACATCAACTTCCAGAATTAAATACCAATATGCACAAAGTGGTCATATTACTCTAACTAGATGACTATGAACTACATGTTACCTATGCAATCTAAAATCTAAAGATACATACCATCTTTATGCACCTATGCACAAATACATACTGTCTAACATATATACATAATTACATGTACACATATATACATGCAAACCTGTATACATGAATGCATACAAAGACTATGTTTCATGGGATTATTAAATAGTTCACTTGCTTTCTATATGGTTCCATACTTTGTATGTGTGCCTATGAGGACAATAATTACATTATCTAGAAGCAGAAACGAGTTACTTGAGGCAATAAATAGTTTCTTTCATCAGTTTTCTCTAACTTTAGAGGTATAAAGCACACAGTGAAATTGGCAATGCCAGCTAAAAAAAATTGTCCTTCACTTGCTCATTGGTTCCAAAGTCTCTTTATAGCACAGTTGTGCATTGCCTCCAAGACTCAGATGAATCCTTGGTATTTCAAGGAAAGATTCAATTGGATAACACTAAAAATGATCTAAACTATGATTTTATAATCAAAGTATCCAAATGCATTGCAGCAATGCGAAACCCAACTTCCATTTAACATGTACAATGAAAATAAACAGAACGAAAAATGCATTTGCTTCAAAGTTTTTAAAAGCAATTTCAACAGATTGTCTAGCCGCTGTCCAAAATATGGTTTTCTATCAGCATAGTCCTTGAACCTTCTTTAGGTCTGACTGCTACTTTATTAATTCATTTTGATCGAAAGGTCAAAATGTGAAATGTTCCCAAGGATAATTATACTTATTTATCTCTTTTAATTGTTATATATTCAAAGACTAATTAGCAATCCAAACAACCTCCCCTTTAGTCAGATGCAATTCAATGCATTAATTTTGTGTCAATGAATTATGTACTTTCAGCCACTAGTTTTAATCAAAGTATGCATATGGATTCAGAATCAAACTCTCAAAATAAATGCATATATAAATCTGTCTTTTTCTTCATTTCATAATGTATCTATGTATCCATAGATGCAATCATGCATATATCGATTTATGCATATATCTTGTCATCTCTTTATGCATCTGTCTATATATGTATGGCTGTATCTATGGGTACATGTATACCTCGATTTATGTATATATGCACCTACGAATTGCATACACACATCCATGTATTTATGCATCTATCGATAACTTGCATGGATACATGTATATATGCATCTATGGACTCATGCACCCATGTTTATATTACAGCTCATTGGTTCCAAAGCTCTCTTTATAGGACAACTGTCCATTGCCTCCAAGACTCAGATGAATACTTCGTATTTCAAGGAAAGATTCAAATGGATAACACTTAAAATGATCTAAACTATGATTTTACAATCAAAGTATACAAATACATTTCACCAATGCAAAACCCGACTTCCATTTAAGATGTACAGTGAAAGTAAATAGAAGCAAAAATGCATTTGCTTCAAAGTTTCTAAAGCAATTTCAACAGATTGTCTAGCCATTGTCCAAAATATGGTTTTCTATCGGCATAGTCCTTGAACTTTCTTTAGGTCTGACTGCTACTTTGTTGATTGACTTTGATTGAAAGGTCAAAATGTGAAATGTCGCCAAGGATACTTATACTTACTTATCTCTTTTAATTGTTACATATTCAAAGACTGATTAGCAATCCAAACAGTCTCTCCTTTAGTCAGATGCCATTCAATGCATTAATTTTGTCTAGATGAATTATGTACCTTCAGCCACTAGTTTTAATCAGAGTATGCATATGGATTCAGAATCAAACTCCCAAAATAAATGCATATATAAATGTGTCTTTTTCTCCATTTCATTATGTATCTATGTATTCATAGATGCAGCCATGCATATATCGATTTATGCACATCTTGCCATCTCTGCATGCATTTGTCTATATATGTATGACTATATCTATGGGTGCATGTATACATTGATTTATGCATACATGCACCTATGAATTGTGTACACACATCCATCTACATATGTATCTATCGATATTTTGGATGGATACATGTATATATGCATGTATGGACTCATCCACCCATGTATTTGTCTTTGTCTTCGGCCAAATGGCCCCTAATGGCCAAAATATCCTAGTCACCCATGGCCACCAAGCAATTCCAGCGCCCTCCCCACCAGCCACATGCCATTTAATGCACTTGCTTCAATTATTTTGACCTCTCCATGTGTTTGCATTTTCCTGATATTTCAATGCATTTAATTTGCACTCATGGATTACGTATCTCTACTCGCCAGTTTTATAAACTATTCCTTTGCTTAAATTTATTTAATCAATCTATCCAATCACATTTCACTGATTTTCAATAACAAGAATAATTTATAAAGCTATTCTGATAAATAGAAACATCTAAATGCTAATTTTCCAATATTGATTTACCAGAATAGTGCTAGTTTTCCAATATAACAAAATTAAAAGTTATATGTTGACATACATTTATGCATATTGTCCATACATGCATATATGCATATATGCCTTCATCCATATTTACATGTGTATATGAATACATCCTTCCATGTTCCATATGCATTTGTACCTATATGCAAATATGCATACATCCATGTATACATATGTTCATGTATCTCCATCTCTCCACATAGTTCTATTTTTTGTGTATACATGTGCCTGTTGATGCATCCATGCATATATCTGTGAATAGCTCTACGTGTTTCTCTCTCCATGTATTTAATGTTCTCCACTGCATCAGCATTTGCATGTTCTCAGTTTTATGACCTTCCATATTTATTTTTTCCATAGTATATGCATAACAACTTCCATTTTGTCTTCTGTTTTGACTCTTCTATCCATAAATATCATTATATTTTTATATCCACTCTTCTATTGTCACATTTCGAGGAAGCTCAGGGATCTCAGTACCTTGTTTAGTACGAAGGAGAGTGAGAAATGCAACATGGGTCTTTTTTCTATGTTTATATTGACGGATTGAGCCCTATGATGATTTTTAAAAGCATAACCAATACCAAACTAGACATTCTTCCACCCCTTGTTGCAAGAAATAATCACTTCATACCCTATTGATTCCATTCATTTCCATTTCCACCCTTGCACGTCCTTTCTTCTCAAATCAAATACATTTCAAAATCCATTTATTTTCTTGTGTTGCATCATACTAATGTGTTGCATTCCTTTTTTCATTAAATCCACCTCTCTCATTCAAATTTTCATTTCTTGCATTTAATTGTAAGCATATAACTTACGAATGATAAATTCATACCATTTACATTCCCATTCATTCTCATATCCACCATCCCATATCCTTCCCTCCCATGTCAAATACTTTTCATAACTTATTCATACACCTTATTTGCATCTCACCATTCTCTCAATTCGCTCTCTTTGTTCCACTCGCATAACTCATTCTTCTTTTTAACACTCACATATCTTTATCTATCTACACCTCAAATATACCTTCATCCATCACAACAAAATTCACACCATACCAAACAAAGAAAAAGATGAAGAAAATATCAAGGTTATGCAAATAAACACTGAGGGCTTCGAAAATAACACTCATAACATAGAGTTGTATTCAAGAGTTATTTTCAAAATGTGTTTTCTATACTTTGTTTATTACAGATCCCTAAAAACACGTATAACAGTTTCTTCAAGCTTATAATGTGTAATCAGATTTAACAAATATTTACATGTTTCCATGCATTCAAATGCATCGTTAGGTATCCTTTATACACTTGTTCAAAAAACAATATTGTATATGTTTCAAATGCAAATTGTTCCTGACATTTCTCGCTTTATGCACACATGCATTTATAGATTGTTCTTTATGTACCAAATTACATGGACACATCTATACATCCATGCATACATAAATGTTTACATGGCTCCATATATTTATGCATTCCTTTGATATATGCATTGCTAATATATAGTTTGTTTTCCTTGTCTTCCTTTCGCCTACTAGTGCAAATGCTACTTGAGCCTCAATGTGCTTTGACAGATTTGTATTTCTACTTGATTTTAGTGTTTTCCATTCAAATTTCTCATTCACATGTCATTTATGCTTTTCACTCTTCTTTGCATTGTGTGCACATGGATACATGTATACATGCATGCATGTATACATAGATGCCTCAAGCATTGTTACAAATGTTTAAGATTATTTACATTCAATACTTGAAACAAAATAATAATGCATTTTTGCTTCCTGGATAAGATCATAAAGGAAATTTGTTACTGCAAATGTAAACATGCACCCATGTAAAGGTACTAGTATTCATTGGTTTTTCTCTTTTGACTCTTGTATCCTTAAATATCATTATATTTTTATATCTATTCTTCTCTTGTCACATTTCGAGGAAGCTCAAGGATCTTGGAACTTTGTTTAGTCCGAAGGAGACTGAGAAATGGGACATCGATCTTTCTTTTGTATTTGTATTGAGACACTCAGCCCTATGATGATTTTAAAAAGCATAACCAATAACAAAATAGACATTATTCCACCCTTTCTTGGAACAAAAGTTCACTTCATACCCTATTGAATCCACTCATTTCCATTTCCACCCATCCACATCGTTTCTTCTCAAATCAAATACATTTCAAAATCCATTTATATGCTTCTCTTGCATCACACTAATGACTTGCATTCCTTTTTTCTCTCAATCCAGCTCACTCATTCAAATTTTTATATCTTGCATTTAATTTTAAGCGTTAAACTCAAAAATGATAAATTCATATCATTTACATTCAAATCATTCTCACATCCAGTTTCAAATATCCTTTCTTCCCATATCTAATACTTTCCATAAGGCATTCATATACCTTACTTGCATCTCATCATTCTCTCAATTCCCTCTCTTTGTTCCACTTACATCGCTCATTCTTCTTTACCACCCTTACATATCTTCATCTATTTATAGCTCAAATATACCTTCATCCATTAGAACAAAATTCACACCATACCAAAGGAAAAAATGAAGAAAATATCAAGGTTATGCAATTAAACACTGAGGGCTTTGAAAATGACTATCACAGTTTCTTGCAGGCTAAAATGTATAATCATATTTCATAAATATATACATGTATCCATGCATTCAAATGCATCGTTCGATATCCTTAATACACTTCGTCAAAAAACAATAATGTATTATTCTTTTGTTTCGATCATAAATGTTTTTTTATATCTTTCAAATGCAAATTCTTTCTGACATTTCCTAGCTTTGTGCACATAGGCATTTATAGATTCTTGTTTACTTACCAACTTACATGGACAGATGTACACATAGATGGATGCATAAATGTTTGCCTTCATCCATACATTTATGCATTCCTTTGATAAATGGATTGTTAATAAATAATTAATTTTCCCTATTTTCTTTCGTTTAATACTGCAAATGCAAATTGAGTCTCATTGTTAAAATACAGTTGTATTCAAGAGTTCTTTTCAAACCGTCTTTTCTAAATCCTGTTTCTTACAGATTCCTAAAAGCACATATGACAATTCCTCAAAGGCTATAATGTATATTCAGATTTCACAAATATTTACATGTTTCCATGCATCCAAATGCATTGTTAGATATACTTTATACACTTGTTCCACAAACACTAATGTATTGCTGCTTTGTTTCAGACAATAATGTTTTTTTTGTTCCTGTTTAAGATGCAAATTGTTGCTAACATTTCTAACTTTATGGACGCAGGCATATATAGATTCTTCTTAACATACCAACTTACATGGACACATGTACACATCCGTGCATGCATATGTCTTTACATGGATCCATATTTTAATGCTTTCCTTTCATATATGCATTCATACTAACTAGTTTATTTCTCTTGTTTTCTTTCATTTAATACTGCAAATGCAACTTCAGTCTCATCACGCTTTCAGGCTCGCTCAAGTGCCAAGGATGCTTTTCACTCTTCTATGCATTATGTGCACGTCGATACATGTATACATGCATCCATCTATACTTAAATGCTTCAAGCATTGTTACAAATGTTTCTCTCTCAATAATTTGGATGCAAAGTGCTACAAACATGTAAATTATTTTACTGTACCTACATTTTATCTTACCTAATAAGATTCTTTATATCTTTTCAAATTATTTTTTGTTTAAAATATATACACAAAAAAATATTCATTCATATTACATTAACAACATTCAAATCTAATTTATAAATAAAATCAATACCTTTGTATTGTTTCATCTAAGAATTTATCGTAATATTTATTCCACTTATTACATTTCAATAAGTTAAATTATTACATTTCATTTTATATATACACAAATTTAATCTTAGGTAGTAAGGTTCTTTATTATATTTTTGCAAATTACTTATTGTTTATTATATAAACACAATTTTTTTTTCATAATACATAAACAACATTATAATCTTATTTATAATAAAATCAATAGCTTTCTAGTCATTCATCTAACAATTTATTGTAATATAATTACATTGTTCTACACACAAAAATATCTTATTATATTACATAGACAGGATTTAAATCTTATTTATAATAAAATCAATAGCTTTATATAATACTAACCTTCATACTACATTAAAAAAAACATTGATTAATCTTACAAAAGTTCATATTCAAATGAGCTACCCCTATCAATCTTCCACCTTACACTACTATTTCTATTAGCACTTGCATATTGTGATATGATAAACTAAAATAACTCAATTGTATTAATTAACATAGCATGTGTTTTACAATAGTACACTAAACATAATTTTAATACTGTAAATGCGAGCTGAGTGTCCTCCTCCTTTAAGACTTGTTCACATGCCGACTATGCATCTTACTCTTCTATGCATTGTGTTCACGTGGATACATGTATGCATATATGTCTCAAGCATTATTACAAATGTTTCTGATTGATTGCATTCAATAATTATTACAAATTAATAATGCATTGTTGCTTCTTAATTAAGATCATAAAGAATCTTCCTTCTCACAAATGTATACATACACACACAAAAAAAACAAGTATTCACTAGTATATCTATAAAAAAGTCCATGTATACATGATACCCATAAATAAAATTTCCCATCCATCCATCCACACGTGTTACATTTTCACATGTCCCTATGGACCACGTTGCCCATGCACCGTAAAAATTCCATGCAATAGTGCACTACTGAAAATTGCTTCAAACTTTTCTAGCTATTTTAAATACATTTATATTCCTATATGTTATCTAAAAACTATTTCTAACTCATAGCTACATGCCTTTTACCTCTCGGCAGGAACTCGACGCTTGCGTCACTTGTTTATAATGTGACTCGTGGATAGATGATAGTAAAGACAATTAGAATGATTATTTTATTTTATGTAGGGCACCACCTTATCTTTACCCGATAACTCTTAAAAGATGGACCGTTGGTGCTATGATTACTATGTGATGGAAAAGGGCATCATCTAAATAAATAAATTTCATCTTTATATAAATATACAAATTGAATTCTCCTAAATAATCTATTAAGGATAAGGAGTTGGGACAAAAACATGCACTCAATTAAATTTGGAAATAAAATAATAATTTATAATGATACTTAATATAATATGAGAGATGATTAAATGTGATTTATTAATATGTAAAGAAATCAAGTTGATTAGATAAACATAGAAATTTATTATTATTTTTTTTGATAAATTCACTTTTATAATAGTAAGATAAATCTATGCAACTAGTTTATGGATTTAAATTTTAGTGTGTAACTACAAATTTTGCTAAATTATAATATCTTCTTTTTACTTGATGTTTATGGTCTATATTAGCTAATATGTAGAGGTTAGGAACACCTTTACGTATTTTTCTTAGTAAGGATTATTCTTCTTTGTTCAAAATCCTAAGATATTAATTCAACATCTTTTAGAGAAGATTGGAAATAGTAGGTGATCATGTAGAGCATGCCTGAGATGTTGGTGCAAGTAGTCAATGCACTATTTCATGATCTCATGATTATCTTTGAATGACTATAAAAATATGAACAAGTGGTAGATGATTATGTGTAAATTAGTTAGGGTTAGTTCATAAATATAACTCCAAAATATTTAAATTGAACATTTCTTAGGTTATGTTTGCACATAGTTTATAGTTCAAAGGTTTTGGTTAACCCAAAAGTGTAAGTCTGAATTCTAAAAATTTTGGTTTCATTTTTACAAACTATACAACCACATCAATTATATTATATAAATTGCATATCCAAACTTCAGTGGAAAATCAATAAACTAGGATTAGAACAAGTCCTTGGGAATGAGCATAAATGGGATTCAATAAGACCTAGGTTATGTGCTAGATTTCAAAAAAAAATGTCACTTGTACATTTTTCATTGTATAAAGGATTACCAAGTAAAGTAAGACCAAAATAAAGAGGAAAGTACAAGTTATACATTTTTTCACTATTACGTTCCCCCCACTTTGACTTGCATGTAAACGATTATAAGGATGTTAAATAACAATCAAGTATTCAACATGAAATTAATTATAAAGACAATCATAAAAATTATATGGATGTAGATGCATCTTTAGTATTCACTCCCTTGTAATTATGTACTCATCTTAGAAGCCTACAACAAATTGAAAAATTCAATGAGTAACATATCACAAGAATTTAAAATAAGTATGTATTATTTTACAACCAAAAGAAAAAAGAAAAAGAGGAGAGAATATTTCACTTGTAGTTTAAAATTGGGTATTGTTGTAGGTAGCATAAGTAGCTAGTACTACTTGGATAAAAACAAGTAACATGACACCATCTAAAATGGAATTTAATATAAGGTATTAATTGTAGTTGTTATACTCATAAAAGGAATGTTAGTGACCTTATACGCCCCCTCTAATTAGTTGCATGCAAATAATGCACTTAATTCTAAGGAGAGTAGAAAAGATATATCAAATAATATAAACCTTAAAAATCCCAATAATAATATAAGAATGCAAGAATTTCACAATGTAAAAACATAAAAAAATAGTAATATATGATTATTAACCTACATATAATGGATAGGAAGCAAGGTATTGGTAGTGTTACCCAAGAACATATTGAAAGAAAGTGGAAGTAGGTATTAATTCTATATAAAGGATCTTGTAAGAACAAAAAAACATGTGATAAATCATCGTGAGAAACATTAGGGAAAAATATGATCATAATAAGATATTGTAACATAAGGTGAAAATATGGTTAGCATAAACATGAGTAGGAAAGATTAGTATAAAATCATAAGATCTATAGAATCATATGGATCATAGAACATGTAAGTACATCAAAATCATAGTAGAAATATGCCGACTATCATAAAGGAGACCCCCCAAGTGATAGACTTAAATTTTTTATCTAATGTGTATAGATATAGTATGGAATTAGTGTCAACCATTGATATGGTCATCAACCATTATACCATCCCATTATCATGTTATGCTCATTATTACTATCCTCAAGTAGATGATCTTCATCATGGTATGAAAGTGTACTCTTATTAAGATGCTTGAAAAGGTACAATTGGTATTTTTACCTTTCTTGACCATTATTCTTTTCTTTTTGATGAGGTATCCATACATGTAATTTGTGTTTGTGCACCATTAAAAATTTTATTTGTAATCTATGTAGTGAAAATATTAGTAGAATATGAAGCATTGGGGTGCATAAAAATTATTTTATTTTATTTACTATTGTACCTCTTAATATGTAGCATACTATGATCAATATATTTTTATTAGAGGAATTCTTAGATGATATTTAATTCAATGTGAGTGGCCTCATTATGTTGATTGTTTTAAATTTTATCACTATATTGTATTAAATATTATATTTAATTTTATGTTTATTTTGATTCATTTATCCATATAATTATCACATAATAATACTCGAAAAAAAAATCCTATATAGTTCAATATTAGAGATATTCATTAGTTCAAAATGAAGTAAATTTATAACCTTGTGTTTTAATATGTGTTTTAGTAGAACATGTGGGAGATCCTCCAATCTAGTGAATTTTTTGAATCACTTTAACTTGGTGTGTTCATGATGGTACTCTTTATGGGAAATAATATATGCATTCTCATTGTCTCATTTTCCAAGATCAACATGAATGATATTTCATGAGAATGAGAAAATTTGTTAAAAAATTATGATATAAAGATTGATCTTTCAATAAATAATGAAGAGGGTTGGAAAAGATTGAAGGAAAACAAAGGAAGATAAAATAAATACATAAGCACAATACCTTCACCTATAATCTTTTCTTTTCTTCTTGATGAGTGGAAATGGAGTGCACCCTTATTCCATTCAATTTTCTCTTTGTTGTTGATATGTGGATTTCTCAATGCTCTAGCATAACCTTGATATGATTTGATAATGATGATGATAATTTTGATTCAATAAAGATTTTGATAGCATGTAGATTTTAGATCCTCTTCTATGAGTCATTAGGTGAAAAATGAAGGATGAGATCCTCTAGGTATAGATTTGAAGAGGCAAAAAAAATGGCTAGAAATGATTGATGATGGATGGAAAATATTAAGGGAAGATTAGGGTTTGTATCAAGGATGCAATCATATGACACTTGTGTCAAATGATGGATAGGATATAGGTTTAGGATTGAGATAAGGAAAAAAATATTTATGATAATGGATCTAGGATTAAGAGGTTAAATGAGATGAATGTATAAGATGAAAAGTTAGTTTGAATTTTGGGTATGAACCGTAGATTTTTGGCACCTTAGGACTCTCTAACTCTTCTAGGACTTTTCACCTAAAAGGAGAGAGGTAGGGCCAAAAATGCTAAGGGGTTCATTCAAATTATGTTATGTGTGATGTTATTTTAAGCTAAATGAAGTGAAATCAGTGCAAATAAGCTATGAAATTGATCAAATATGAATACAAAACCTAAGAAACAAGTGATGTTTGAAAACACATTGTGTAATGCAACAATGAACTAGAATTGCATGCCAAACTAAACAAAACTAAATCAAACTTAAAGTGTGCACCTGGAATATTGAAGAAGAATGGAAATGGATTCTAGAATGCTACTGATGCTGATTTTCAGGCCTGGAGGGACTCATTCGCCATTCTAGGTGAATCAATCCCAGTTCTGGTAAACTGGGCCAAAACCTGTTTCTGACAAAAGGGTACTCAAAAATACAAAAAACTCAAAATTGACCTTGGAGTGGTACTCATTCACCACTCATGATGAATGAGTCCACTTTTGAATTTCTAATTATTCAAAGGTGGATTTTAGAGCTTTTGATCTGCACTTTAACTTCCTATAGGTGTCCGCTTTCGAAACTCTGATTTACTGGTCTGAAATTAATTTTTTGTTGATATTTTGACTTATTGAATGAGGAGAAGACTTAAACAACCTTTCAACTTGATCTTCAATGATTTACAAGCTTCCAAGAGACCTAAATCTACAAACACACAAGACAAGAAGGAGAAATGTTGAATGTTAGGGCATGGGGGTTTGCCTTGGTCAACCCCCGTTTAGGTAATTAAACCAAAATGATGAAAGAATATAATGAAACATGCAATAATGGAATAGATTACCTTGCCATGATGTTGATCCTAAATTTCTGCAGCAATGGAAGAAGATTCAACCCTTGAATGTCTTTAGGAGATTTCTAGATGTCTTGCAATAATAAAACCCTAAGTTGCTTGACTTGAGATGAAATATTAGTGGATGAATAATGAAGAATGGATATGAATTGAGTTAATGGATGAATGGATGAATGAGAGATGTAAAATTAGGAGAAAAACACTTATTTATACACACTTGTGCCTTAGTAACCCGTTAATACCTCATCATAGGTCGACATGAAGCAAAATTAAACTCAAATTTCACTTTTTTCTAGCTCAAAGGTCAAAATTGAGCCAAATGGGACTCATTCGCTACACATGGTGAATGGGTCCCACCTAGATGGGACTAATTTTCCATGCATGGCGAATGGGTCCCACAGGGGCTATTTTGACAGCTCAGATGCCAAGGGATGAGGAAATAAGGTCTAAAATGCAACCTTGTCGGGTATTTGATCAATTTAGGCCTTGGGATGCACAATATGGGTTAATATGGGACTATTAGTGATGATGTAAATGTCAAATAGGGCTTGGGACATAGAAATCAATGTGAAAGTGTGATTAAATACACTTTACAACACTAAAATGAGGTCCACATAGCCTAGGAAGGCACAAAAACCAATGTGAATGTGCAAGACACATTACAACACTAGTTTAACATTAAGTTTATTTTACAAGCCTTCTAAATTGATGTGATAATGTTATTAAACACATTTTATAATGTTGAATTAGGGAAAATGGGTTCATTAAGTCTAGAAAATCGTGAAAGTCCATTACAAGACTTTACAACATCTTTACAAGACATCGTTAAAAGCATGTTATTTAATTTAAAAGGGTCCAAAACCTAGCGTGGATGCATAAAATGCCTCACAACACCTGAATCAAGGCCTAATTAGGTCCAATTTATCATGAATTAAACCCATGTCAAGGAAAGGATACTTTTTTCTACGACACAGGGTAGGTGTCTAGGTTGAATGAATCTAGAGAAGAATTTAGTTTGACATGTGAGAGGGACATTGTCATATGAGGAAAAATTTAGGTTATGATCCATATGGATAAGATGAAAGGATATGATTAGATGGAAAAGGATAGAGGAAAAAGGGTAATTAATTAAATAAATAAAGTATAATTTTAATTAATGGGATCATGTGAAGGAATATTAATTAAATAATGATAAATATTCATTTAATTAAAGGATTAGGATAAGGATGGGATTAAATGGAAATGATTAAATAAATATAGATATTTTTTTAATTAATGGCTTAAGATAGGCTAAAATTAGGTGTGGTTGGTTAAGGCCATATTTTACGTGTCTACATTTTTCCCCTCTTTTATATGACGTCACAAAGTGACGTTGTATTAGAGAAGTTTAAAACATAGTGGATGAGAGAGGGTAATGATAAAAGATGAGAGAGGATAAGGATCAAATATGAGATAGGATATAGATCAAAGATGATGCCCCAGCTAATGGGAGGATGGAAAAGGATGAAGAAGGAAAGATTAATGATTAGGTGATGGGATGCCCCTTCAAGAGGACATGCACATTAGGAGAACACAAGTGTGCTCTCAAAATGGAAGGGAAAATTGAAGGATTAGGATCAAGAAGTAGATGAAGTGGAATATGAAAGAGGATGAAGGAGATGAAAAGGAAGGGGAATTTGATGATGACGGATAATTTATTCCCATATGTATTGAGAAATCCTAAGATTTGCTATAGCAAAGGAAAGTATGTGCCAAGGTATGAGCAACTATGGTGACAAGGTAACCTTTACATGGACTTGACACTCAAGTAGTGAGAAGCATGCCAAACAAGACGAGGCCCTATTATACACTAGTTATAACACACCAAGATATAGATAGATCAAGGTGGTCGTAAGTAGGTGTAATCATGGGTAAAAAGATAAATAATCAGAAGATAAATCAAAATAAAAGATTCACTTCAAACTATCATGTAACCAAAATGTATATTGCCAAAGATCAAATGATGAGGATGATGATGATTTATTTTCTTGCGATTAGGCTTGGATAATCACCTAAGAAAGGATTTGATAAGGATGATGTTCTTGAAATTAATATTGGATAATCACCTAAGAAAGGTTTTGATTTGCTTACTCAATATTGGATAATCACTTAAGTAAGGATTTGATAAGGTGATAATTGATTGATTGATTAATATTTGACATCTAGGCCTATGAGATGATTTCTATTAATGATTGATGTCTTGGATGTGATGTTTGGGTTTATTGGATGTCAAGTATGAGGAGCTCAAGATTTTGATTTTTTTGATTTTTAATTTTTGATGATGGGATGATGATTTTTTATTATGTTTGAGATGGGATGGATAGATTGGATGGGTTGATGGTTGATTTTATGGATGAATATGGGACTCCAAATGATTGAGACTTGAAGGCCAAAATGAGAGGAAACTAAGGATATACAAGATAAAATCAACATAATATAGGTGTAACTTTCACATCTAACACATGGGAAAGCATGGGGAAGGGTGTGTGATATTGGATAGATAAGGGATGACATGTGATCAAGGATAAAAAACAAACCATGCTAGTTTTATTATAGATGGGTGGATGGAGATGGTAGATAGTTTATTATAATATGGATAAGGATGATAGTGAATGGGATGACATCCTAAGAGATGGTGGATAAGATACTACTACACATGGCACCTATTTCCAAGTTTTCACCATCGTACTTATCCAAGGAACTACCAAAGTGGTTTTCACCTTTGGACATATTATTTATCTTTACTATTTTTTTGAGTTTTTTTTGGATTTTTTGGATTTTTTGGATTTTTGGATTTTTTTAGATTTTTGGAGTTTATGACACTTTATGATGTTGCAATCATGGTGGATGCTCTTTAAAGGATGGATGATGAGGCATGGTAGATGGGTGAGGATGGTATGATGTGGATGATGGAGGATGCTTTATGTGGCAGATGGAGGGAGATAAGGTATGATCCCTAACATACACACTACAAGGGTTTTCATGCTTCACAAAAAAAGGTGTTTGGGAAATGTTTGGATTAAAGCACATGAAGGGGTCACCATCAAAGGTCCATTGAGATATATTTACAATAGGGATGGGATGATATGATGTATGTATGGGTATGGGAAAATTTTATAAATTGTATGGATATTGCATGAAGATGATGAAGACTTGGGATCAACGAGCTCATTTCGTCATACTTTGCTTTGATAGATGCCCCCAACTATTTTGGATGAAGGGGCATGATTGAAGATCGATTTTGGCTTTCCTTTAATTTTTTAATTTATTTTTTGATTTGTCCAATAGATTTTGATTTTGATTTTGACTAAAGGAGTTCTTGTTTCTTTTGACTTTTTAATTTTGGATCTCCATTTGATAAAGGATTTTTTATTTTTTTATTTTTGTTTGATAGCCTTGTTCTTTTTGGATGATACTTGTGAACCAATTCTAGGAGATGGATGGGAGTATATGTGTTGAATGAAATGGTAAGGATATGATCATGGTAGATATTGGTGATGCGACTGGATGGATTCTTTGTTACTATCCTTTTTGGAACTATGAATGTCAATTGAAGCTTGCACATCCTTAATGAGCTGGAAAGAAGGCATAGTAGAGGTAACATTATGAGATGCATACCCTAACCCAGGATGTTGAACATAAAATTATTGTGGAGTGGAAGGGATATGATTTTGGTTTTCTTCAATATGATCATTATTGAGGAGTGGATTATCATAGATATCATGATAAAAATAGGATTATCATGGACATCAAAAGATTTAGATACTATGGATGATGATGTGGATCCGATATTAAATACTTGTAGCTCATATTCTCCAATACCTAGGTCTTTGATCTTAACCTTAATCTCTAAGGGAGTGCAAGAGGTGGGTAGTGATGAATGATCGATGCATGAAGATGAAAATGGTGATGTTGTGTTGGTCGGGCAATGCTATGAAAGGCCATGATTTCTTTGTAATAATTTACAATATTGGAATGGATTTGGATCGACATGTATAGTCACTTCAATTCTATTGTGGGGGAAATTTATGCATTGATGAAATATGGATGAAATGAATTGCATGGCATGAATCCATGGGCAACCAAGGAGGGTGTTATAGGGAGATCAAGGTCAAAGAATTGGCAGGTGGTTTTAGTTGTTGTAAGTCTAATTTGGATGGGTAGCTTGATAGAGCCTTTAGATTCAAACTCAGCTTCATCATATGATTTTATGATAAAAATTTTTTGGGGATCATAAACATCATCAAAATATCCTAGTTGCTTTATTAGACTTAGAATGAAAAGATTAAGTCATGGTCTACCATTGACTAGGACATGTTTCATTGTGGTTTTAAGGAAGTTGGATTGAATGTGAAGTGGATGATTATTTGATGGTTTGATGGAAGGAATTTCTTTAGTGGAAAAGGTGAGGGCTTACAAAGATGATAAGTGTCCTATCATGGCTTGAAATAGAACAAGATTAATGTCATTAGGGACATGTGACTCATGGAGGGATTTCTCAAGAAGGTCCTTGTGGATGGGAGATGTTTTAAGTAGTTCAAGTATATATATGTGTACTAGTGTTTGGTTCAAGTGGTCAAGGATGTTATATTGATTCGTAGGTTGAGAGGAGGGTGAAGCTCCTTGGATAGAAATTAAACCACATCAATTAGTGACAACATAATTAGGTGCTTTGATAGTTATGGTAGCTACTTGAGAAGAAATTTATTCAATTCGACCAATGATAAAATCAGACAAGATATTGTTGTTGTAGGTATAAGTCACTACGTTGTATGATACAAATTTTTAACCATAATTATGCTAAAGAAAAGGCTTCTTGTATATACCCAAGTTTTAATTAGGGGATGTATGGCCTTTGATAGAGATATATCCTCGATCAATAAGATCTTGGATAGAGTTATTAAGCTTCATGCCTGAGGAGGTTTTATGTACATGAACCCTATGATAGTCATAAAATTTACATTATCTATACCAAGAGGGTTTACGCATCGGAACCAAAGGTTTTGATGGGTGGAAATCAAATCATGTTGGCATGGATGATCTTTTTGGAGGATAATTTTGATTTATTCACCCAAAGGGTATATTCACGTCTGATGTGTCTTTTAGGTTGACCTTTAGAGATAACCACATGTTGTTGGGGAGATAGATTTTTATGAGATGATGAAAGTGAAGGTATTTGGATATTTTAAACATGTTTTGAATTAGTCACACCATTATTGACCATTTTTTTGTTTTTATTCCAAAAATAAGAGTTGTCACTAGATTGGAGATTGTTGCATTTTCCTTCTTTATATATCTTGATTAGGCCTTTGGAAATAAGAAATTTTTCAATAACTACTCCTTTTTATATGATCTCATCAAAGGAGCGAGCACATTGCATATGAAGATGGAAGCCCAATTTCATGTTTAAGTTCTCAAAAAAGATAGTGATGAGCTATTTTTCAAGTATAGGACATGTAAAGTGGCTAGCATGATGTCTCCATTGTTGCAAGAATGAGGAAAAGGATTCACAATTCTTTTGTTTAGTGTTGCAAAGATCCATCATGGTGATATAATATTCTATTTTATAAGAGAAGTGAGTGATAATTTTACCCATCATGTTCCATGGGGAGGTGAGTGAATCAATAAAGTGCTCATCCACCCAAGCTTCTAGGGAAGATCCTTAAGAGGTATGAATCAATATAGGAAACCTCTTGGCATGTGATATAGAATTATTTTAAATTTTCCCTAGTATCTGCCTTTTTGTTGTACTTGTCAAATTTAGACATTTCAAAATTTTGGGGAAAGACTATCATGGTGCTGGACTTACCAAAAGAATAAGGACATAGTTCTTGGAAGGTGTATGATTTTTTTTGTGTCCTAGTTGAAGTACCTTGAGGGTATCCTTTATTTGTTGCACATATTGGGCCAAAGTACTTGTAAAATTGAAGGGTGGTGATTGATAGTTGGATATGGGAGGTTGTGAGGATGATATGTGTTGATATTGATAAGATGATGAAATGGGGTTAGAAGAAATTGGATTTGAGGTTTGGAGGTGATATGATGTACTAGGAGGAATGGATTTTGAGATGTGAGGACAAGGGATGAAATGTCGAGGTTGTGGGATATGTGATGAAATGTTTTGGGTGTGAGGGGATTTTGATATGTAAGTGGGATGTAGGATTAAGATTTTGAGATGAAACATGGAGATTAGAAGAAGAGGAAGAAGATAAAGTATTATGAGGATTGGAAGAAGATGGAAGATATGTAGGATTATGATGAATATAAGGTGGGGGTGTAGAAGTATTTTTTGGATTATTTGAGATGTGCCAAAATTAGGAGGTAATTTGGCACCTTTATTTGCTAACATAAGGATATATTGGCTAGGATTCTTCATGATATATCTATGCATCAAGTCCATGGCTTGGGTATCTTGGGAAAAGTCCACTAATGATATTTAGGAGTCTTGGTCACTTAAATCATGATCATGGATGTTGTAAGATGAAAAGGAGTTCTCCATGGTGATTTGGTGTGTTGCATATGTTGTCATTGATGTCAATAGTGTGGTATCAACAAAGTGGTATTGTGAAAGGTGGGGATCAGAGATGTCAAAAAGAAGAGTTCAAAGGAGTGTTGATTAGAAGTGTTGTGAAGTGAAGGACATGGTGATGAATGTCATGAGAATGCTATACATAGTTATACCATATCTTATGCAACTCATGAATAGGTGAAAGTTAATAGTTGAAAATGTATGTTGATTGGAAGAAGTTGTGGTTTTTGGATTTTAATGAAAATAGTTACATTTATTGTCTAGGGAAGTGTGATTGTTTTATTCTCTATCTCTTGATGTAAAGAATTGATGAAAGAAAATATGTAAGGTTCTCAAAAAGTCGAAGGCACAAGAAGTTGTACTAAAGAATCTCAGGAGAATGCTCTACATTCCTTCACATTTAAAGATATGGCCTTGCAGTTTGGAATATGGATAGACACAAGTGTGAAGCATGTATTGTTACTAATTTCAGAATATAGAAGTTATCACAAACATTCCAAAGCTAGTAGAGTGAAGACTATGTTGTTGAAGTCAAGAATGATTAAACAAATGCTCTACATTTCTTTGCATTTGAATATGTGTTCTTGTGATTTGGAGGATGAGTTCAAATTGACCATCTATTTTGTCATTTCAAATTTTAGGTGTTCAGGTATACCACAAGTCTAGTTTTCAATGTTCTATCTCAAGACTATGTTTTATGGTTTTGTAAGAGATGTTGGGTTTAGTGTATGTTTTCTTACGCCATCATAAAGTAGCATGAATTTGTGAAAATAATGTATGAGAATATTTTTGAATATATAATGTTTAGAAAGTGATTCACATAATGTTGTTTGGTCTCTTTGGTACACCTTTAGTTTGGAGCTAATGCATGGAAGGTTAAGTGTTTACTGGGCCAACCTAGTATATTGAGTTGATTTGACTAGGTGTTTGGAAGCATGTGCCAACATGGAGATGTGTGCTAAGAGAAAATAGGTCTTGATTGTCTCCTGGTTTGGACTGCATTTGATTCCCTCTTTTCATGAACTTTTTGGAGCTAACTTGTTGTGGTCGTTACATGTTTCATGTTACACATTGTTGTTTAGCCGACTTAGGAGAAACTTTTTGAAGCTTGTGAAGGATATAAATGAAAAATCATTGTTTCAAAGTGTGTGGTGTGTGTGTGTAAGCATAGAGGTATGCATGAGTATAAATGTGAGGAAGTGTGTCAAAAGCAGTGAGTTGAAGGTAGCAGAGGTCGTTGAAGTTATATGTTAGTGTGAAGAGTGTTGTAGTGGTAGTTGATCAACATATTTTGTCAAGTATTCTATATAGAGTTGGTAGCCTTATTTTGTAAGTTTTGTTATCGATAGGGAGTTGTAGCTTCCTTTGGTTGAAGCCATAAAAATAGTGTTGCAGGGAGTTGTAGCTTCCTTTGGGTTGTAGCCCATAAAACTTGTAAATCCTATTTTTATTTGTGAGGATGGATTTGGATAGTAGCAACACGCAACTTCCTCACCATGGTTTTTTACTTGTAGGGTTTTCAACATAAATCTAGTGTTATGGTTGTGTGCTTGTGTTTTTTAATTGCATTTGATACTTTATCTATTTAAGGTAGTAAGAAGTTTTGGTTATTAAAGTTGAATTGGATAAATTTGAAAGATATACTGATTCACCCTCCCTCTCAGTATATCACTATGTTCCAACATGGTGGAATACCTCATCAAAGGTTGTATCATGTTATGATGAGGGAAAATATTTAGGGTCCATAATTTTCTTTCTTGTGTGTGACCTTGTGTTAGGAATCCAAGAGAGAAACCTAGTAATGATGAGATGATATGAAAGTGATTGGGATGAATAGGATAGACCTTGGGTTTGAGAATATGGAGATTATAGAATGGATGGAAAGGGTATAATGATAGAAATAGATAGAAAGGGAATAATAATGAGATGGAGGAGACGAGACCAATGGTGTCTCAAGCTAACTAGATCCTTGGTTAATAATGATGGGTTTTTCTTATACTAGACTTTGATAGTCACCTACGAAAGGCTTGGATTTTCTTACTCAATCTTGGATAATCACTTGAGAAAGGCTTGGATAAAATATGATTTTATTACCTAAGCTAAGATGATTACTTAGGAAAGGCTTGGATATGCTTACTAAGGCTTGGATAATCACCTAAGTAAGACTTTGATGGGGATTTTGATATCAAGGATGATGATCTAGATAGACTCTTGACAAGATTGATTTTGATATGATGTGATATAGATTGTGATAAGATTGTGAGATAGATCAAAGATGATAAGTATTTGATATCACATGATAATATTGAGATTGGATTGGAGGATAAATAATGAAAGAAGTGATGATAAGGATGGAAAAGATAGGTTGATAGCTGATAGGACAAGGTCTAAGGATGACTAGATTGTGATGATGAATGAAAATGATAGAATGAGGGAAAAATAATAGATTTTGGATGGATATGATGAAAATGGTTGATGTTTAAGGTGAAATTATGGTTGAGGAAGGGTCTCTCAGGTCTGCTATATGGCTGCAAAGGTCAACATTATAAATTGAGTTCTTAAGATGGTCAAATGATGGTGAAATGATAGAGGCACAACTTAAGGCTATAGAGGCACCACTTTAGGCTATAGAGGTGTAGCGTCAGGATACAAATGTGCAACTTCAAGCTATAGAGGCACAAATTTAGGCTATAAACGTAGCTTCATAGACAATTGTGTAGAGGCACCTTAGGATGATGCAAAAGTGTAGTTTGATAGTTTGAGAGGGATTTTGATTATTTTTGGCAAGATATAATCAAACAAGAAAATGCAATGGATGACTTGATTTTCAAGGTGATAAGGATAAGTTTCAATAATTACAAGCCAAATGGATTCATTGGTTTTACACATGGAAATATGTCAAGCATGATGAAAAAACCTACATTTAGTCAGTATGAGTGTTAACTTAATGTAGTCCCACACACAAAAGGAGTAATACCTTCAAATGAATGGGTAACTAAGGTATGCAAAGGTCATGTGCCACGTTTATACCACTTACTTTAGAGGGACAAGGACCTACCAAGGAGTATGTCACCTCAACAAGATAAATTACATGGTGAGTAACTTCAAGCATGATATTGTACCCCCCACCACACTAAGAAAAGACATATGGACTTAAGGCTTCTAAAAAAAGGCTCTTAGTGGATCTATGAATAGTGATCCCATCTAATAGTGCCCAAGATTAGGAGGGTCTCTCCTTCTCTCATTGCCAAACAAGTCTCAAAGGATAAAGGGTTTCACGACTTGGCTCAAACAATCTTAGCTGCACTTTGAGGTACAAATTTCACTCTCCCTCTTTCTATACCCTTCTAGAAAATTTGGTTGAGGTCATCCTTTAGGTGATAAAATACCCAAGTAGGCCTCCTAATAGGAAAGACTATACTAGGTACTTTTGGTCACCCAAGATCACATGAAGCACATGGGGAGAGTATACACACAAGCTAGAAAGCCTTGAAATAACAATTAAAATATAAAAGAAATGAAGAAATGTGAGATTTATTTATCTCCATGATCACACTAAGTGCAAGGAGAGAGCATATGTCTACACACTTCCATACACGACAAACAATTTTTATTAAACCCACTAAGCTACTTTCATTGCCTAGATTAATGAAAAATAATGTCTTGGACAAATGAATCTATATAAAACTATTAGTAATCTTAATGATAAGAGTCTTTGAAAAGAATTATACAAGTGCACCATGTGTTAGTTTCTCAAAAGTGAAGGTTAGATGTGAAAAATAAATGAAAACCTTAGAAATTGTAACCTAAAATAGAAGCACAACACTACCAAGGAAAGAGGCACCACTTTAGGCAAAAAAAGTATAATTTTATGATTCAAAAGCACAAATTTATGAAGAAAAAATTCTTCTTTAGGCTATAGAGGCACCACTCTATTAGAAAGATGTGTGATTTCATAGAGAGTGCTTGAAAATGACCTCTAGGAGCCAAAAAATGAAGTTTCTCATCAACCCAGTTAAGAAACTTGAAAAATGAAGCTATAATATACTTAAAAATATAGAAACCTCACCAAAATATGTTAGGTTATATTCTTAAAAGATATCAAATTGAGGTAAACCCTAGATCACCTAGAAACCTTGCAAGAAACCCCTAGTTTAATGAAAACCTAGAAACCCTAACTTTTATAAGAAAATAGTGAATCAACCTACAAAAATAAAGTGTTAAAACGATAAAATCCCACAAAAAATTCCTCAAAGGTTAGAAAAACCCTATATCTAGGTCAAAATGATCAAATTCAAGATTCAAAACAAAAACATAGTTTTAGGTGATGAAGGCACCACTTTATGAAACACAAGCGCCACTTTATACAACAAAGGTGCAACTCTATGAGACATAGGTGACTTCCTATGAAACAAAGGTACTACTTCACAGTTTAAAAAAACATCTACACCATAAAAACTCATAAAAACTTCATGAATTTAATGTTAGTTTAGGGATGAGAGTCCCACTAGGCGTGCCAAAAAAAGAGGGTTGGAAAAGATTGAAGGAAAAAAAAGAAAGAAAAAAGCAATACATAAGCACAATACTTTCACCTAGAATCTTTTCTTGTCTCCTTGATGAGAAAAAATGGAGTGCACACTTATTCCATTTGATTTCTCTTGGATGTTGATATGTGGATTTCTCAATGCTCTAGCATAACCTTGATATGATTTGATAATGATGACGATAATTTTGATTCAATAGAGATTTTGATAGCATGTAGGTATAACAATATATTCTAGATCCTCTTCTAAGAGTCATTACATGACAAATGAAGGATGAGAGCCTCTCAATATAGAGTCTTGAAGAGGAAAATAAGGGCTAAAAATGATTGATGATGGATGGCTAATATTAAGGAAGGATTAGGGTTTGGATCAAGGATGCAATCATATGAAAAGTGTCAAATGATGGATAGGATCTAGGTTTAGGATTGAGATAAGGACAAAAATCCTTATGGAAATGGCTAGGATTAAGAGTTTAAATGAGATAAATGGATAAGATGAAAATTTAGTTTGACTTTTGGGTAGGTTTCTAGGTTGAACGAATCTAGAGAAGAAGTTAGTTAGACATGTGAGAGGGACATTTTTCAGATGAGGAAATATTTAGATTATGATCCATGTGAATAAAATGAAAAGCTAGGATTAGATGGACAAGGATAGAGGGAAAAGGGTAATTAATTAAATAAATAAAGTATTTATTTAATTAATGGGATCATGTGAAGGGATATTAATTAAATAAATGATAAATATTTATTTAATTAAAAGATTAGGATAAGGATGGGAATAAATGAAAATGATTAAATAAATATTAGATAGGACTGGTAACCGCGAAAACATTTTAGGTATTGGACCTTGAGTTACCATATAACCTTCTTCTAGGATGCCCTTGGATTCATGCACTACAAGTGGTTCCTTCAACATTTAACCAGTGCCTAAAGTTTCCTCACAAAGGAAAGGAGGTTACATTATATGTTGATCCCGAACCCTTCCATTATTGTGCAAAATTGGAGGAGAAAATAACAAAATCTAGCGTATACTGAGCAATGACATACCATTTCATTCATTCTCCTATGTTGAACCTTCCACACTACCATTAACCTCAATTAAACCAACATCCAGTGAACAACCGAAAATTGAAACCAAGGTTACAATACTTGACAAAGTTAATGGAAATTATCACTTCAACCAAGCATTTTACATTGGAATGCTTCCACCAACACCCAAGGTTTATGGAGGACCTAAGGAGATCAAATATGTTCAAACAATAAAAATGATAGCCAAACCCACAATTTTTACCAAGTGGGGAGATATTAAGGATGAAGAGATATTCAAAGAAGACTTGTCATCTATCATCTAAAAAGAGGAACAAAAGGAACCATAACAACCACAACCCCTTATAATTGATCCTAGTAGTAAAGGCTATCAGTTGGATAAATAATTGGGATACACTAGAACATGTGACCTTGGGCTACACAAACAAGGCAAATGGGAACCTATCATAGTGGAACAAAGAAAAAGAACATGTGACTAGGTTATGGTTCATTAGACGTGGTTACTCCAAAAATTGGACATACATCTTTTAAGAAGGGAGATCCTTCTACTAGTGTTAAGACAATAGATATCTACCATCGTATAAACTTCAATTTACCAATTGAAGACCTATTTGAAAAATTTGACATAGGTATAGTCCCTACCCAACTTAGACAAACTATATCTAAAGACCATACTTATGAAATAGACTCTAACATGTATGAGTGGGATGTCACTGAATGTGATTCCTTCACTTCTAGCGACGATGACTTAGATACCCAATGGAAAAAGATGCCACCACTATATTAACCATCTCAACAAATTTTGTAAGCTTCACAGATAATGATGATAGCCTACCCCTCTACTACCCACAGTTGATAGATTGGGACCAACAACAACATATGCCTATTTTGGATTAATTCCAGAATGATGGAGCAATCATAGAGTTTATGGGGCTTCAAACTGATATACCAATAGAAGATCATAAAGTAGGGTTCATCATGGAACTTGAACAAGAAGCATATTTTGGTGGGGATATTGTGTCCTCCAATCTAAAAATTGAAAAGGATAATATCAAAATCAAAATGAGATCCCCTAGGGAAAGCCACAATGTGGTTCTATCAGATCCTCAAAAGAAGAAAATAAATTATGAATATGAAAGTAAAAACCTCTCTGAGGCACCTAAAGATGGAGGATTCAATCTCCCTATATCTGAATATCAAGAGAAGTCAACACTCCTAGTAGAAGAAGCATAATCCATCAATTTTGGCACAACAAAGAACCCAAAGATCACATACCATGCAACGCCACTTGATCCTAAAGAGAAAGTGAACTTCATAGTGTTCATCAATGACAAAAAGATAAAATTTGCATGGACATATGCAGACATGCCAGGACTAGATCCAACATTAGTTGTATTTCCTAGAACTAAACCTATCAAGCAGAAACTAAGGAAATTGCATCCTCAAATAGCAATATTGGTAAAGGTAGAACTGAAGAAATTACTAGATGTGGGCTTCATCAGACTAGTCGATTATTCTAAATGTTTATCAAATCTAGTACCAATGTCAAATCCCATTGGAGGCATAAGAATTTGCATGGACTTTTGAGATCTAAAAAAATTTTGTCCAAAGGATGACTTTCCTCTTCCAATTATAGACATGATTGTAGATTTAACCGTAGGACATGAAATGCTATCACTAATGGATGATTTCTCTAGGTATAATTAGATAAAAATATCCCCTGATGATTAGCATAAAACAACATTCACTTGTGCTTGGGGGACCTTCTATTGGAATGTCATGCCATACAATCTAAAAAATGTAGTGGCAACCTATCAATGAGTGATGACTACTATCTTACATGATATGTTGCATACAACTATGGAAGACTATGTTGATGAAATACTAGCAAAGTCCATAAAAGGGGAAGACCATTTGATCAACCTTGCAAAAGTGTTTGATGGGATAGAATAGTATAAATTGAGACTCAACCTGAAAAAGTGTGTATTCATAGTAACATTTGGAAAGCTACTAGGGTACATAGTCTCAAGAAGAGCCATTGAAGTAGATCCTACAAAATTAAAAACCATATTAGAAATTCCTCCACCAAAGACATTGAAGCAACTGAGAAGTTTATAAGGGAAGCTACAATCTATCTAGTGATTCATCACATAACTGGAAGACAAGTTTCATCTGTTCACTCATCTATTACACAAAGATATCACATTCAAGTGGGATGGGAGATGTGACCAAGAATTCCAAAAAGTAAAAGAGTACCTAATCACTCCCCCAAAATTGATGTCACCTATTCTATACAAAGAAATGATACTCTATGTGTCTACAATAGAAGCAGCATTGAGAGCTCTCCTAGCACAACTAGATGATAATAATAAAGAAAGAGTGATCTACTACATTAGCCGAACACTAGTGGGCTATGAGTTGAACTACTCTCTCATAGAAAGAGCATGTCTCTCTATTTTATTTGTGACATAGAAGCTGAGACACTATATCTTAAATAGACAAGTAAAGTTGATTTCAAAGGTATATTCACTAAAGTAGCTCTAATAGGTAGAATTGCTAAATGGGTAATGATTATGAGTGAGTTCTACATAGATTATGTAGATAGGAGAGCTATCAAAGGATAGATCATATCAAACCAACTAGTTGAAGAACCAATATATGATCACAAGCCTCTTACAACATAATTCCTAGATGAAAGTATATTACTGACAAAACAAACAAGCCATTGGACCTTATACTTTGACGGGTCCCACACTCAACATGGCTCTGGAGTAGGCATTGTATTTCTCACACAATAGGGAGATAGTATACCCAAGGCATACATGATTTCTTTTCCATGTACAAATAATATCTCAGAGTATGAATCCCTAATCATAGGACTCAAGAAGGCTATTAAATGGAGGATAAAAGAATGGAAGGTCTTCAAAGACTCTTAAATGGTAATCAGGCAAGTGAATGATGAGTATCAAACAAAAGATGACAAGTTGATGCCATATAAAAGGATGGTGGATAGCTTCAAGGAATATTTTATCACCATCACCTTTGAGCAAATTCCTCGAATCAACAACAGAGCAGCTGATGCCATGGAACCAATAGGTTCACTTCTTGATATTTCGTAGAAATTCCTAAGTATGAATTCCTTGTAGAGCAATTACTCATACCAGCATTTTATATCCCTAAATCAAAACTAGTGTGTTTTGTTGTTGGTCCTGATTTTCCATGGTACCAAGACACATTCGATTACATCCAACATGGTATCATACCACTTGACCTAACAACAACCCAAAATAATACCTTTACCTGTAGGACTTCTCAATTCATGATCCTAGGATATACATTATATCATCGAAGTTTAGATGGTATATTACTTTGATGTATTAACACAAAAGAAGTAGAAACTACCTTACAAGAGATACATGAAGGAATTTTTAGGTCCCACTCTAGTGGACCTAACCTTGTACAAAAAATTTTGAGAACATGATACTATTGGCCCTCCATGGAACAAGAATGTATTTAGTATTCCCAAAAATTCCCATAGTGTCAGCAACATAGTGACCTTGTTCATGCACCAACATAGGAGTTGAGACCTATCATAACACCATGGCATTTTTTGTAATGGGGATTAGACCTGGTAGGTAAGATTTCTCCTGCTTCCTCTAATGGGCATAAGTTTATTATTACCACAACTAAATATTTCACCAAATGGATAGAAGCAATTCCCTTGACCTACATCACTGGAAAATAGATATCTGAGTTTATCTTGAATTATCTTATTTGTAGATATGGAATTCCCTAAACCATCATAACAAAAAATGGAACCCAATTCAAGAATCAAGATGTCCAACAAATTTGTTCCAAGTTCACTATCTAGTCTAGATTCTCTACACCCTACTACCCCCAAGAAAATAGTCAGGCTAAAGTGTCTAACAAAACCATCCTAAAGATACTAAACAAGACTATTAATGACACCGACCAGGATTGGCATTTGCAACTGAACCTAGCCCTATGGGCTTACTGAACTAGTATCTGAATATTTACAAGTGCCACATATTTCTCCTTGGTCTACGAATCAGAAACTGTCTTACTTATTGAAGTCGAAATCCCCTCATTGTGAATATCACTAAAAGGCATGGTCAACAATGAAGAGTATCAGGTATCCAGATTAAATGAGTTGGAACTCCTAGATGAAAGGTGTTTGAGCATGTTGAACCATCTTCAGGTTTATCAAAATCATCTCAAACAAAGCTACAATAAAAGGATCAAAAACAAAAATTTTAAGATTGGTGACTTGGTACTCAAAGATAATTAGAAGGTACAGTTGAATCAGGATGGAAAAGGTAAGTTTGAACCCAACTGGTTAGGCCCATTCATCATCACAACAAGCTACGGGTCGGGAGCTTATCATTTGGCTACTCCTGAAGGGGAAAACTTAGCTGGATTGTTGAACAACAACCACTTCAAGAATTTATTCACATATGCACATTATAATACCCTAAGAAAAAGGGTAAAAATCCAAAAATATCAAAAAAAAATAAAAACAATAAAGAGAAATAAAGCATTCTTTAAGTGAAAACCACTTTGTGGCACTTCTAGAACAAGTAATGTAGTGAAAACTTAGCAAAAAGGCACTACATTTGAATAATAATTACATCATTATCTATCGGTACTATCTAAATCATCCACCCATTCATCCCATAATAAAGCATGTGTCCAACCATGGCTTGATAACTAATTCAATGTTGAACCTTACTGCACCATCAACATTCATATTTCCTAGAGAAGGTAGTCTTGTCTCGAACTAGGGGTAACTTCTTGAAACTAGTCATGGATTAGATCCTTGTGTGTCCCATCATAGTAAATCCCTACCAAAAATAAAAACATCCAAAAAACAAACAAAATCAAAATAAATTCAAAAAACATCAAAGTCCCAAAAACACTTTATGCTTTTGAGTCAACAATAGTCAAACTACGTGGTCTCTACATGTACAATGTAGGAAATGCTTATCATCCCTCGAGGCCTTAGGTCAGTCCACTTAAGTGTCTATCATGATTTATTTTTAACTTATTCAAAAAATTCAAAATCCAAAAATATTCACAAAATAGAAAAGATCAAAACATGTTCTTGTCAAACCAAGTGAACTACGAGCCTTTGCATGTACAACATAGGCAAGGCTTATCTTTGATGAGCCCCCAAGGCCCTAGGTTAGTCCCCTAAAAACAACAAAAATAACATCATCAAACTCAAAAAAATAAAAAAAGTCCTAACTCCATCATCACAATCTACAATAAAATTTCCATCCATGATAAACATAATCATCATCTTCACCCTTTGACAAAATAGACAAACAAATAGAGAAAACACCAAAATCTAGAACTTTCAAGAAAACAATCACAAAGCTTTGATTACAAACAGATGAAAATAATGACAAAGTGTTAACTACCTATCTTTCAACAACATCCTGAGATATGGCTTAATGGACCCGTTCCTATAATAGACATGATCAACAATGGATAATAGTCGGAAACCTCAAAAAAGATATGGCAAGTGATACTGCAACATTTTTTTATCTTTTTCTAGTCTTATCTTTATGATTTATTTCATTGACTCATTCCTAGGACCTCTTGAGGAAATCCATAAGGATTTAGAGAAGAAGGAATGGGGGAAATTGAGTGTCATTTCAGTTTGTTGTTTGTAAGATATTTTTGTGATACTACCACAATGAATACTTGCTTTATTGAGTGTATGGAAGTTGTTTTAAGACAATTCGTGTAGTAGTTTCATGTTAGGTATTTCATACCTCTTTTTGTAATTGGTCTAAAGAGTTTTAAACAAAACCCAACCATATATTTTAAACAAAGTTTTCGTATGTCTAGTATGAGCAAGAATATTCTTTGAATATCAAGTCAAATTCCACACAATGGATACAAAGTCACCTTGGTTATCAATACCTTGGTGCATAGTATCTATTTTCTACATCAAAAAGGATTGTTAAAGATATGAAGCCTCTATGAAAAGAAAAATAAAATTATCAAACTAACAACATCAAATTTCTATCCATCATCCAATATTTCTTCTAACTAACAACTCCATCCTGCTTCAAAATATAATTAGTGCCACATCCATCCTGCATTCATGATTTTGTCAATACATATCATGATGATAATAAAGCAATAAAAAACCATGTATCATGTATAATCATACATCACAAAGATATGATTTCATCATATACATAATAAAACATCATATGAAATACAATATATCAATCCATCCATCCATATCATATGCGTACATTAGAAACGTACAAAAAAGCATGTATACATCATACATCATCATCCATGATCATCAAATAACACATAATGAAGCCAAATAAAAACATGTATATCTCATATATATATCATCATAAAAAATGAGAATGTTAGGTACATCATCATAATGAAACATGTGTGATAGGATAAAAAATACATATATATGAGGCCTCAACTGGGCCGATGAATATATATATATATATATATATATATATATATATATATATATATATATATATATATATATATATATATATATATATATATATATAATCATGTCTACAAAAATGTCTCTAAAATAATGAACATCATAATGATCAAGAACAATAATTTTGCTGCTCTGTTGGAGGTGAAGAACTCTAAGGATCCTGGATGGGGTGGGTAGAAGGTTGTAGGAGATCAAGCTATCTCATGGAATGCCCACCTGAATCGACACTCGTAGTAGTATTCAACTCTTTGAAGTGTGGTTGTCATTGAGCTTTGGGAATAAAAGCCTCGTATAGAGTTTGATAGTATGTGACCCTCTATAACAACTGCTCATGCTCACACTGATACTAAGCCATAGCAATAGAAGTGGCCAAGGAAATTTTTGCAACCTGTCTTTGTTGACTCTCTGTCACTAGCTCCTACTGAGCAACATCTCTCTCTTGTCTAGCAACATCCCGCTCAATAGTTAGAATGGAAATCTAAGCCTCCGCGGCCTATTGCTACACTACCTCTGTGTCCCTTGCAACTATCATCTGTGTTAAACACACTACTCCATCTCCAAGTGGTGGAGGAGGACTTGAGGCCTGTCCTTGCTCTTGCTGCATCAAATCACCCTATCCACCATCCTACCTAGCCCTAGAAAGCTGCTCAACAAAAATCTCAACACGTTTCCTCTCCCCTTAGTGACTAGTAATACATTCTCTACCTACTACATGAATTTCAGTAATATCTGTAAACCTCAACAGAATACACCACACACACCACTGATCAAAATTTGGGGTAGTCCTAGGATCTGCTAAACCAACTAGGCAACCCCACCCGAACGGGGTAAGAGCTTTGAAATCTGTAATGACAACATCATGATCGGCCTATAAACCCCATACATGGATGTCTTTGGTAGTCTGTCCAAAACGAGCCTCATAACCATCTACAAAATGATCCTTCCTCTCACCAAACTACTAAAAAACACAATCAGGGAGATATCTCTCTAGCAAGGAGTGAACATGACCAATAAGCCACCGAGCCTATCTATAATATGGTAAGTGATCTTGATCATCATGACATGCCTCACAATCTAGATATGATCTCCATACAAAATCTATAATATCATCTAAAACACGACGCCAGTAAGGAATCTATCCAGGCCGAGTGAAGAAAATCACCATAACGATAGGAATATGGATCCTACAAAGTTTGATCCAAAATATCATCAGGTCGAGCAACTAGGATGTGATCCTAGGCCAATACATGTAGTAGAGAGACACCAATATAAATATATCTACCTCCAAAATAGGTGACCTCATGTATATCTCGATATAAGTGAGCAAGGAGACACATGCCCCATGCATATCTAGTGCCATGATCGAACATCTGCTCGATGTACACACCCCAACCAACAAGAAACTATTTTCCTTGCCTATTAGGAATGATGAACCCCATGACCAAATCACAAAGAACCAAGGAAACAAGATCAAAATTTCCCACAAAATCAAATAAGTCTATCTCTACCTCACGAACTTGAAGATGTCTCACACCAAGTACTCGGTGCATAATGTAGGTACCTCGTCGAATAAAATATGTCATAAGATCTCCATGAATAGGTATATGGAGGATCCTCCACACATCCTCTAGGGTGATGGTGGCCTCGCTAGTAGGTAAATGAAAGGACGAGGTCTCTAAGTGCCACCTCTCCACAAGAGTAATTATCATCCCTCTGTGACATCGAATAGTCAACATGTAGCAAATGTGTTGCAACCCAACAACATCTAAAGCATCTTGCTCCAACTCCCAAAACCTAGTGATCAAATCAAACAACTCTTGTGGTCATCTCTCTCTCGACATGTAAGGGGATTGAGAACTGCCTCCACCCATTTGACCCATGATGTTAAGAATTCCCTATAAAAATGCAAAATGAACCTCAAATTACAAACACATTGACTAAAACATCTATGCAAATTAAATGCAAAAAATTTTTTGTTAGAAGTGGTTATATTTTTTGTAAAATCATTAAAACTAGCCAAAAGCAACATTGTGTTATTGAAAGCGGAAAATAAAATCAAATGCAAAAAAGACAAGAAATTTTTTATATCAAAAGCAAAAATTTCACAAAATGCGACCTTTTAAAAACAAAGAAAGTCAAAAGAAAAACTTTGAGGAAAATGCAAAAAACAAAAGCATAAATTAAACTCAAATGCAAACAATTATGTCAAGAGGGAGTAGAAAACTAAAAAGTGAAATGGTCATAAACATCAAAAGCGCTAAAAATGACTCAAAATCGAGAAAAACATGAAATTAATGCAATCACCTACTTTGACTTTATGCATTAATTACACAAAAATGGAAAGTCAAAAATGTGAAAGGAAAGGGTACATACTGGGGCACCGATGCCTAGAGGTTGTTCAAACTTGTGAATTGCATCTGCACGATGTGGGGCTCCTTGAATCCTCACCATAGCTCCTTGACAATCAAAAAATCATGAAATCCAAAGGCAACAAATTTGTATAGGCTCAAAATGCAAATGAGGAGAATTAAGCCCTAATGACCTATTTTAACCCTAATGACCAAATAGATCAACAACCATTAGATTTTCTTGCCAAAATATATATGCTCATATAGGATAATTCCTATTGGTGAATGGATGCAACTATTTAAGGCATTATATTTGTGATAAGATTGAAAAAGGTTGGTTAGGAAAATGTTCAATAGGTGGTAGGGTTGCTCAACAAGAGTCTTTTATTTGTGATTATTTTCTAAATGCTCAATGTCTTTAGGTAATATGTGCTTTTGTACTTTCTTGGTTGCCATGTCCACTCATGGGAAATTTATTATGATGATATTGGATGAGTGTGATCTAGGTTCATTATGGTTTGTGTGCATGAGTTATTTTATTATGGATGATATATGATGGTGTCATGGTGACTATGAATTTTTTCTTCTGGTACTGTCTCTAAGGATCCAATCTAAACACTAGGTCAAGGAAAATCCCCCATTTTGGTAAATTATTTATTCATTATGAGATGGATTTTGTGAAATTTATTTGACCTAAGATAGAATAGAATGACACTAAATATCAATAATTAACAAGCCATGGTAGGGGTGATAGGTGCATGCAAGGATTTGATTATGGATGGAGTGGATTTAGACACTAATAGATGGTAGATAATGGCTTCTACATATGGGGAATGTAAACAAGTTTTCACCTTGGTACTAGCCCAAGGCACCACTAAAGTGGTTTTCACCATAGGGAAAATTATTTCTCTTTACTTTTGAATTTTCTATTTTTCTATTTTTTTGTATTTTCTATTTTGAATTAAGATACTCTAAGGATCATAAAAATAATTTATTTAGGTGAACATTGTTGATGGGTTCATCTAGTGGTTCACCCTTAGGTGTAGCCAATTGGTAAGCTCTAGATCCATAAGTTGTTGTAACGATAAAAGGTCCCTACCAATTTGGTTCAAATTTCCCCTTCTTTTCACAATCTTGTTGGTTCTTTGGTTCTCTTTGAGTACTAGATTCCCTATCCTCAAACTCGCATGATATGAAATTCTTGTTATAGCTACGATGAAGGATGTTTTGATAAGAATGTAAATGATTGAGTTCCTAAAGGAACATTTCACCTATCATTTCTAAGTCATGCATTTAGTGGTATAAACTTTTAGTCACAGTTTCAACAACATTCATTGAATCAAGAGCAAGTAAGAATAAACAAAGGGAAGAAATATTTGGAGCTTGGAAGACCACATTGAATGAAAAAATATGAATAAAATTAGAGAAAAGTAATAAATTCTATTGGAAAATTAGTGTTTCCAAACCCCACTAAGCTTTACAACTTTTTACAATGAGTTGCACATATGTATATAAAAAAAATTAGGTGAGAAGGAAAAGAGCCTTCCTCTCCAAAATAAAAAATGAGAAAATGAAATAAAATGAAGGGTCATTAGGTTGGCCCTTCACATTCCACTCTTTCCTTCCATTTTCTTTGAAATAATTTCTACATTGCTTTACTTTACATTTTGAAATCATGGTCCAAGCATTACAATTCATATTGTCAATTTTCCTTTTGAAATTATTCCTCTTTAATTCAAAAACTATATTAAATATTTTTAACTTCCTTTTACCTCCTATAAATGCATCACATCTATCCTTATTTTCTATGGAATCAAGCATAATGTCCTTTTCCAAATCATTATAATCGATAATGGATTGATATTGAGAATTTATGAAATTATACCAAGTTTTGAAATGTGTATTTGAATCATGATTTTTGGTATTCTTTTCCATAATTCTAATCAAATTCATCTAGTGTTATAGACATTTCCATTTAAATGCTTCTATTAATTGGAAATAAAATTGTACCAAAATAAACCCTTCTCCTTTCAAATATTTCCCAAAACATACATATCATAGAGATAGATTATTTTGATCACCAACTTTGAAATGAATGACAATAATCTCCAATTTAATTTATTTAATTCTTATGCTCCATAAATAATTTACCATATTAAAATGGTAAGCATAAGAAATAATTCAAGATAAACAATCAACATTTTTCACCCCTTTTACATAAAAAAGAAAATCAATTTGAACTAATCTACACATAATTCATCCTTTGAAATAACAAAATTATTAATTTTATATTTATAGCACAACCCTCACCAATAACACCATCAATGGCATCTACATCAATAATATTTTATGGTGGGAAAAATCAAGAATGCATACATTGGAGTCGATCTATCATAAAAACTAAACATGGGAATATGATTCCTAATGATAATCAAATTTTCATTATAAAATTCCTCAATGGATCCAATATATTCACAATATAAATCAAATAAATATTATTTTACTTTCATTCCAATAGATTTGGTACTTGGTATTACTTTACTTCCAAAGTCATTTGCCTAGAGAAATTTTCACAAAAAAGGTTCAACATTATATCTTTGTTGATAACATAAACACCCATACTAGCTATGTAAGGAATCTCCTTTTATCCTTTATCTAAGCCTAATTTTAGTGCCCACATGCATCAACTTAAATTATTTTCCTTTGGGTTAATTTTCACAAAAAAGGTTCAACATTATATCTTTGTTGATAGCATAAACACCCATACTAGCTATGTAAGGAATCTCCTTTTATCCTTTATCTAAGCCTAATTTTAGTGCCCACATGCATCAACTTAAATTATTTTCCTTTGGGTTTATCTGTGAATTCAACAATACTTGACCTTCATTATTAATTTTCATAAAGCCAAATGTTGTTTCCCATTTATCATATATTTAATGCTTTCATTTCCTTTTATGTATTCACCTTATTCAACCACTATTTTTTTGAAATGTTACACATGCTTTGTCTAGTGATTTCTATCAAATAGTTCACATCTTATATGTTGGTCCTTGACATTTTTATTTTTAACATGTTACAAGCTTGGTTTGGTTTTAATACTAATATTTCTTTGAGTTATTTTACCAAAAAACATTATGTCAAATAAGTCATGGTTTCTCTATTCTAGAAGGTGAATAATATCCATTGTAATACCTCTATAATCCCTAGAGTTTATCCATTTTTTATTTTACCAAAAAATTATGAGAATGGAAATATTTGCTTCTTGTTCCAAGTAATTGACTTCCTTTAATGCCAATACTAATATTAGTTTTCCATAGGAAACATATGTAATTTGTGAAATCCAACTTGTAATCTCATCTAAAAGAACCTAAAAATATTGTAGAGGGTCCTTGCAAATTTACATACATCCCTTTTCACCATCTTATGTCCTATGTATACACCATTTTAGATCAATACCTAACACTTTTATGAGGTTGGTTGTTCCTTGGATATAATTGCTCATTTTCCATATCATAAACAATAAAATAATATTATATTTAAAATGTGAAGATCCAACCACACCATTATCAATAATGGCATCTCAAGAGACCTTGCGACCCTCCTCTATCCTCCCATATTCTACACACTTATTTTTCAGGGCACTTACAACTATTATATCTAATTTAAATCTATTTCAATTATAATTTGATGGACATATCCAAACCTTTATCAATTCTTAGTCATGACCTAGTTTTGATGGGATGATATCTCTTTGAGATATTCTATCGAACAATTCTTATGTGAGGTCTACAATTGTAAACATTTTTGTTAGGGTACTTTCCACTACAATGTATAATAAAATTCACTTTAATTATATATTGATGGATTTCTAGACTCTATTCTCAAACACAGTTGGGAGGATGCCAGTTGTGATATTTGACAATCCACCATTTGCACTTTCCTTGAAAGTACCCAAAACATTGTATATATGTTCCTTTTTTCCCTTTGTATTTTACGATTCAAAATTTTTGAGAACTTGATAAAATATTTAAAAATACAACTCAAATTTTGAGTTAATGATAAGTTTAGGGTTCAAAATTTTCTTTCCATTTGTATTTTATCAAAAACTTCCAATTCATGCCTTTTATATTCCTAGGAATTTTAACTCTTTGCATTTCATTACTTAGAAAGATCTTACATTGTGCTCCCCACAAAACCAAAAACCTAATATTAGAACTAAATATTAAATTAACACCAAAAATTATTTTTTATTTAAAATTATTTTTAAAATTTTAATATAATGATTTAATCAAATTTTAAGTTCTTCAATTTCAATTAGGATTTAAATTTTTTTTAAAAAATATCATCACATATATTTCAAATTGAAATTGAAATATTTAAAAATAATTAAAATTAAAATTTAAAATTTGCAACAAATTTTTAAATTAAAATGTCAAATTTGAATTTAACTGATTTATTTCAAAACTCAAAGTATTTAATTTATGATCAAAAGACAACTAGGAAACCTAAACTTGCAACGCTATTTAAAAACACATTCACAAGTATAAGAAATATTACAACCTAATTGACAACATGTGATAATATACCAAAATGTAACATGATGACCAAATGTGACAAATGCACCGACACACAAAAAATATGACAATTGTGCCAACATGCAAAAACATGTGACAAGCTATGATGCTATATGTGAGACTTACAAGTACTATGGAAAATTACCATAGGAATATATGTGGCATGACAATAGTGCACAATACACAAATGAACTAAAAATAAGATAAAGTATGTGAAAAAAGAAAAAGCAAAAAAAAAAAGAAAAAATTACTCACAAATGGACAAGAAGGATGTGATTCAATAAGGTTCACAAAAGAAGGGTCACCAATTTAGCGATAATTAGGGGCATGTTTTGAATTGTCACAATAAACTCCCATCTACCTAAACACAAAAGATAATTATTTTTAGATCAAACCCTGAATCAATACAAAGCATGAAAATTGTAAACATGATAATACCCCATTAACATCCATGATCATGTTGAATTACAAAATCAATCATTTGTCCACCTTTGAAAATATCATCAAAAACCATCTAATCCTAAATGATTTCATAATGGAAATATTACATATACTATAATTTTCAAAATCAATTCATCTAATAATGTACAATTTTTTTATGCAAATTCAAAGTTAGTCAATTTCACAATGAGCTTGTAACCTTAATCTTGCGAGTGCATGCAATTATTTTCCTTCTTTCACCTATAAACTTAGATAGGACAACTTCATAAATCATTTTTTTTTAACACTTTTAAAATTTATGTAGGTAGAGGTTATATTTTGATATGAAAGTGTGTTTTTTAGATACACCTTGATTTGACTACTTAGGCATAGCTTCACTACTAGCCAGGCATCTATAACCATGATAGAGATACATTTCGTCCTATTCAAGCATGGATACA
Source organism: Sequoia sempervirens (assembly GCA_007258455.2). Taxonomy (NCBI): domain Eukaryota; kingdom Viridiplantae; phylum Streptophyta; class Pinopsida; order Cupressales; family Cupressaceae; genus Sequoia; species Sequoia sempervirens. Next base: position 417,410,467 of record VDFB02086081.1, read on the forward strand.
CTACCAACTAGGAATCTATAGTGTTGATGAATATTCTTGAGTCACCCAAAATGAATAATTTTTTTATTTTTCTTTTATTTTTCTCCATCCCATAGACACTATAGTCCATCAATAGGTTTTGGTCCATTGAGGTAATCAATTTTATTTTTTTAACAATTTATTTTTATGAGCTTGATATCTTGACTATAGTCACATTGTCAAATAAGTTTAGGAATAATTAAAATGTAATAAGTTTTAGATGGAAAATTACAAGATATATCATTATATTGCATACACTCTCTAAAGCATGAAAATAAATCTTACACATATAGACAAATGATCATTAAATACTATACCCTAATAAATGATCCATGATTAATGCAAAAAGGAAAATATTGCATACACTCTCTAAAGCATGAAAATAAATCTTACACATATAGACAAATGATCATTAAATACTATACCCTAATAAATGATCCATGATTAATGCAAAAAGGAAAATATTTTTAATAATGATATCTAAAAAGATTACTTAAAGCCATATGCAAACCATTTTGTGACCATGTTAATTTTAATGATGGATAAAACTTTAAAAAATAATTAACAAAATATGAGGTATGGAAGCTAATTTAGTGTCGATGTAATATCAACCAATTTCTCAATAAGCAAGTCCAAGGCTGAACCTTTGGGTTGACTAGTATAATTCTCCTTAAGATTCGTGATCTTTATGTTCACCTTATTGAATTATTTCATCACCCATTTGGCTAGTTTAATGTTGCAAATAGCTCCATTTATGGCCATGTCGAGAAGCTCCAACATTGAGGTATTATCCTCATCTAGGTAGGAAAATTCCTCCAAGAGAGGGTGAACATTGGAATTCATCTTTCTAGTCCAATTCCTTAACCATTGAATCCACATCTTTCTCACCACTTTTTCCAGCTAGATCAACTTGATGAGAGAGCTGCTAAATAAGGGAGTCTTTCGTGTCCAAGGAGGCATCCCTACTATAGTTTTCAACTTGGTCCTTCACTTGTGAATATGTGTCATCCTTCCCTCCCTTCTCAGAGCTACTAGATTTCGACCTTTGAATCTTACATTTCTTGTTGATTACCTTGGACTTTGTTGCCCTTCTTTCATCTATGCACCATCTTCCTCACTAGTATTAGACCCACCAATATCTAACCCTTGCTTCTTTGGCTTCTTAGTGGGAACCTTCTTTTTATGTCCCCCTCTCTCTACTTTTTACTAGGAGACTCCGAGATAGGATGAAACCTCAACATCCTTGTTCTCATCTTCCGCATTCTAGTCCTCATCCCCAACACTCTTCGTATTTGGTCCAGACGTTAGAGATTTTGATAAAATGATGGTTTGATCCTTTTCTTTACCCTTGACAGCTCTATCCAGGGTATTAGCTTTAACATGCTCCATGATGAACAAAATGAGCCCCTCATGAAGAACTGGGGTATGGTGATTTTAAAGATGAGCATAAATAGAAACCTTCAAAGAAGTTAGGAGGAAAAACAGAAAGGAAACCTGAAGATTATGCCTGAAAGGATTAAGAAGGGTAAAGTGGTACCCAAAAATTATATAGAAATGATCGTCAAGGGTGACATACCGCATAAGAACTTCAACCGCTTCTACCCAAATGTGCTTAATGGAGAGCTTGTCATACCCCCTTGATGGAATTTTAACTAGGTCCTCCTTTTCATTTGAATTGAAAAATTGGTCCATCACATCCTCATTTCCCTTCCTTTCCTTATAGAACTTGCACCCCTTAGAAAAAAAGCCTATTATATGAGCAAGGAATTCTTTGGTAATGGGGAATTCAACTCCTTTCACCTTTATAAACCTATTATGCCAGCTTTGCACAAACTGAACAAAGGCTTCATGGTCAAAACCATGAAGCCTTTCCATAAATGGCATAAAAATCCCTTTCTCTAGAATCCTCCACACCTTTGGCTTAATCTTCAACTTGTCATAGGAAATAGGCTCAAGAATGCTACTATCCCCATATATTTTTGTGCTACCCAAAATAATCACCATGAACCAAAATTTTGTTTGCTTATTGCACAAGTTTTTGGATATGTAGAAGGCCTTGGTAATGGGAAAAAAATACCCATAAAACATGTACTAAGGTGGGATATAATTATCACTTCATTACCCCCTATGAAATAATCAAGGCTAGTTGTCATATCGCAAAAATAGTTTAGCCCTCTTGAGGATAGAGGAGTACTCTTCCCAAATATTAATACTTATGAGATTAACAAAATCATTGGTAAAAAAATATACCAAAGAATTTCTTTCCCTAAAGGTGTGTGAGAAATGAATATCTTCGAATGATCTCGCCATCATTAGGGAGTCATTGATAAGCGACTCAATAGTCTAACTCAGTTTCTGATGACCTTGCAAAAATCTCACTATATTTAGTGAGTCACCCTTTATCCAGACCTTTTTAAAACCCCTCTCAAAGAATTTTTTGATGCTGATGTAAGATGCTTCAGCCTCAGCATGGTGAAAAAGGAAAATATTGTTAATATTGATATCTAAAATGATTACTTAAAACCATATGCTAACCATTTTGTGACCATGTTATTTAATTATGGATAAAAATTTACAAAATAAATTAAAAAAATATGAGGTATGGAAACTAATTACTAGTAGATGCAATATCAATAATCTAAAGGACTAAGACCCCCCAAAATAAATAAAAACAAAAATAAAGAAAAAATAAAATGAAAGAAAAAATTTAGTCAAATAAATAATCTAAGATTTTCTACTCTAGCCAATGAATGTTGACTCAAAATTTGAGGGTTATGAGTTGGAAAACCCCTATTCCTACAATTTTTTATATTCATTAAGCATTAAAATATTCATTGATGTAGTCTTGGACACAAGAAGTTTATTTTTTACTCAATAATGAGTCTAAACCACCTAGGTTCATACTCCAAATGATTTTAAGAGAGAACCAAGATTTAAGGAAGTTCTATTTCCTCATGTTCAATATGTAAGCTTGTTTTATATTTTGAACCCTCATAATTAAAGAAAAATTATTTTCTTTAGAATTAAGGTGAGGATTACTTGTTTGGATGCTAAATTTTTTATCCATTTCATCATCAAAAATAGAAAAATATGATGAATGATACAAAATAAAAGGTTTAGGGAAATATTTATTTTTTATATCATGCATCAATGATCTATTCCTATCATATATGTTGTGTTCCTCCTTTTGTGTTTCTCCATCTAATTTAGCATGTTTTTTGGGCACATACAATTCACACACAAAACTAGAAGTTAGCATTGTATCAAATAAGTTAAAATCAACAAGATAATTTCTACTTTTAAACCCCCTTATCAATTTTTAGAATTTGAAGAATTATTGTCCAATTTTTTTTATTAATATTTAAGTTATTAAGGTTTTCATATATAATCATGTCCAACTCGAAATATAAAAAAACAATTTTATATATTGGATTACTCTAAAAAATAAAACTTATCAAGAAAAAAATGTTAGATCAGAGTTAACACATTTACAATCACTTTTCTAATAAAACTAAAGGTTTGCATAAGTTATAAATCCAAAAAAAAATAAAAAATAGCATCCCTCAATTGAAACCTCTAATGAATTTGTCATTCCATCCTATAGTTAAGGTCATCCAATTGAGATGACAACATCTACTTCAAAATAGAGTACTTCTTGAGTTTGTAAACAAATATCTACATCCATATTACCTTGATAAATGGGCATCAACAAAATCAACAATACGTATTTTTCCCCCTTTACCATAAAAAAAAGTGACTCTTAATTCATATATTTTCTTATGTTGAAATTTTCAATTAATACATCATTATAGTCATGTTCATAATCAATCATTTTCGTTCATATCCTTAAAATTTATAACATCATTATTATGAAATTCATCAATACATACCTTAGCATCATTGTCCTCAAGTGTACTAGCATTAGAAGTCATAACCTCATTGAGCTTGACTTTTGTTGGATCATCCATCATGTCAAGGGAATATTGGCACTCATGATTTCATTCAATGTTACTAGTTGAAATATGTTCTACTTCTTCTTGACTTGATAGAAATACAACATACTATTGAATTTCACATTCCATTTCCTTCACATTAATCATCTCTTTGAGATTTGTGTTCAACCTTATGATTACTTTTGGAAATGCGACTTCACCATGCTTGGTTGTATTGTGAAATCAACACTTATCTTCTAAACACATTTTCTCAAATGTACTAGGAAATTCAAAGGTTTTTATATCTTGATTTATCTTTTCAATATGTTTTAGGATATCCAACTCTAAACTAGCCATGGTTGGTTGGGAATTAGTATGTTGATGGTTTTATTCATTATTATTGGATGAAATTTTATTAATACTTTATTTATTCATGCTTAAGTCCGCTTCATTATTTTCAAACCTCAAAAGTTGTCCCCTTGATTATATTGTTAGGTTCATCATCAAAGTCATCACTATATTCAAGTGAATATTCTTGTGAAATATTTGATACAATAATAAAATCACATTTAGTTTAAAGAATAAGAACTTTGTCGGTTACCTTGTGATAATTTTGTAGGATCAAACTTTGATGATGTAATCATTTTCTTTCATCAGTTGTAATTCACACATTTTTAGTTAGTAACCAACATGATTCTATGATAAGATAGACTAAACTTAGCTTTGGATGAAATTTTTTCTTGTTTCTATGATAAGATATAGGTGGACTTGCGATCATCAAAATCACCAGCCCAATCTAAGTCGGTATATCCTACTAATTAAATCTATGCACCTGCTGCATAATGAATCCCATGTTGATGAGTAGCCTGGATGTAGTGCAAGATGCATTTGGTGGCTTTCCAATGAAGCTCATGTGGTTCTTGCATAACATGGGAGATCATGCCAACTGCATAAGAGATGTCAGGGCATGTATGAGTCAAATAGATGAGACATCCAACAAGAAAACGATACAAAGTGACATCAACAAGTGGAGTGGAGCACTTAGCCTCAAGCTTGACTCCTGAAAGAAAGGGAGTCAGAGTGGGTTTACAATCAGTCATGTGGAACCATGAAAGAATATCAAGAGCATACTTGGGCTATGATAATGTAATCTCAAATGAATACTGTTGAATCTCAATGCCAAGAAAGTAGTGAAGAAGGCCCAAGTCGATCATGGAAAATATGTCCTGCAAAGAATTTTTGACACTACCAATGATGGATGAGGTGCTCCCTGTAATGATCAAGTCATCAAAATAGAGCACAAGTATCAAATGTGCATCATCCTACCTCAAGATGTAGACATTCTAATCCAAATGACACCTGGTGAATCCTGTGGAACCATGAAAGAATATCAAGAGCATACTTGGGCTGTGATAATGTAATCCCAAATGAATACTGTTGAATCTCAATGCCAAGAAAGTAGTGAAGAAGGCCCAAGTCGATCATGGAAAATATGTGGAACCATGAAAGAATATCAAGAGCATACTTGGGCTGTGATAATGTAATCCCAAATGAATACTGTTGAATCTCAATGCCAAGAAAGTAGTGAAGAAGGCCCAAGTCGATCATGGAAAATATGTCCTGCAAAGAATTTTTGACACTACCAATGATGGATGAGGTGCTCCCTGTAATGATCAAGTCATCAAAATAGAGCACAAGTATCAAATGTGCATCATCCTACCTCAAGATGTAGACATTCTAATCCAAATGACACCTGGTGAATCCTGTGGAGAGAAGGAAGGAATTCATCTTGGCATACCAAGCTCGAGGGGCTTGCTTAAGGCCATAGAGGGACTTCCTCAACCTGCAAACCAATTAAGTATCCTTGATGAAACCCTATGGTTGCTCCATATATATCTCCTCATCAAGATCCCCATGTAGAAAAGCACTCTTAACATCCATTTGATGTATTTCCCAACCATGTGAAGCAGCAATGGCAAGTGTCAAGTGAATGGAAGTCATCTTTGTAACAGGTGCAAAGGTCTTAGTGTAGTCAACTCCTACAACCTGTGAGAAACCCTTTGCAACAATTTGTGCCTTATTCTTATCAACACTCCCATCCACTGCATATTTGGTCTGATAGATCCACTTGCATTGAACCATCTTTATCCCCTTAGGGAGAGGTACTAACTCCCAAGTGTTGTTCCTCATCAAGGAACTATACTCTTCCTCCATAGCTGCATCCCATTCAGGAACCCCAGAGGCTTCCTTAAAGGATTGTGGATCTGAAGTTGACACAATGAGAGCATGTGGAAGAGGCTCATGCTCATGTTGTGACCTAGTCCTTCAAGTATCCAAAGGATCCCCAACAAGTGGACTTGCTACCTCAAGAGTCTAACGAGCCCAACGAGGTCTAGTAGGGGTAGAAGGGAGAGGCTCCTCAATTGGAAGTAGACCCTATGAAGGTGCAACCTTGTGAGTCGATGAGGAAGGAGATTCATCATCAACTGAATCACTATCATCGCTGTCAACTATGGAGGAAGGAGGAGGATTAGAAGAGTCAAAGCTAGGTGAGATTTCCTCAACATGTACAATTCGCTCAAATAAAATCTCATGAGTCTCAAGATCCATCAGTCTAGATGCCTTAACACCATCTACATATCACACAAAGATACAAGGCCCACTATGTGGCTCCAATTCCCTACATTTTTGTAGAGGAATATGAGCCCATGCTGAACTCCCAAACACTCTGAAGTGTTTCACAACAGGTTTCTGAGCAAACCAAGCTTCCACTAGTACACAAAAAACAATATATGACTAAATAAACTACTAAAAATTGCATGTAAATGACTAATTTTAGTCACGTGACTATTAGTGGTTTATTTTTAGTCATTTATAACACCACCAAATTTATGACTAAACTATTTGTCATTTATTTAGTCATTTATTTTTAGTCATTGATTTGGTCATTGTTTTAGTCATTAATTTAGTCATTAATTTAGTCATGGTAGTGATTTATTTAGTCATATATTTAGTCATTAATTTAGTCATTGATTGTTGTTAACTGGTCATTTATTTAGTCATGGTATTCATTTATTTAGTCAATATATTTAGTCATTACTTTAGTCACATATTTAGTCATTAATTTAGTCATATATTTAGTCATTGATTTAGTCATTACTTTAGTCATTACTTTAGTCATATATTTAGTCATTAATTTATTCATATATTTAGTCATATATTTAGTCATTCATTTAGTCATTTAGTCATATATTTAGTCATTTAGTCATTGATTTAGTAGTATATTAAGTGCATTTTTAATTGTCATCATTTGGAAGTTTATTCTATTAATAAAAAAGATCACTTATCAACTATCTACAAGATTTGCACAATAAAACAACAATGAGAAGTTAAAAATAACTTATTTTATTAATCAAAAAGATGTTACATACCGCTGTGTAAGCTTGAAAATGGAGTTACAATTTGTTTTCCCAACATGAAAGAACTTGAAAGATTACAATACGTTGTTGAGAGAGAAAAAAACTAGCTGAAATCTACTCCAAAACCTTGCCTTTATGTTGTTCAATGACTTACAAAATAATAGGAACATGAATATTCTTTATAACATAGGTGGAGGTGTGAGTTTTGGTTGAGGAAATGGACTTGGAAATGTCAAATTCTGACAAATGTGCTTCGAAGTTGTCATCTAAAAGAATGTTAGATATCTTTACATCCCTGTGAACAATTCATTGTTTATGGTCATGATGAAGATATGTTAATCATTTTGTAGCACCATAGGCTATCTTTAGATGAGTATCCTAGTCTAATTTAATCTTCTTTGTTGTTCCTACACAAAAATTTAAAATGTTTGTTAGGTTCTCCCCAATCTATTTTGATCAAATGGTAGAAATATTGATTGGACTCATATTTCATAAATCTATCATGTTTCTGCATAACATCATTTTCTCACCAGGTAGGATGTCCCAAAGACTTCTATTTACCATGTAGTCATAAAATAGAAACAAGAAAAATATAGAATTGCATAGTACTGAAAAAAAAAAAAACCTGGAAGAAAGGATGCTGAAGACATTCAGCTATAGTTGGCACCTGCATTTTCTGTACAACCTCGACTCTATCCACCTAGTCCAAAAAGAAAGTATGTGAACCAAGTTAGAATCCCCACAAAATCATAAAGGACCAAAAAATTCATATGCTGACAACAACAAAAGTAAATACTAAACAATAACACTCCCTAAATTGCATTCACAAGCATAAACTTGAAATGTGAACTTTCATAAAAACATTCAAAAGAGCACAAAAAAAGCACATACCTCAAGACCTAATTCTAAAGCTTTCTTTGCAACAACTACAACTTGATTTAGATTTATGATGGAAAATAAAAGAAAAAAACTATTATTCTCACCTTAAATCCAACCTTGTTGTCCAGGCATGCATACCAATCTGCCTTCATTTCCTTCAAATGAACCCAATCATGTGGTTTGCAACAAAATATCACTAAAATATGACATTTAACCAACTCAAGTTATTGCCAATGCTTTAAATACAACATTCAAATATGACATTTGAACAAATTTTTCACTTTCTAAAAATGAATAGATACCAAATAAATGAAATTTTCCCATAAACCATAAATAAATACAACTACAATACACTCACCGTTTAGGACCTAAGATAAAAGGTTTGATAAATGAGAGATCCAACTCAAGGTAGGATGAATAAACTCTCACTATCTGTGGTTGTAGTTACATAACTCAGTGTGTGCCAACAACAAATAGGAATCCATTAAAATTAAAATTAAATAGAGAAAAAAAATCAGCCCCTACCTCATTATAGTCCACAAACATCCTATTTGCATGAAGATAAGCATCAATCATTTTTATCTGCAGTTGACAAGTAAGTAACATCAGCAGTTGACAAAAGATATGTATTTCTGTAGAAGTAGAAATCATAAGTACTCACTGTCTCATCACTTCGACCAGTCAATTTCAAATACTTCAGAGTGACATGATATATAGGGAAGAATCCCATGGTTTCTCCATTGGCCTAACATTACTACATCAGGGGAACTCCCCTCATAGCTCCACCGATAGATTGATGAATACATCTAACCTTCTCTCTTGAAGGGACTCCCAAACAATATGAGAAAATATTTACCAATATTTTTAACGATCTTTGGTACATAAGATGCTGATGTAATAAATGAGAACATTTGATTAGAATATTTTAAAATAGTTGATCCTTCAATCAAATTGGAGAAACCTATAGGCTGCACATGCACTTTCACCTGAAAATCATGCATAAAAGGATCCCAAGCTCTTACTTTTAATAGCATTGAAATCAAAGGATTCCTACAATCTGCACAAGAATATTATTGTCTGACATATCAGCCCTGAGTGATTGTGAAATGATGGAAAACAAATGTTGTGGAGGAGAGGCCATAAGGAATTTTGATTTTCCAAAATGAATTTCTTTGCCAAATGATGTTCCAAATAAGCTTTGCTTCCTATGATGAAGTTACAAACATAGGTAAATGGAGAAACCTTACAACCTACTATGAGTCACATAGCTTTCAAGCATTACAAAAAATAGATAAGTTATCACCTATTAAGATGCAACGAAAAAGAGATAATGGTACAAAAATTAGAACATAACAATTTCCTTCCAAGTTAAAAGAAAAAAATTTAGACATAGTCATATAAGATTTGCCAAGCCAAGGAATGTAATACAAGAAAAGATTGGAAAATGAATGCAACTTGGACAACCAAGAAAAATATTCAATGAAAGCTTCATTCATTCAGTCAAAATGTACATATTTAACAATATGAAAATGACTATTTAGTTCATCTTCTAAATGATTGTTCAACTTCTAGTACAATTAGGATATATATAATATAAAATATTATCCTACTACTTCTAGGATTATGTACACTATTGTTACATCTCCCCTTAATTTGTAGGGGTAGTGGTAGAATCACTATTTGTGTTACACATTGGGCAACTTGTTTATGGTACTTATTATTCTTGATACGAAGCTCCAATGTTTTGCAAAAGGTTTTGTCTAAATGGTTCCTTTTTGCAATTTCTCGAGAACCAATATATGGACTTGGTATTTAGACATGAGTTTGTTTTCTTAAGTTGAGTCAACTTTCAATGATACTATATCCCATTTTGAGAGAATACCACTCATTTGCTATGAAATTTTTTACTACTATTTTCTTTTAAGTGATGAAACTTGCATTAAAAAGTTGTTCAATTCTATCTTAACTAGAGAACCCAAAATGGTGGTGGCCATGAGTAGTCCAAAAGTGTGCCAACTACATCGTGTGACCTAAAGACTAGATAACCCAAGCTAATTTCACCCATGAGTAACCACAAAGTGTGTTGAATCCCACATTGAATGACCTAACTTTCTATCAAGTTGAAAATGTGAAACATTTGTTGTCTACAATATTGACACATAAATTGCTCCTATGGTGTGAAAAAAATTGCCAAAAATGAAGGTAAATGAATATTTTTCTCCATGCATAATAAAAAAAACCAACATGAAGTGTGCAATCTTAGGTGTTCAAGTGTTGAGTTGAACATTACTTGCTATGATACCACTACAATATATTGCAATGACAAATGATCAATCTAGAACATAATGTAAGTCTTACCTCTTCGTTGAGAAGAAAGAGGCACAGTGATATTAATATAATATAAGGAATTTGATTGGATAATATAATATCCAATGCTGAATCAAAATTGACTACAAATGCTAAACTTAGCCATAGTGAAACTCCTCTAAAGATGATGTGAGGAAAATAACTAATTTGTGGCAAAGATTCTTAACACTTTTTTCACTAGTAGAGTAAAAAGAACTATCATACACACCTCACCTACTGTGGTCAAATATTTTTTCCTGAATAAAGGAAGGTCTATGGAGGGCCTTATATGATGAGAACCTTTCTTGTATGAACTCAAGGACCATTTTTTAAAGCTGGATTTGACAAGACATGAAAGCTGCTAATCCAACTCAAGTTAGAAATTGAGGGGTAATTAGAGACTTTTACAGGTATGCATAAGCATTTTCTACACTTTTCTAAGGAAAAGGAAAGAACAATGTTGTAGAGACCAATAGAAATGTAACCAAAAGTAAAATAATTATGCATCATCCTATCAAAGTATATAGTGGAAGATGATTCCAAAGTGTTAATATGTCTGTTAAATCAAACCAAGTTATAGCCATTGATTTTTAAAGGTTAGGACTGAGATTCAATCAATACTATTTTATGAAAATAATATAATTTTTTTATTATTCAATCATACAAATAGATTTTCCACCTTGGTGGGTACCTCCTTGATAATAAAGAGGCTTGTCCAGCCTTGGTAAAGCATATAGTGCAGTTTGATTGGACTCAAATTATAAATTGATCAACCAAGAGAGGAGACCAACTAAAAATTGAGCACATGATAAATTCCCATGGCCACCGTCAAGAATAATAGTGAATATAGGATGAGTATTTCCAGCAACACTATTTTTTTAGTTGGATCCTAAAAATGCTGCAACTTATGTTTTTCTCTAAAATATCTATACGAGGTTCAAATGGTAAAGAGATTGATGAAAGATAGAGGAATTAAAAAGATATGTGGATGTTATAGTTGGATATTCTCTGGTAAACATATATGCAAGATGTGGAATTGTAGACAAATCACCTGAATTGTTTGACAAAATGCCTCAAAGAGATGTCATCTCATTGAATGAAATGATTGATTGCAGAATGTGCACAAAATGGATTTTAAAAGAAACCTCTCAAAATATTTGAATTAATGAAGCACTCTAGAACGCATCCTAACATTGTAAGCTTTGCTTGGGTTCTAGGTGCATGCAGTCATGCAGGTTTAGTAGATGAGGGTTGCACATGCTTCACACGTCAGTAACCCTTATTGCAGTACAATTTACATATATAGTTGATCATTAGGTGTGCATGGTTGACCTTCATGACCTTTGAGGCATTTATTCAAACAGTTTACTGCCTTGTTTATGCTACCACATTTTTCATACATGTCTACCAAAGCATTTTATCAAACAATTCACTGCCATGCTGCTATGGCTAAAAGCCTAAAACAAGTTCTTTCAAACAAGCTATGGATTCCAACATTGTAAGCACTCTGGAACACATCCTAACATTGTAAGCCTAAGATTTTTAATTTTACAGATAATACCAATACATTAATAATATATTTATATACATGCAATTATATGTTAAAATAATACATACTTGATTTGTTCATGTGTACCACCAGAAGTTGCATTTGATATGGCCCATGTTGCTTCTTTCTTAATATCAAACTCAGTAGTTTGAAGGAGCTAAACAAGTGAAGGAATGATGTTTGCATCGATCACAACCTGAAAACCAAAATATCCATTAACAAATATCAAACCTTAAAATAATTTAGTTTCACACCATTCAACAAAGATGCTTCTCTAGTCTAGATAACAAATAGAAAGACCTGAATTTGTTCTTTGTTGCCTATGGTTATGATTGAAATGGTCCAACAAGCTTCCTTCTTGATGCTCTTCTTGTGATTATGGGTTAGGAGAGCTAATGGGAAAGGAAGTGCTTGATTGTTGATTATGTATTGAAATTAGATGAAACACCATAACATAAGTCAATGAGATAGTACAATGACAACATCTGTTGGCAAGAGACACTGAAAATTATTTTTTGGTGTTGTCATTGATGGAAACCCTTGCCAGCTAGTTGATCTGCACATTGCAATTTTCTCATACCAGCAGATAGATTGAAGATTAGTAGTTATCTATTTAGTTAGGAACAAAGCATCTGGTAACTTCGTGTTCTTCGATTCATATGCAGATTTTTTGTTATTATTTTATGTTGTGGATCTCAGGGAGTATTGTTCGATGGATAATATGTGTTATTTGTAAATTTGGGTGCCTTGTATCAATTTTGGTGGAAGTTAGAAGGTCTATTGAACTAATATCCTGTTTTTTAGAATATGGAAGCTGACTTGGTAAATATGGTCTGTCGCAGATATTTGAGAGATTATTGTTTAATTATTTTTGTGTTTGATCTTTTTGATTTGGGTCCTCACTATGTTGTGGCTGACTCTTAAGTATGCACATTGAATGTTATGAATAATTTGAGCCGACAGTTTGTGAATATTTCTTATTTTGTTGAGGCTGACTTGAAGTGATTCAATTCTTGATGGCAGATATATATAAGTGGTCAATTATATCATTTTGGTGTGTGTTCGATGTGAGTTGATGTATGTTGTGAATTTCAAAAGGTCGGTAGAGCGATTATGCATAGTTTCACTTGTGCATTAAGGATTTTTTGTGCGAATTGAAGCAGAACATAGCAGAAGAGCAAAATTAGTCAAAAGTTCCTGAATTCAATTGTTGAGCCTAACCAGAACTATAATCAAGCATTTTTAGATGCTACTCTATCAATTCAAATTCTCAGAAGTATTCCAAACTTTTGTAAGGCAGTAAGCCTTTCTATTTTTAAGCAGTGAGCTCTAGGCAGTGTGCTTGAATGCAAGTGCAACCCCATTTGTAATCCTTTCTTTTGAGTAAACTCAGAACAATATTGTGGATTAACCTCCACTGTGGTTTTTCCCCTAACAGGGTTTCCACATAAAAATCCTTGTGTTATGGTTTTGTGGTTATTTGTCTTATGTGCATGCATCTTTATTTTGGTTGAATGTTATCAACACTTTAATGATTAGGTCAATAAAGTTAAAATTTGCACAACACTGATTCACCCCCCTCTCAGTGTTGCTTGATTCCAATAATTGGTGTCAAAGATCAGTTCCCCAGAAGAAGTTTAAAATCTTGGGGAAGATCTTGGAAAGTGATTCAATGGATTCAAGCAATCTTCAACAACAACTTATGGTGGCCCTAGATGATCTTGATCAGGAAAAATATGAAGTATGGGAATTACAAGCAAATCTCATGAATGTTGAGAGATTCATTGAGTCATTGAATGAAAAAATCAACAAATCCAGGGAGAAGATAAGGGAACTTTGTGATCAGGAAGATAGTAAACACATTATAGATGAACAACTTGTTAGCTCTCAAAAACGCAGGTAAGAATACCTCAAAAGGCTGCCAATATTTTGGTACGTTTTAGGGAAAAAGACAAAGCCAAATGGTTTAAGCTTTCTACTCTTTATGTGTTGCTAGACCTAGACGGGTGTACCTATACGAATGAAGCAGACTTAATGTGCTTATCTTTCTTAAAATGTTTTACCCGCTATGGAAAATGGGAGTGGACAAATGAAATCAAATTTGGTATAGATTGAATAGAAATATTCTAAAACTAAATCCTAATATGCTCAGTTAAAATATGTAAAGAAAATGAATGAATCTAAATGGTGAGAAATATAGAGACTAGTGCCTTATTGGGTATGCGGAGTCAGATGAAATAGCAATGAGCAACCTCTTTCTGGAAAACATTCAAATTGTTGGCATATTTTTTGTTTATAACTTGTATAAACATGCAAGACTGTGATTGCTAAGCTCTTCTTAATAATCCAGATGAATTTCCCTGATTACTTTGATCAACCAAAAGGATTTAATATTTTCTTGAAAGAACCAATCAATTAACCACATAGATACAACAAATGTGCATTGATAAATTGAATATAAACTTGTTATACCAATTTAAACAACCAGAAAGCATCAATATTGGAGACAACTTAGTAATACTTTCAATAAACTTAACAAACAATTGATACCAGAAATGTGTTGCCACATCAACTGATTCTCACTAATACCTCCATTTTGAAATCATACATCGTAATCTTTGTTCTATGAAAATTCTTTTCCTATCCTATCTACCTATTATGTTTGCTCTCCATTTACAATTGAGAATGAATATTTATACATCTGGATCCGAAAAGACACAATGCTTCGCATTCCATGTCAATGGGTAACTCTATTCGAACTTCAATTAACAATCTTTGAGACGTTCGTTGAGACACCTTGTAGTCATACCGAAGGCCAATGTCCAACTGAAAGTCATCTCTTTCATCTTGTGTGTCGTTGTGACAATTCTGAGTTGGGGAGATGTCCCACAGATCGCTTATGTCTCACCGAGATGTGCTCTTTTGTTATGTTTGATTCATCGTGACCCTTCAAAGTCGGGGAGACATCTCATAGATCACATTGTGTCTTACTGATATGCACCCCGTGGTAATTTTTTTGGTCGCTAAAATGTAACCACCTTTTCACCGATGAAACCATATCTCGGCGTGACCTTCAAGTTTCTCACCGATGAAATAAATTTCATCGGCAAGACTATGAATCTTTGAAAAGACTCATATCGATGCCAAATGTCTTGCCGAACCCATTCCTCTAGATTACTCTATTCGTTGAGTTTCTCCCCGAAGTATTCCATCGGAATGACTTATAGGTCGGCAGGACTACATGACTTCCTCCCGACAGTTCTTTGATATAATCCCTTCACTATGTCAGCAAGACCAAACACCTTCGGTAAGACCTTACTCTGATGAACTTTAGTCTTACCTATATGCATATCCTCATCGTCGGTTAGTAAGACAATTCAAACTTTCCAAGACCTCATCCCGAATACCTTTAGCTTGGTCGATATACTTCCACGTGCGTCGGTCAGCGAGACATAATGTATTCGCTATGACTTCACTCCGACGATGAATCTCATGCCGATGTGTTCTTTTTTATGTACTGGTCAGTGAGACACAACCCATTCGGTGACACCTCACCCCAATGAAATCATTCTTGCTGATATGAGACTTCCTCTATTGCCGAGACAATGACTAGTGTCCTACCGAAAGACACCTGCAGATGAATTCCAATCGGTGTGACATTCCTGAGTTCTTTCTGATAATATGCAACAAATGTATATTAGCAGAAAATGCAAAATGGATCAGGGAGACCTTGATTTCTTCATGTCGATAGGAATTATAATATGGAATATTCAGACCTAGATGGACTCATGGGATCTCATGGCTGGATATGGGCAAAAAGTTATGAAGAGAGGACCTTGTGCTTATGATGAAAACTCGTTTGGAAACTCAAGGGTATGAAAAACTTATGAAATTATTAGAATTTCACAATTCTAACAGTGGCTCCGTTTGGGGATGAATGGTTGTGAGATCATTACAAGGATCTAGATCTTTGGGTGAGCAGACCAGACACAAGATGATGAATCAGTGAGCAAAATGGGAATGGAAATGAATGCAAAATGGAGATGAAAAATACCCTAAACTACTATGCATGGAAAATAATTTTAAAGAGGATCATCAAGAGTTGTCCATGCACTAGCAACCCTTAATCCTCTATGTTTTAAGTTCATAAATTTTGAACTATTACGGTCTGAAACTCAAACCATAAATGATGGTTCAAGGCATCCAAAAGAAAGGCCCATACTTTCCTCTGTCAAACACCTAGTTTTGCCTTAAGTTCATCAGATTCCTCTTGAAGATATTCATGCAATCTTCCCTATCACTGTTATTGAAAGTTTTTAGAGAATCATCATGCTTAGCTTGGCCCAAATTCCCTTCATCATTCTGTATTTCAAATTCTCTATCATTATGAGACAAATTTCTATTATCCTTAACATACAAAGTACATGCATATTCAATGCAAAATTTCTCATTATATTTCTCACTGTTATGAATTATAAAACATTCTCGCAGCTGTACTAAAAATTCACCATCAGAGTGCTTGTCATGAGAAACAAAAATTTCTATCATATCAACATTGTTTGAGACAAACAAGTCTAAAACCTTTTGCACCTCTTCGGTATCACCATTTGGAAACAATATTGGAATATGACTCATATCTTCAATATCATGCATATACGAACCAATCAAAGCTGGACTTCTATCCTCCTTGGTATGCAAATAAATGTTTTCTCCACATGAGTCAAAAATTTCAAAATCACATACCTCTTCATGAATGGACAAAGATTCTTGATCAACCTCAAAAGTTTCTCCATCAATTTGAGAAATGCACTGGGAGTCATATGAATCATTACACAAAGAACTTTCACTGTGAAGACAAATGTAAGTTGGACATAAAACTTTAGAATCATCCTCGTGTTCACATCTTTGATATTCAAGAGTTAGCAAATCTGAAGTTTTCTCACTACTGAGTAAACATGTTTCTTCTTTCATATCTTCTATTATTTCTCCCTCTTCTTGATCTCCACAAGAGTTGGAAATATCTCCTTGTTGTAAATCAAGATCCATAGCTTCATCTTCATAATCTGAATACTCATTGGATCCCTAATAACACATACTGCTTTCCAAATCACAATCTATTATGCAAGAGAGATCTCTTGTATCTTCATCTTCATCATGCAGGCTATCATATGAGTCATTTTGACTTGCACCTGTCTCATCTTCTATTGGATGCATTGTTTGATCAATGCCATTATCTCCAACAATGATGTTACCATTGCCTTCATACTTTTTCCTATCTACAATGTCTGTACATTCATCTAGTTGATCAAAATAAATTGGTATGCATGATTCAGGCCAATATACTGGGTTTGGCTCATACACTTTCATGAGCTGCAGAATGATCTCAAGCTTACTAGGTGAGAAATTAATAGGTATTCTCCCACAAATATCTGCCATTCTACGGAGCAAAGAGTGCCCAGATTCTCCTCTATATCTCCTTATGTCAAAAAAGGAATCCAGGGGGAAAATTCTGCATCTTGATTCTGTGATGGAGTCCTGGCTTCGAGTATATACATTCTCATCTTCTTCTTCTTCAAATTGTTGTTTCTGGCATACATATTGCTGCAAGTTCTGATTTTTTTGAATCTGTACAAACCCATGGGAAGCCCAATTTGATGCAGAAAAATTTCCATAGTGCTCGAGAAATTGATCCTGAGATCTTTGGAGAGAATTAATAGAAGCTAATGGTAGGCTATTAAACCAATCCCTAGCTTCATGAATAAGTGACATCATGAAAATCCTCATGTGTAAATCCTCATATGGCACATCCAAATCTTGGATGAAAGCATTGAAACTCCTTAAATGATCTTCAGCAGAAATTGCACTACTCCCTTCTAACTTTGGAACAAGACTTCTCCAATTGCCAACCATAGGGTAAGGGTATCGTTGAAACCCTGTCGGGTTGAATTGTTTGATCATTGTTAGGTATTGATGGGGGGGGGGGAGTTAGGTGGGTACTGATACTAGTACGGTGGAATATTGTATTCTGCATGATGATGTTGACCATGAGGTGGTTGTGGTGAATAAATGTTCTGTTGTGCATGATATATATCTCCATTGTAAAAATTTCCAATTGTATTATCAGGTGCTTGAGGGGCTCAATACCTTCCTGCATTTTTGTATTCATCCTTATTGCAGAATTCTCCTAATTGTAACGGTTGTTGGTCCAATTGCAGCTTTTTCTTTTTCAATTCTTCAATTCCTCTTATCAACTGCTGCTTTTCAAAATACTTTTTGTTCCATACACAAATTCCATTCTTCATCAAGTTTTTACCAGAGTCGCCACCTACTTTTCCAAAAGTAGGAAAATGTTTCTTTTTAAAATTATTTATGATTTTCCCCAGCGGAATCACTCTTTCTGAAACTTCTCAAATTACAACTTTTTCTTCAATGACTCTATATGATGGTCTTCAACCGGATATTCTGAAATGATCCCCAGTAGAGTCGCCAATTTGTTAAATCTCAAAAACGCAGGTAAGAATACCTCAAAAGGCTGCCAATCTTTTGGTACGTTTTAGGGTAATAGACAAAGCCAAATGGTTTAAGCTTTCTACTCTTTATGTGCTGCTAGACCTAGGCAATTGTACCTATACGAATGAAGTAGACTTAATGTGCTTATCTTTCTTAAAAAAAATTTCCCACTATGGAAAATGGGAGTGGACAAATGAAATCAAATTTGGTATAGATTATATAGTAATATTCTAAAACTAAATCCTAATATGCTCAGTTAACAGATGTAAAGAAAATGAATGAATCTAAATGGTGAGAAATACAGAGACTAGTGCCTTATTGGGTACGCGGAGTCAAATGAAATATCAATGAGCAACCTCTTTCTAGAAAACATTCAAATTGTTGGCATATGTTTTGTTTATAACTTGTATAAACATGCAAGACTGTGATTGCTAAGCTCTTCTTAATAATCCAAATGAATTTCCCTAATTACTGTGATCAACCAAAAGGATTTAATCTTTTCTTGAAAGAACCAATCAATTAATCACATAGATACAACAAATGTGCACTGATAAATTGAATATAAACTTGTTATACCAATTTAATCAACCAGAAAGCATCAATCTTGGAGACAACTTAGTAATACTTTCAATAAACTTAACAAACAATTGACACCAGAAATATGTTGCCACATCAACTGATTCTCATTAATACCTCCATTTTGAAATCATACATCGTAATCTCTATTCTGTGAAAATTATTTTCCTATCCTATCTACCTATTCTGTCTGCTCTCCATTTACAATTGAGAATGAATATTTATACATCTGCATCCGAAAAGGCACAACGCTTCACATTCCATATCAGCGGGTAACTGTATTCAAACTTCAATTAACAA
The DNA here is from genome assembly GCA_007258455.2 of Sequoia sempervirens. Classification (NCBI taxonomy): domain Eukaryota; kingdom Viridiplantae; phylum Streptophyta; class Pinopsida; order Cupressales; family Cupressaceae; genus Sequoia; species Sequoia sempervirens. The sequence continues at coordinate 417,429,996 of VDFB02086081.1, forward strand.
TCTTTGAGACATTCGTTGAGACACCCCGTAGTCATACCGAAGGCCAATGTCCAACCGAAAGTCATCTCTTTCATCTTGTTTGTCGCAGTGACAATTTTGAGTTGGGGAGATGTCCCACAGATCGCTTATGTCTCACCGAGATGTGCTCTTTTGTTATGTTTGATTCGCCGTGACCCTTCAGAGTCAGGGAGACATCTCATAGATCACACTGTGTCTTACCAAGATGTACCCCGTGGTAATTTTTTTGGTCGCTGAAACGTAACCACCTTTTCACCAATGAAACCATATCTCGGCGTGACCTTCAAGTTTCTCACCGATGAAATTGATCTTACCGATGAAATAAATTTCATCGGCAAGACTATGAATCTTCGAAAAGACTCATACCGATGCCAAATGTCTCGCCAAACCCGTTCCTCCAGATTACTCTCTTCGGTGAGACTCTCCCCGAAGCATTCTATCAACGTGACTTATAGGTTAGTAGGACTACATGACTTCCTCCCAACAGTTCTTTGATATAATCCCTCCACTGTGGCAAGACCAAACACCTTTGGTAAGACCTTACTCTGATGCACTTTAGTCTTACCTATATGCATATCCTCATCGCCGGTCGATAAGACAATTCAAACTCACCAAGACCTCATCCCGAATACCTTTAGTTTGGCCGATATACTTCCACATGCGTTGGTTGGTGAGACATAATGTATTTTCTATGACTTCACTCCGACAATGAATCTCCTGCCGATGTGTTCTTTCTCGTGTACTGGTCGATGAGACACAACCCATTCGGTGAGACCTCACCCCGGTGAAATCATTCTTGCTGATATGAAACTTCCTTTGTCACCGAGACAATGACTAGTGTCCTACCGAAAGACACCTGCAGATGAATTCCAATCGGTGTGACATTCCTAAGGTCTTGCCGATAATCTACAACAAATGTATATTAGTAGAAAATGCAATATGGATCAGGGAGACCTTGATTTCTTCATGCCGATAGGAATTATAATATAGAATATTTAGACCTAGATGGACTCATGGGATCTCATGGCTGGATATGGGAAAAATGTTATGAAGAGAGGACCTTGTGCTTATGATGAAAACTCGTTTGGAAACTCAAGGGTATGAAAAACTTGTGAAATTATTCAGAATTTCACAGTTCTAACATGACTGAGTCAAACTCTAAAGGAAAAGATAGAAGAATGTGAAAAGCTTACCAGGGATAATGTTGTTTAGAAGCATGAGATGGAATCTATCATGATGAGAATGACTAAAGAAATTGAAGATAGAAAGAAGAATGAATAAAAGCTTTACCAATCCCTAAAAGATAAATCTGAAGAATGCAGTCAAATTATCGATGGATTCATTCAGTTGGAACTAGAGTTAGAACAAACAAAACACAATGAGGAAGAGCTTGAAAAGCACATTGTTGATCTCAGAGATGAACTTGCTACAGCAAATGAATTCAAGGAAAAGTTCAAGATTAGCTCAGCCAAGCTTGATAAAATAATTAAAATTCAGAGAATTGATGGTGACAAGTGAGGTCTTGGACATGAAGAAGGAGAAGGTTCTAGATCTAGACAAGGACAAAGGAGGTTTAGATAAGGAAATCAGATGAAAAAAACTGTAAGGTATCTAGTAAGACAACCTAATGCTCAAAAATTTAATGGTATCTATTATGTTTGCAATAAATTTGGCCATATGACAGCTCAATGCAGAAGTAGAATAAATTCAAATGGTCCATCATTCTCCATTCAATGCTTTAATTGTAACAAGTATGGTCATAATTCAAATGAATGTAGAAATGTGATGAACAAATTTTATAAGAATGTTAGATTTTATACATGCAATAGATTTGGCCATATTGCTAACCAGTGCAAATCAAGAGAAAGATAGTGGAACAACTGGTCTAGACAAAGAAATATGGTGTGTTACAATTGCAACAAAACTGGTCATATTGCTAGATTCTACATAAGAGGATCAGTAAATCAGAGAAGAAACATGCATAATGATGAAAAAGGAAAAGGGAAAGTCACTACAGATCAGATCAAGAGGCAGATGAAGAAGACATGGGTGAAAAAGAGTCCCTCTATTACAGGAAATGAGCCAACACCATAATCAACTTCTAGTAATTCCTTTGGGAATTAGGTTAAGGCCTCTGGCCTAGGGGGAACTGTCAATAAAATATTTCAAACCCCCTGCAGGTGATCGACATCGGGATGTGGATGAGTTCAGTGATTCCATTGATGATCTACAAATGCTATTCAACAACTAGAGAAAGTATTTATGCAAAATTGAAGGTCTGTAGAGGTGTTATCTTTTACAATGCATGGAAATAGGGTATCCATATGAGTTAGGGAAAAAGCATTTATTGCATCAAAAGGTTAGGTGTGTGAATGATAAAAGGTTATTTCTATCTTTCATTTTATCACTTTGCATTTTGAGAAGAAGTTTGAGGGTCTCAAAAGTGAACTCTGGCAAAATTTGGTGAGAATTCAAGTGTGAAGGCGATTCAAAGTTCAAACCCTAATCCAGCTATAAGGTATTTTTTGGGAAAACTTGTAAACTTGTGAATTTGTAAAAATGACTACTCCATTGGTAGTTGAAGTCAAGGATAAACCTCGTCTGAAGTTTAAATGGCATCCTTTCAAGTCCGTTGAGACCGAGCCCTTAGGTGCATTTTCGTATATTTCATATAGTGTTTTGCACATTAAAGATATTAGGGCATACATTCATGCCAATATTAAGGAGTTAGGAAGCTCACAATTGCTAAATTTGTATTCCAAACACATTATTGGAGAGGATTTTTGTGTTAAGCCCAAATTCAAAACCCTAGAGGAAAAGAAATTCATGCAGATTGTGAAATTCCCTATGTTTGATGAAAGTGAATGGGTTTGGTACATCTTAAGTCGAGTTCATGCATAATTCATGTGGTTGAGTCAAACTTTCAAGATTATGAAAGAGGCTATAAGTGTTGTTACAGGATTAAATTCCTCCTGTGGATTGCCAATTTTGAAGTCTATGAAGAATCAAACTGTCACTGATGCAACTAGTTCGGTATTTGATAGAAGAGTGATGAAAATTGATAACATCATTGATGTGGGTGTGAACTTTTCCTCGATGGTCATTGGTTATAAGATATATCACTCCAATTGAGAAAACTTTGTATCTGATACAACCATATATGTAGCCTATCAAATGGTAAAGGAGAATGCAAAGTATGATTTGTGTGAATTGCTTCAAAGTCAGCTTATGGAGAATCTTGGCAAGATAAAGAAAGACAAGAAAAATTCTTTTAAATATGATATTTTGTTGATGTGTTTTTTCTTTTATTTCATGGGTGTAGTTTCGGGAGTAGGGAAGGTGCATTGGCAAAGAGATAAGCCTGTTGATGTTCATATTAGAGACATGTTATTTTGCCTTGGTGATTTGCAAGCCAGGAAAACTAAAATTTGGGGATATCTCAAAAAATTTCATAACGTAATGTAAGCAAGAGAAAGAATTCCCACTTCTATTGCGGAGAAGTATAAGGATACAATTTGTTTTATGGTGGACATTGATCAGTTCTTGGTGGAAGCAACAGAACCCAGAACCATTTGGATTATGACAATGGGTTATGAAGTTGAGGAGAGAATCTTGGAGTTATATGTACAACATCTATTGAGTAAGCCTGTGGATTCTTCTGAAGAAAGGTTTGGAACATATGTAGAGAAAGATATGCAAGTCCATGAGCAATTGAAGAAACCTATGATAGTTCAGAGAGTGAGGAAAGAAGTGGAAGTCTTTGCAGAGAGCATGGGCATACCTATAGAAGCTATAAGAGAAGCAAGAAGGAAAAGAGAACAAGATGAAAGTGAAAAAGGAAAAGAGCCTACTAAAACTGAATATGTTAGTCCGGTAGCATCCTCTGCTCGAACTAGATCAACAAGGAGCTCAACACCCCTATCCGGTCACGCAAAGAAATCAACCCCTACAAAAGCTCAAGTTAAGGCATTTGGTAAAAGGAAGAAGGATAAGAGCACAAGAGTGTATAAAGCTATTTTAGAAGTTAGAGAAATAAAGCATATGAGCACCCTTGTTGCAACTACAGTCAAGCCCTCCGATGAAGATAAGAAAGAAAGAAGAAGATGAAGCCTGAAAAACTTGGTATGTCAGTAGAGGAATTTGAAAGAGGTATAATTAAGGATGGAAATCTTAACCTTCTGTGTGAAGTGTATGGTACCTTTGATACTATTGGTCAAAGATTCCTTGAGGAAGCTACAATACAACATTTGAACAATATGACTCTTGTTGAGATAATGGCACAGTTTCCCAAGGAATTATATGATATTTTGGAGATGAGAAGAGTTAGTATCAGAACTGAAGAAGAGCAGCTGATAGAATGGGTTCTTGCAAATCTATGTTCGGTAATGTATATAGAGGAGATGAAGTCAATCCTAAAAGAAGCAAAAATAGATTTCAAAAGAAAAACAAGAATAAACAAGCTTATGTTGGGTAAGACTGAAGAAGTAGAAAAAGAAACAAAAAGTATTCTGAAGAAAGTTCTATTAAAGAACATAATTGATGTTGTTTCTGAAGAAGAGCATGTGGAAGACATTTCATTTGATCCGGTAAATGAAGAGGTTACAATTGACGATACTCATATTCCTCCTGAAGTGCATGATTCAGAAGAACCTATGGAGACCAAAGCTCCTAAAATTGTATACGTTGAAGAAAAGGAGATACCAATTGAAGAAGTTGAAGTTCCAAATATCAAGAAAAAGTCTGTGGTTGAGGAAACAGTGCTCGAGGAAAAGAAGGTTAAAGTTAAAGGAGTTCCAGTAGAAGCAAGAGACACTACAGAGGCAGTGATGAATTTTCTAGAAGAGGAAAAGGATGAATTTGATTTTGAGTTGGGAGATGCTCCTATTCATTTTTCTACCTTGTCCCCAATTCAGAAAATGAAAGTTACATCATTTTCACAAGCTAAGGCTAGGGAAGAAATTTTGAAGTCTCACATTGAGGACAGTGAGTTATTGAATCTTGCATCGAGTATTCTGGAGAAGATCATGCCTACACATATTAAAGATCCATCTAGTTCTTCCTTTGGTGAGATGAAGAAACTTATAAACTCAGTAAGTACTCATTTTGAGTCACTTGAGAAGTCAACTCTAGTCAAAGTGCAAAAGGAGTTTGATGCCAAAAATTTCAATAGATTAAAAGGATTGATAGCTAATGATAAATCTTTGTTAGCTAATTGTGTGAAAAATGTTCAAAGTGCATTATCAAAAGGTGGAAGGATTCATAAGTTGTGTTTGTCTCTTTGCAAACTTACTAAGGAAAATGAGAAGAAGGTTAAGGATTATGAGAAAGAGTTAGCTGCTATTTTTGATGCTTTTGATCCTTTAGACATTTCTATTGGAGAACAAGAAGGTCAAGTTATATCCTTACTTGAAAAAATAAAGAGTCTGAAGCTTGATAATGACAAAGTTATGGAAAGAGCTAGTGAACTTAAAGGGCTAATTGGTCCAAAGATGGAAACCATGTTGAATGCTTTGAAAGAAGCACAAGATGTATGGCAGTTAGTGATCCAGTGAATATTGAATCTATAGAAGTGCAATCTTATTTACTCTATGGTCACATAACTATTCTATAAAGTCTCAAGAAGTTTTGGGACATAAGCTTGAACCTGTTAAAGATAAATTTTGCAAATATTTTCAAGTTTGTGTAAGTTACTTGAAACAAAGTTTGTACATATGCAGTTTTGAAGTTTTTGTTTGTTTATAGGAGTTTTGTATGTGGATTCCCCATCTTTTCCATTGATGTCAAAGGGGAGAATAGATCAATGAAAAATGTATATTCATCTAAGGGGGAGTTGTATTTTTGAGCTATGGATAAAGATCTTTTTGGAGTTTTGGTTGGTAGTGTATTTTTGTTGGTACTGATCCGACACTTAGTCATTTTTCACTAAGTGTTTCCATCAATGCCAAAGGAGGAGATTGTTGGAAAGAGACACTAAAAATGTTTTTTTGGTGTTTTCATTGATGGCAACCCTTGTCAGCTAGTCGATCCGTGCATTGTAATTTTCTCATACCGGTAGATAGATTGAAGATCAGTAGTTATCTATTTAGTGAAGAACAAAACATCTGGTAACTTCGTGTTCTTCGATTCATATGCATATTTTTTGTTGTGGATCTCAGGGAGTATTGTTCGATGGATAATATGTGTTATCTTTAAATCTTGGTGCCTCGTATCAATTTTGGTGGAAGTTAGAAGGTTCGGTGAACTAATTTCCTGTTTATCAGTATATGGAAACTGACTTAGTGAATATGGTGTGTCGCAGATATTTGAGGGATTATTGTTTAAGTATATTTGTGTTTGATCATTTTGATTTGGTTCCTCACTATGTTGTGCTCGACTCTTAAGGATGTGCATTGAATGTTATGAATAATTTGAGCTGACAGTTTGTGAATATTTCTTATTTTGTTGAGGCCGACTTGAAGTGATTGAATTCTTGATGGTGGATATATATAAGTGGTTGATTATATCATTTTGGTGTGTGTTCAATGTGAGTTGATGTATGTTGTGAATGTCAGAAGGTCAATAGAGAGATTATGCAAAGTTTCACTTGTGCATTAAGGATTTTTGGTGTGAATTGAAGTAGAATAGAGAAAAAGAGAAAAATCAATTAGAAGGTCCTAAATTCAATTGTTGACCCTAACTGGAACTGTAATTAGGAATTTTTAGATGCTACTCTATCAGTTCAAATCCTTGGAAGTATTCCAAACTTTTGTAAGGTAGTGAGCCTTTCTATTTTTCAGCAATGAGCTCTAGGCAGTGTGCTTGAATGCAAGTACATTCCCATTTGTAATCCTTTATTTTGAGTATACCTAGAACAATATTGTGGATTAACCTCCACCATAGTTTTTCCCCTAATAGGTTTTCCACATAAAAATCCTTGTGTTATGATGTTGTGGTTATTTGTCTTATGTGCATGCATATTTATTTTCATTGAATGTTATAATAACTTTATGATTAGGTTAATAAAGTTAAAATTTGCACAAGACTGATTAACCCCCCCTCTCAGTGTTGCTTAATTCCAACAAGAATCATACACTTGCAAAAAGAATAATTAATTATTGATATGAAAATGTAAAGAAAATTTCAATATAAACTTATACCTGAGTTTGCAAATCATCACTAGTTACAATATTTCCCACTATTTAGAGAGCTAATATAAGGACAGATGGAGAGGGATGGATGTAAACATAAACATACATGCATTTTTTCAAAATATCCAAAACAAAGCAATTGTGCATGTTATAAACACGTATAAAAATCCAAACATGGATCCAAATGGATTAATCTAAGTCATACCATCCATTATATCTAGTGTCTTACACTTTAATATATAACTAGCATAAGAAAGTATTACCCAAGATATTGTTTAACATTGAAGGGAAATATAACACCTATCTCTACATTAAAAAACTAACTATTTACACTTACAACATGAGCTCAACAAGCCTATGACAAACACCTGCCTCAATCATAGCTTGAATTTTATCATTTGTCTCATCCAAGAGATAAGAAAGAACCCAACAAGCATATGTTAGAATGTCTTCATCATTCGAATGAATAAGTCGCTCAAGTGTAGGTAGAGAAGGCTTTTTCTGAGGAAAAAACACAATTCAACAAGTGCTTGAAACAAATAGTAATATAAAAATTATTCAAGTTAAACAAGGAAAGACATGGGTGAATTGATACTTGTTGAAACGTTGGTTTTGGTTTCCCTCAACAGAAATTAAATAAAGCCCATGTTGCATTTCTCAACATTGAAAGCTTAGCATGTTCATTCAATTGAGCAAGAAGTGGCATGAGAGCACCATGAGAAAGAACTAGATCTCTTCATTTTGGGGAGTCACCAACCACATTACCCAATGCCCAGACAGCCTAACAAAAACATCAGGACAACAATATATCAAAGACAATGAATTTCAAAATTTCATAAATATAGATTTAGATGACAGAGAAGAGAAATAGTTTGCAAAATTTAACCTACTCCCGAACATCGTCACTTGGAGAACTAAGGAGTTGTACAAAAATTGGTACTACTCCATGGTTAATGACTACTCGAGTATGATCAAATGTTCCTGAAGCTATATTTGTCAATGCCCATGCTACCTCAAACTACAAGCAACAACAAAGCCAAAAAACTAAATAAGCACTTAAAGAATCCTTTTCCTGGAAATAGAAAAATAGTGTCACAATTTTTGTAAAGATGGTGAAAACTAACAAACTTAATAGAACTCAAAAAAAAAAATCCTTATGCTCCTTTTCTTTACCAAAAAAACCCATGCACAAAAGACATAATGATAAGATTAGCATAAAAAATTGTGCACTCTAACAAACAGAATTTAACCTAGAAAAGTTCAAAACAAAACTATGAATGGAACTTGAAGTTGGGGAAAGTCTTGCCTTGTCAGAAACTCTACAAAACGTGGGACCACACCTGCTTCAATAACTTCCTCAATGGTAGGAATACACTCTATTAACAGAAACATGCATCAATCATAACTAGTGTCATGTAAGTGAAATGAAAAGTAATTCATAATCGCCTACGTAACATAAATTAAACAAATTTACCAATTGATAGTAGCTTCTGAAATTGAGTTGTTGCTTCAAGTTGCAAACTAGGATCATTAGACCATACACCAGCTACCATAGTAGGAAGGCTCTCCAACTGACCAAATAAAGAGGAATATAATCAAATAATGAAACAAAGCATTCAAATAATCCACCTAGAGTACTAGTTCCAGACAATACTCAAATAAATAAAAAATTGACACATACTTGCTTGTCAATAACTAAAGAAAATCTATAGTTTCAAGTTCCACATGATACAATCAAAATTTAGAATTGACCCAAGAATTTATAACAAACTAAAAAACAATATTGAGCATATGGGAGGTGCTACTACTTAGCATGAGGCACAAAGAAATGTAAAAGTTAAACCAACCATAAAATAAACAAACGACCACAACAACATTAAAGATCACACATAGTAGTCAAAACCTAATGTAAAAAGAACTATCTTCCTCAAAGACCATAAAGATTATCAACAATAATTTGTCAAATGGAACAAGATAAAGTCATGAATTCTTGGGGCTTTCATGGTGGAGAGTTGTGTTCAATTTTCTACAAAAAAAATAAATCGATATACTACCACACTCATTTTTTGCTAAAGCAGCCCAACAAACAAGGCCAAGTGAATATCTTGGGAAAACATGATGGTCGACATACCCCTCGATCAGGTCATCTAAGCTGAATGGAAATATCCTAGAAGAAAAATATATCCTAAGGAAGACTATATACAATATGTTCAACCTACCATAAAATAAACCAACTTCTCTAATAGTTCTAAAGGTCATACAGGATAATTTGCACTAGATATAAAAATAAACACTTCCACCAATATCATAAGAGAAGGAATTCAACTATAAATTCTCATCACAACACTTAATGTTCAATTTGAGTCCCCTCGAGTGTGCTACTGCTACAATTTTCTTTGTTCCTCTATGAATATGAAGGAGGGTCTATATGTGTAACATTAGGAAAACAAAGTGGGATTAAAGCAATAACAAAGAAATTAAACTCAAATGTAAACTAAAGCTAAACAACAAAGCACAAAGGAAAGCTAAAACATAAACACAGAATGATCTCACCCAATATCTACATCTTTCCATGAATGACCTTGATTGTCCTTCTCCATTTCACCGTGATGGTATTCTTGCCCTCATATTTACATTATGTGTGCAAGTATAGCATTGATATATGTGATAGTAGTGAAGTATCAAAGATTAAATAAATGCTCCAAAAGTCATCAGATTTTGGGAGTTGCAGTGATGAAATCCAGGTCAATTTATAGAAAATTGAACGTTCGAAAGAGAGGCTAAGATTGAAAGATAGATGGACGATTCAGATGAAAAGATTTGACATGCTTTGAGATAAGTGTTAGTACTGACGTGAGTGATAAAACCTAAGAATAGAGATCAAGATTAAATAATGATTTAATATTTAGTTGAAAGTATTCAAAAATTAGAAGAATAATGTTTGCATGGAAAGGATAAAGATAGATTAAAGAAACAATATGTTTGAATGCACACATAAATTAATTAATTAAATAAAGATATTTAATTAATAAATGTCTACATGCATAAGAATTAAAACTAGATAACTGACTAGTTATGACAAATAGTTTACTTGTGAAAGACAATCAGACATTAAATCAAGAGATAACTGACCGATTTAAATAGATCTCGAGTCAAGTGGAAATGAATAATTAGACAACTTAAAAAATTATCTAAATATAGAAGAATATATCCCAAAATAGGCTTTTATGAATTAAATGATTATTTAATTCAACATTCGACATTTAAGGATTAAATTAAATAAATAAGAATTATTTAATTGACCGAGGAAAGGATTAACAAATAATTAAAGTATTAAAGTATTTATTTAATTATAGTCAGAAATATGATTAGGATAAATTAAATAGGAATTTATTTAATTTAAGAAAGAGGATAAAGTTGATTAGTGACGTAATTAAATAATGAACATTTATTTAATTAATCAAAGTTTGAATAAAGATAATATGAATTAATTAAATAATTAAGTTTATTTAATTAATAGAGGAATAATGAACTTTAGAGAATAATTAAATAATTAACATTATTTAATCACGACTATGAAAATACAAATTATGAAGAAATTGAAGTCGCAGGCTTAGACCAAATTTCAGTGTCTACATTTTTCCCCTCTTTGAGACAATGCCATTTCGGCGTTGTGTCAAAGAAAATCGATGAAAAACATGCCCTAGTAATGCCCTAGTATGAAATAGGTGAAGGTATGCCCCCTCGGGAAAATTGAAAAAATTTCAAAAAATTCCTAAAAATTTGGAAATAGTCCTGATTAGTGAATTTGATGGCCAGAAGTTCAATAGTGGTAAGAGAAATCAGTTTGGAGGAATTTTAATAGGTCAAATGGTCATCGGAATGTGGAAAATAGTGCATCTAGTATAGAAGGTTTGAAAATGCCATGATGCAAGAAAGAAGAAATGTTAGTGCGGAAAGAAAGATGAATAATAAAAGACATGGATGTTAGTATTAGCAATCTTCAATGTTTCGTCGAACCACAAAAGGCTTTGCACTTAATCATCATTGGGTGGTAACTAATACAAATGGAGAAAAACACCAGGATATGAGATAGATCAAGGTGTGCAAGGTCATCCACCTACTAACAACAAACAGTTGCAAACAAGGAATGTCCTAACTCATACTAAGGGCACAATTGCCCCAGTCTTTTTGTCAAGAAAAACCACAGAAAACAAACAAATAAAATATGGGTCATGAGACATCATTGCTCCTCTAAATCCTTCATGGGACATCCTCGAGGAAACTAGTAACATGACTCAAAAATCCAAGTTAAAAGACAATCGACAAACAACAGTCAAAGAAAATAGAATTTTGATACATTGTTGCCTCTCTAAATCCTTCATGGGACATCCTTGAGAAAGCTAGTATCAGGATTCGAAGTTAACACCAAATAAAATGATAAAATAAACAAGCCACAAATTCAAAAGCCAATAAAATATTTTCCAAAACTTGATCTATGTGTTTTGATTGTTTTTATTGATAAGATAATTGATTGATAGGACCTGATTTTAGGAATGACACATAACGTATAAGATGTTGAGTCTAGTTTCGATGTTATGACTATCTATATAAGGCATGAAAAAAGTCTGGTTTCAGAAAGACATGTATCATATAAGACGTTGAGTCTAATGTCATTGATGTGATAACCTGTGTAAGGTCACGTTGATTGTTTGACAATGTCTATATTCAGGAAGGACTCATCCTGAATAAGACATAGGTTGATTGTTTTGCTGATATCTATTTTCAGGAAGGACACATCCTGTAGCAGACATAAGTTGATTTGTTTTGTTTGTTGCTTTGGAAATTTTTTTGATTTGACTTGACGATATTGTTGAATTTTTCATCTTGTTGATGCATGACTTGATATGATGTGCTGAAAATTGACTATGTGTGATGAAAAACCCCAAAGGAATGACCTAGTGCGGCCTTGGGGGATCATTGATTGATGGCCTTGCTTATGTTATACATGCAGAGACCTCGTAGTTCGACTAGAGTTTGACTGACAAGACTGCCTATAAAAAGCTTAATTTGTATGAAGATATTTGGCGTGTGTGGTAGTGTATATGACGAACCCTAATGGACTGACCTAGTGTGGCCTCGGGGGCTCATTGATTGATGGCCTTGCCTACGTTATACACAGAGAGATCTCGTAGTTCAACACGACCAATGACTTTGTCATATAGACAAATAGATTGAATCATGATTTTATACAGACAAACCTAAAAGGACTGACCTAATGCCTTGGGGGCACATTGGTAGATGGCCTTGCCTACGTCCAGTCACAGAGGAAACATAGTTTGACAATGACAAAGACTGACAAGTGTGACTGACTCTGACTCTATTTTTGGATTTTTGACATGTTTTGATTTTTTTGTGTTTTTTTGAAGTTTTTTGATGTTTTTGGATTTTCTCAAGATATTTTGTATTATTTTTTGGATTTTTCGATGGTTTTACATCTTCAAAATAGTCAATGTAAGAACCAATATGACGCAAGTTAAGTGCTTGCCCTAAGTTAGGTATAAGACCAATTTATTATGAATAGGATAGGATGGGGGATATGTAGTGCACTCGATGTCAATCGCTCCAAGTTATGGAAAGGACTACCATTTATTATGAATGGTATGTACAAGTGATAGATAGGATAGATATGTGATATGTACAATGATAGATAGTATGTACAGGTAAGTCAGATTAGAATAATGGTAGATAAAGGAGCAAAGTCAACTACACATGGCACTTGTTTTCCAGGTTTTCACCATGGTACTTATCCAAAGTGCCACCGAAGTGGTTTTCACTATTGGAAGACTTATTTCTCTTTAATATTTTCTTGATTTTCTAATTTTCTTGATGTTACCAAGATGCCTATTTGCCAAGTTTTTCGCCTAGGTGACGATTTTTTTGATTTTTTGATTGATTTTTTTTTTTTTAATAATTAAGACAAGGCTCTCAAAAGCTATGTGTAGAAATTCTTCAGATGAAGACTGTTGATAGGTGCTGACAATGGTTCTCCTTCAAGATTAGAGAGTTGATATGCTCCTGATCCAAAGGCTTATGTGACAATGTAGGGTCCTAACCAATTAGGTTCAAACTTTCCTGGTTTCTCTCTTTCAGCTTGATTCTTGGGATTCTCCATTAAGACTAGGTCGCCAATTTCAAATTTTCTATTCAAGGCCTTCCTGTTGTAGCTGTGACGAAGATGATTTTGATATGCTTGGAGATGATCTAATGCCTTCTGTCTTCGTTCATCTAGGAATTCTAGCTCATGTAGTCTTGAAACTCGGTACTCATCATCCTCAATATGCCCTTTCAAAGATACCCTTAGGGAATGAATCGTGACCTTAATAGGCAAGATGGCCTCAGAACCAAATACTAAGGAATATGGAGTGGCACCAATGGGAGTAGGAACGCTTGTGTGATAAGCCCATAAGGCTAGATTAAGCTGTAAATTCTAATCATGACTAGCATCATTGACAGTCTTTTGAGGATTCTAATGATAGTTTTATTAGATGCCTCAGCTTGGCCATTACCTTTTGGGTAATATGGGGTGGAAAAATGTTGTTGGATATGGAACTCTTCACAGAGATGAAAAAATTCTTGGTTCTTGAATGCATGACCATTATCTATGATTATGGACTAAGGGACACCATACCAAAAGATGATATAGTTTAGGATGAACTTAGAGATCTATGTGTCGGTGATGTAAGTCATGGGAATAGCCTCAATCCACTTCATAAAATACTCAGTGGCTGTAATGATGAACTTATGTCCGTTGGATGATGTGGGATGTATCTTACCTATGAGATTGAGTCCCCATTGGGAAAAAGGCCATGGCAACGTTATGGGACAAAGCTCTTGTGTTGGTGCATGTACCAAGTCTCTGTGTACCTACATTGATGACATTTCTTGACAAAGACACATGAGTCCTTTTCGATAGTAGGCCAATAGTAACCCAGTCTCATAATATTATTAGCTAAGGTAGGACCACTAGAATAGGATCCACATATACCCTCATGTACCCCATGCAAGGTTGCTTGTACTTCTTCAGTATTGATACATCTCAATAAGGTATTGTCCAGGGCACATCTGTAAAGGGTGTCTCTGATGATAGTATACTTGGCTAACTTACGAAGGAATGTCCTAAGTTGTTTATTAGGAAGGTCAGGGGGTATGATTTTGGCATGGAGGTAGTCATAGATGTCCTTATACCATGGGGAATCAAGACCAACAATATCACACACCATCTCTAAATCAGTGATGTCATAGGAAGGGACCCAAAGTTGATCTACCAAAAACTCAAACTTAGGCATGTTGCTAGGTATGTCCAACAATGAAGCAATAGTAGCCATGGCATTTACTGCCATGTTTAGAACATGAGGTATTTGATGAAAGCCAACCTTGCCAAAGTACTCCTTAAAACTATCTACCATGCGTTTGTAGGGAGCAAGCTTTTCATCCTTAGTCTCATAGTCATCATTTACCTATCGGATTACCAATTGATAATCACCATAAACCTGTAGGTTCTTGATCTTCCATTTGACTGCCATATGTAATCCTATCACAAGAGCCTCATATTCTGCTATGTTGTTGGTACATGGAAATGCAATCCTGAATGACTTAGGGATAGAATCACCCTATGGTGTGATAAACAATAAACCAGCCCCTGAGCCATGATTTGTATGGGAGCCATCAAAGTATAATTTCCTTGTCATGCTTGAGTCAATGGTGAATATAAACTCATTAGGAAAATTTGCAACTAAAGGGTGATTTGCTTGTATCGGTGCATCAGCCAACTGATCAACAATGACTTGTCCCTTGATAGATTTTCTCTCCACGTACTAGATGTCATATTCACTAATTATCATCACCCATTTGGCCAGTCGCCCTGTTAATGTTGCTTTGCTTAGAAGATATTTTAGAGGATCTATTTTCACAACCAACATTGTTTGATGGTTTAGCATATAGTGCCTTAGTTTTTGACTAGCAAATACTACCGCAAGACAAGCACATTCAATGGTACTGTAGTTAAGCTCATAACCTACCAAAGTATGACTGATATAGTATACTACCCTTTCATGACCCTCATTGTCATTTTATGCAAGCAATGACCCTAGTGATGAATGGGTTGCTGAAATATAGAGAATCAATGGTTGTCCCTCAATAGGTGGCATTAAGACTGGTGGTGTGAGTAGGTAATCCTTAATCAGTTGGAAAGCTTCCTGGAATTTACCTATCCATACAAAGGGTATTCCTTTTCTAAGTAAATGTTGAAAGGGATGTGTCTTATCTACTAACTACACTATGTATCTTCTGATGGATTGTAGTCTCCCTTGTAATGTCCTTAGCTAACTAAGATTAGTTGGTGGAGGCATTTCTATGATTTCTTTTACGTTGGTTGGATCCACTTTAATGCCTCGTCTAGAAATGATATATCCCAAAAGCTTTCTTGATTTCACTCCAAACACACATTTCTTCGGATTTAGTCTCACTTTATACTCTTCTAGCCTTTGAAATATCTTGTCTAAGACTTATAAATGATCAGCCCTTTTCAGCAATTTAGCAATCAGATCATCGACATAGTCCTCCATAAGAGTGTGTATGAGGTCATGAAAAATAGTGGTAATGGCTCGCTGATAGGTTGCTCCAACATTTTTGAGTCTGAAGGGCATAACATTCTAGCAATGTGTTCCCCATGGACATGTGAAAGTTGTTTTAGGTTGGTCTTCCAATGAAATTATGATTTGGTTATACCCTAAAAATCCATCTAGAAGGGATAACATTTCATAGCCTATTGTTAAGTCAACAATCATATCAATGTTCGGCAAAGGAAAATCATCTTTAGGGTAGGCTTTATTTATATCTCTAAAATATATGCCAATTCAGATGCCCCCTATTGGTTTTGTGACTGGTACAAGATTGGAAATCCAATCTACATAGTCGATCGATCTAATAAAACCAATGTCCAATAGTTTCTTCAGCTCAACCTTGACTAGTAAAGCAATCTGTGGGTGCATTTTCCTCAATTTTTGTTTCACTGGTTTTACACCTGGTTGTAAGGGAAAATGATGTAGTACAAGTTCAGGATCCATCCCAGGCATGTCTGCATATGACCAGGAAAAATTAATCTGTCTTTGTGTGAAGAATTTGCAAAACTTTGGCTGCTCTACTTTTGTCAATGATACTGCAAAATATACCAATCGAGGATTCTCTTATGTGCCTATGTTGACTTCTTCTGATTCTTTAACTAGGATGGGTGACTTTTCCTGTGTAATAGGGAGAATGTTCAAACCTCCATCCTTAGGTTCCTCAGAGAGTTTTTCGCCTTCGGATGTGTCCTTATTTCTTGCTTTTTCATTGTCTAAAGGCGCCTTTCAGTTTTCACCTAGAGACTCATCATTTTTATCTTTTTCATTCTTTTTCTTATTTTTGTGACTGGAGGGTTGAACAAATTCCCCAAAATATTCCTTGTTGTCCAATTCAATGGTATATCTAGCCTTGTGATCACCACTAGGTATTCCTTCTCGTAGTCCTAGGAACTCAACAATTGCTTCATCATTCTCAAAAATGTCTAAGACAAGTGTGTCTTGTTGGTCCCAATCAATGAGTTGGGGATAGACTAAAGGCATGTCATCATCAGAGTTGTCAAAGTTCAAAGGGTTCAAGGTAAAATTTGAGTTGTTCATATAGTCACAAAATTTTCTTACCAAGTCCTCTTTGCTCTTTTGCTTAGATCTAAGTGGATTCTGAGGTGGGCCTAATGCTAAGGTTTGGTTATCTGAAGTGGATTTGTCAGATTCCCAAGAGGTAGGGTCAAGATATTCCCAATAGTAATGTTTAAACCATTCCTCTTTTGTCAAAGTCTTAGGTGGACAGGAATTCAATGGATTTGGCAAAGATTTCAGCATTAAGTCAAGCTCTCCAAATAACTTATCAAGGTCCATGATAGAGGTGGAGGATAGGGAATCCCACTCATATTTGTTTGAGTCAGGGGAATCACAGTAGGGTTGGTCAGATGGTTCATGGGATGTCTCAATATCTTCAAAAGCACTTACTTCCTCGAGTAAAGGTGATGTGGTACTAGGAATTCCAATCTGAAGTAGTTGAAACCCAAGCCCTAAGCCTTTCAGCCATTTAGAAACAATGATTGGTTCATTCCTCCCATCTTGATGTAAGCCTAAGCCACTATGTCCATTATATCCCTTGCTCTACATGATGGTGAAACCCTTTCCATACTAGTGTGTAGGTATGTGAGCAAGTGGGGGAGGTTCTTCATTGTCTTCTCTATACATCTAGGAGGTCACATCATCTTCATTTATGGCCTCTTTGCTTAATTCTCCCCATTTAGTGAAAGTTGTCATGGGAGGGATGTGTATAGTGACCACCGACTGTCTCCTATCTGTTGTAGGTAAACCATATGATTTAGGAGGAACCAGGTGGCTAACATAATAAGTTGTCTTCGTGTGATATTATCCACAACCCTTGTCTTGGATCTCAACCCTAGGAGTGGAAGGTAATGATGGAGAAGTAGATGTTTTAGAGAGAGTAGATGGATCGACATAGTGAGATGAATTGGACAATGAAGCTTCTTAGTTTACTAGCACTTGGCTTTGGGGTATCTCTCATAGATTGGTGCAATATTGAAATGGGTCTGGATCACCATCTATTGTGATTTCAATGCCATTATAGGGAAATTTGAGACATTGATGATAGGTAGAAGGGACAGCCTTCATAGTGTGAATCCAAGGTCTGCCTAGCAGAAGGTTGTATGGAAGGGTGAGATCCAAGACTTGGAATTTTGTCTCCATAACTGTAGGACCAATTCTAATAGGAAGTGTTACAACCCCCTTTGATTTTTGTTCTTCATCGTCATAAGCCTTAATGACAATGCTTTTGGTTGTTTCCACACATGCTTCCGGGAAACCTAATTCCTTAACCAATTTTAAAGTGCAAAGATTTAACCCTACTCCTCCGTCTACTAGGACTCGTCCAACTTTGGTTTTGTGAACAAGCACTTCAAGGTGTAACAGGTCATTATGATTTGTCTTCTCAGTTGGATAGTCTTATTCAGAGAAGGTGGCATAATGATTATTGGTCAAGTAGCCTACCATTTCTTTGAAACTATTGGCATCGAGATCATCAGGGACAATGGTGCTTTGTAAAGCCTTATCTAAAATGGATTGATGTTCAAGGGAGATACGCAATAGTTCCAATATAGAGATTTGGGTTGGGGTCTTCCCCAACTGATCAAGTAAGTTATATTGTGACTTGGAAGTTTGTGGTTCCTGATGTGATGGTGGACCTTGGATGGTGATCTTGGTTTGGCGAGTGTTAACAACACACTCGGGAGTCTTATTTATGATAATGGTATTGACATGCTCTTCGGTAGCTCGGATATGATTTACGATGGGGCCACTATAATCATGCTTGACACTAGCATAATTGGTGGAAGTATTGGTCTTGTTACCTGAACTAGGGGCTTTTCCTTTCCCATGATCATGTAGTGGGTCAGAAAAGACCTTGTGATCAGTGTTTGAAGATATTAGTTTATGTCCACTAACCTAAATAGTTATGTCCTCGACAAAGTCTTGTATGATGTTTTTCAGTTGTCAGAAATTTTGTAGGCTATGTCCTTCAGTCTGATGGAAGTCACAAAAGGAATTGTCATCCCACCAAAATGGTTTAAATTTCCCTGGATTGTATTGTCTTGGCTCTTGACACTGTATGAGATTATGTTGCAATAGTTGTTTGAAGACTGAGTCGATGGGTTCCCCGAGGGGAGTGAACTCATGTTTTGGAAACCTTCTTTGTTGTTGTGGATGTTGGGTGTTTTGGGTAGTGTTGAGCGTTTTGTTGAAGACATTGAGTGAGTTAGTAGAGGGATTATTTCCTCTAAGTGTGATGATCGGTCCTGCATGTAAGGTTTTTGCATCAACTACCCCATCGTTGGTAACGTTTTTATTTTGAGACCAAAACCTATTTCTATCATTGGGTGTGTTCTGCACATTTGGATTTCTATTGGGTGTCTTAAGTTCCCCTTTGTCAATGAGACCTTTTTCTAGTATGAGCCCCTTTTCCATTAGTTTTGCAAAGGATGTGCAACAATGTACCCTCAAGTCACTTCTCAATTTTGGGTTGAGGTTTTCTTGGAAGATAGTGACCTTTTGTTTCTTAGGTATCTCAACAGGACATCAACTGGCTATAGTTCTCCATCTCTGGAAGAAAGTGATAGATGTTTCTCCTTCATCTTGTGTAGTGTGACACAAGGTTGCTATGTTAATCTCATGGTCGATTTTAAAGGAGAAGTGTTCAATGAATTTTTGAGCTAGTTCATCCCATGATTTTATGCCATAGTCAAGACCTGAAAATCACTCTAGTACAATTTCAATAAGACTTCTTGGAAAGAGTCTCATAAGATAGGTGGGGTCATAGTTGACATCTATACACATCGTGCAAAATTCCCTTATGTGTTAGACTAGATTTCACTTTCCATTGTATTTGGGAAAGTTTGGTATGACATACCCATGAGGCAAAGGTGTCATGTACAATGATTTATCGAAGGGAAATGGGCATAAATCCTTTGCTGAAAAGGTTTTCTTGTTAGACACTACCATGTTATCCATCTATTTTTGAAGTGCATGCATTTGTGTCTACAGGACATCAACTTGCATTAATGATGTGTTAGTTGGATTGTTTGGATCTATGTACGTGTTTTGGAATCCAACGTTTTGTGATGGGTTTTGGTTAAATGTTGGTATGTAAAGTGGATTTTGATTTGGAATGTTTTTGATAAAGGGTAAAACGGGTTTTACAGGGACCTGAAACCACAAAGTTTACAACATCAAAGAAAGGAAAAAAAGTCCATCAGACACAACCAGCTGCACAAAAGGAAAAAAATAGCAGCCACCCACAAAAGACCAGGAAGGTCAGACAAAAAAAGCAAGCAAAAAAACCAATAAAAAGATCAGTTGCAATTAACCCAGATTCTTCAGGATAGACTCTATCTCAGCCTCCAAGTTCTGCATATCTTGAACGCCCTTCTTAAAGGTTTGAATCATTTGCGAAGTGGGAGGAGCCTTCCTCTTCAAATTGGCCCTGGTTCTCTTAGAAATGCCAGCATCCTCCTCCTAGTTTCTTTCATTGATTTCCTCCAAATCAACCACCAAAGACCCCTGTTGGGCTTTGTCCAATTTCTCAGTCATGGCATTGATGATGATGGCGTTGTGTCTGGCCATATGATTGTTTTGCTCAGCAATAATTTTGACAGTTTTTTTCATTTTCTCCAACTCAATTTCAACATTTCTGTCCTTACCAGCTTGGTACTGGGTATCTTTGCTGACACCATAATCTCTTCGTTCCACCTCTTTCTTATCAAACGCTGCAACCTTAACTCCCAAATCTTCCAGTTTACTTTGAAGGGCCCAATTTTTTATCTTTAGCTCATTAATTTCATGAAAATTCCATTCTAAAAATTTGAAATGGTTATCAGCATTATTTCTAGCTAAATCCAGAACATCCATAGTGGGATCTCTATCAGTGTTGAGACAAGTATTAGCAGGTTTAGGAGTAACAGGGGAGCCAGTTCTAGCATTTCTATCCAACGACGGGTCAGCAGAGGGCTCAATGTTGTTAGCACTAGACTCCTCAAATTCAGGAGAATCTTTAGAGTATAAGACAAGGTTTTTAGCTGGAGGATTCTTAACAATACTTTTGGTTTTAAGGGAAGGGTTTCCCGGCTTAGGCACAACACAAGCTTTCTCGGTAAGGGGGTTAAGGTTTTTCTTACTGGCTTGGATAGTGGGCAGGCAAAGGCCTATTCTAGCCAGAATTAAATTGGGAAAAAACCTCAAGCAGCTGGGTTTAGTATCATCATCCTCAGAATCTGGGGAGGCTTCCAAATTAGTAGGGACAGGCATATTTTGGTAATGTTCAAAAATTAATCTGATCAAGCTAGTATGCAAAATAGGGAATCTTCTAGAGTTTTTCTTGTGGTCATCCAAGCTTTTTCTCAAAGAATAGAGAAGCTATACCTCCTGCCTATGAGACCCCAATCTATGGTATGGTACTAGCGACATTAACACTTGGTATAACTATTGTCTGTGGAATAGTGCTAGTGACATTGACACTTGGTATAGGAGTTGATGTTTTAGATATTTTGTTCCCAAAAAAAGGACCAAGTCATTGGACGATGATGCCCCTATGGTGAAATTTAGCCCCTGTGTCATGCTAGATATACCAAATGGAGATGTGTGTATCATTGGAGAACTCTATGTAGCTACTCCATATGGTATAGCAGTAGTCACTTGAGGTATAGTGGCACTAGTAGTGGTAGTGTTTGTTCCTTGAGTAGATGCAGTTTGTAAGGTACGAACGTCAAATACAAGAGGTAATTTGACACCCTCTGCTAGAAATTTGGCTAAGTATCATTGAGGATCATTTGCTAGATAGTCATCTACAAAGGAAGAAAACTCAGGGTCTTGTGCAACAACATCTATGTCTTCCACTACAATGCGTCCTTGTGTGTCTCTAGTAACAAATTTGTCTAAAAAAGTTTTGTGAGGTCTCGATGAAGATGTCCTTGAAAAGGGATTTGAGAATGGATTGATGAATTCATTTGGATCAGCCATCTTTTCTCTTTCTTTCCTTTTCGATCTTGTTTCAACCATGTAATGTAAACTCAAAGTGCAAGTGATGAAAAAGCTAAGTCTATGGATAGTATGAATCTAATCTATGTTTTTGAGATTTTCTGAATATATAAAGGGTGAATGTATGCAGCTATTTTTTTGGTATTTTCTTTGCAAATAAGGTATGTCTCAAATGATGTTATTCTAGGATGATAGTATCTAAATATGTAAAGGTCTAAGTGATCAATTTGGAAGATTCTAAAAAGATGTTATCTATTAGCTAAAGCTTAACCTAGGTTTCAATTTAGTTTTGACAAGGAACCTCTGTAGGACTAGGACCAAAGGATAAGGTGAGCTCCCAAACTAGACTGATGAGTTGGAAGGACTCACGTGTAGGAAAAAAGATATGATGATTAGGTTCAATGACAACATTTCTTGAATCAAGGGTTTATCCAAAGCATGAAAGGTTCCTATCTTAAAATATGCAAATGATGATCTCTCTAAAGGAAATAAAGACTCCTAAGATGAAAGTAAAATCTACAACTAGGGTATCTATTGCTATGATTGAATCATTCCTAAAGGATGTAATCGTGCAAATTTTGAGCAAACTATCTTGTTTCTATCCAAGAATCAATGAAAAAGGATAAGTCAGATACCGGTTTGACTGTTTGTTTTCGGTCTGTGACAGTGAATTATGGTTTTCTGGTAATCAGGCAGATGCGTCACAAAATTTAATATTTGTGGTTTTCTTTGACTGTTGTGCTCTATTGGTGAATTTAGCCTTGGGTATAAATTGTGACTGAAGACTTCTCAGATGTTTTTTTTGGACTCTGACTATGTACTGGTAAAAACTAGGTTGGGTCTGTGACAAGGGCATATGTGTCGTTCCAGACTGTAGATGTGGCTCACCTATTCAAATGCGTCACATAATGTTTCAAGTGTGGGTTTTCCAGTGATAGAGGTAATAAACATATGCGACTCAAGACTTCAGATGTGGTATTCTAGTAAGCATATGTGACTTTCTCTAACAGATGCGACTCACGAGCAAGCAGATGTGACTCAGATTCTGGTATATGCAAATTGGACTCAATTTTGACAGATGTGATAGACTGGTTAATAGATGCGACTCTAATAAATAGATGCATTTCTCTATTGAAAAATTGTGACTTTGTTTGACAATTGTGGTTTTTCGATGAATGGTTGCGGTTTTCTAGTAAATTATAGTGTAAACTAACTCTATTTTGTGATCAATTTTTGGCGAATAAAAACAATCAGAAGACAATGTATTTCTAGTTTGACAATCATGAACATGTGTAATTCCAAAAAACAAGTACAATCCTAAGGCTAGCAGTGACAATACTTGCTGAGTTCTCACTTGGGTTTCCCCAACTATGCTTATTCAAAGCAGATGACTAGAAGCTTGACCCCACCGGCTCCCCTCCATGACACTCACTTCTCTGGGGCAGCCAAGCTTCAGTACCCATGAAACTCCCATAGCATACTTCTCATCTCTACTAAGAACCATATGAACGTGAAATGACTTTAGAGGTCTAACCTCTTGCACCAGCAAATAGAATATTTTTGGCTTACTAAAACAATTGGCTCGTAGTACAAGAACCCATTTAGGTGGCTATGTGTGAGGTAAGATACAACGATCTCATCTACATAAAAAATCTGCACCTACAACCTTAGGGTTTCCCTTAAGGTTTACATTTATATACCGGTCGAGAGTAGCTCAGCGAAAGAGCTTCGTTTCCAATTTGAGTCATCTTGGGGTGAGCACTTTTTCCCACCAAGATAGGCCCAATTTCTCTTGCACCCAAGATCACATGAATGCACAAGGGGAGAGGATACTCCTATATACTGAATCGGGTAATAACAGATTGTGCTTTGACACCAAAGACAGTAGACAATAATAAATTTTAAAACCCAAATGACAATTTTCTAATCTACCAAATAGTTTGTTTTAAAATAGTCTTCGACATACGTCCTGCAAAATAATTCATCAGTAGTTTTGAATTGGTCTTCATCGATCATCCTGCAAAAAGGTTTCGAAAACTTGTCTTTTATTCTACGTCCTGCAAACACTATGTTAACTCCTTAAAACAGACGTTGCAAACCAAAAATTAGTTAAAATAAAAACATAATGAAAAACTATAAAACAGAAATTAAACCCAAAAATTTCACTAGTCAGATGCATGATGCAGGGCAGCAAATGCGTTGCAGATTTTCACCAGTTGATTGCGTTGCGAAAAGCCACAGATGCATCAAATTTTTTAGATGAATCATTGTATTTGTTAGATGCGGTTCATAATATCAATTGTGTCATTTCTTATGTCAAATGCGTCGGGCCATATGATACCTGTAAAAATTGAATAAAACTTCTACGAATTTGTGAAGAATGTGTCTTCATGTCGGTTTCACCAAATGTAACATCAGGAAAAAAAAGCAGGATTAAATCAATAAAAAAATAATTAAACTCAAATGTAAACTAAAGCTAAAACATAAACACAAAATGATCTCACCTAATATCTACATCCTTCCATGAATGACCTTAATTGTCCTCCATTTCGCCGTGATGGTATTCTTGTCCTCATAGTTTTAGTATGTGTGCAAGTATAGCCTTGATATATGTGATAGTAGCGAAGTATCAAAGATTAAACAAGTGCTCCAAAAGTCATCAGATTTCGAGAGGAGTTGCAATGATAAAAGCCAGGTCAATTTATAGAAAATTGATCATTTGAATGAGAGGTCGAGATTGAAAGATAGACGAACGATTTAGATTAAAAGATTTGACATGCATTGAGATAAGTGTTAGTACTAACGTGAGTGATAAAACTTAAGAATAGAGATCAAGATTAAATAATGATTTAATCTCTAGTTGAAAGTATTCGAAAATTAGAAGAATAATGTTTGTATGAAAAGGATAAAGATAGATTAAAGAAACAATCTGTTTGAATGCACACATAAATTAATTAATTAAATAAATATATTTAATTAATAAATGTCTACATGCATAAGAATTAAAACTAGATAACTGACTGGTTATGACAGATAGTTTACTTGTGAAAGACAATCAGACATTAAATCAGGAGATAACTGACCGATTTAAATAAATCTTGAGTCAAGTGGAAATGAATTATAATTAGATAACTTAAACAATTATCTAGATATAGAAGAATATATCCCAAAATAAGATTTTATGAATTAAATGATTATTTAATTCAACATTCTACATTTAAGGATTAAATTAAATAAATAAGATTTATTTAATTGATCGAGGAAAGGATTAACAAATAATTAAAGTATTAAAGTATTTATTTAATTATAGTCGGAAATATGATTAGGATAAATTAAATAGGAATTTATTTAATTTAAGAAAGAGGATAAAGTTGATTAGTGATGTAATTAAATAAAGAACATTTATTTAATTAATCAAAGTTTGAATAAAGATAATATGAATTAATTAAATAATTAAGTTTATTTAATTAATAGAGGAATAAATGTTAAAATGAATTAATTAAATAATTAAGTTTATTTAATTAATAGAGGAATAATGAAATTTAGAGAATAATTAAATAATTAACATTATTTAATCATGACTATGAAAATACGAATTATGAAGAAATTGAAGTCATGGGCTTAGACCAAATTTTAGTGTCTACAATATGCATTTGGGATATTTTCTTGAAAGGAATTTACCAAATTTTCTGATTCTTTTCCTATGTTTTGTGGCTCAACCACATTTCAGTTTTTTGACCTCTTGTATTTCATGTTCTTACAAACATGGCTACTATGATCTAAATTATCAGTTGCTTTGGTGTATGTCTCCAGAATGCTTTGCTTTGATTACATAGCTACACATATGTTTATGTTATATAAAATCACATTTTATATTAAGCACATCTTAACTTGATGGCATTACACCTGAAGTGTTGTTAATTTATGGCATCCCAACCAACACTCTTAAGTGTGGTAATTGTTAGTACACAGACAATATATAAATGTCTTGTAGTAGACATGCTTCATTTTTGAAAATTCACTATACACTGCATTTCAGTTTCCTTAAAAAATTGAATCCAATGTTTCCTAGAAGTAAAGTAACCACTACTTTTGGAACAATATAAGTGCATCCTTTTTGTTCATGAAATATCTCTAGAATATTATGCATGTTTAATAAGAGAAAGAACCAGAGCCTCCTAACATGTTTGTTAAAAAGAAATTAGAATATGTATTTAAAAGATTCTCTATAGTTAAAAAGATGCAAAGAGCTCCCGAAAAACAAGCATTTACATTAAATTTGAGAATTTAATGACAACTTTTGGTTTTGGGTACCAGCTCCTCCAGTTGGAATCTTGCACCTAAACTCATTAAACCTTTTTCTAATTTGCTTCTATTGAGCATGTCCACCTTTGTCATAAACAATGAATAAACAGGTCGGTGATTAGAGAGATTTGATTCTCCATGGCCATAAGAGAGTTGTCTTAAGCCTTTACCATACCAAATTATATAATTACACCTACAGAACAAACAATGATTTAAAGCATAAGTAAATATAAATTGAATGTTTAAATCTTAAACTGAAATACTAACATATCTGAGCAATTAACTTATTTTCACAGTAGCAGTCCATTCAAACTAAAAGATGATAATCGACCAAGGAAACAAGGTTGACATGTGGAAACAATCCTTATGTTTGAGAACTTTTTGGGCCTCTAAATCAACCTTTTCTATCTATAGGTCCTCTTTCTGTGAAAATCGATATGCTCTAAACAAATAGTTAGATGTTATTCTACAAGTCATAAAGATTTTAAAGGCTTGCACTACTACTTAGAGGTCATTTGTGATCTTTTTTATAAGATTAAAAATACACGTACAAAGAATAATACCATCTCCAATCCTGTTATTGATGTAACCATCCTCTTTATGGCTGGGTCCCCCACTCTTCTACCAATTTCCTATCTTTTAATTGTGTTGAATTTTGGTTTGTAACAACCTATTGTGGTATTTTTGAGGGGGGTTTCCCTTTGATAGCTACTCATTCTATGGGTTTCGATAGGAGTTTTGTTGGTTTGGTGTAGTTTGTCAACATCCTCCTTTCCTGTGCCAAAATGGGAACTTTGGAACACGATATGGATATGCATCAAAGCATAATGAAAGGGGGGTTTTTGTCTGATATTGTAGTAGGAAATTCTCTGGTGGACATGTATGCAAAATGTGAAAGCATACACAAGGCACGTGAAGTGTTTGATAGAATTCCTAAAAGATATGTCATCTCATGGATTACAATGATTGCAGGATATGCACAAAATAGATTTTTTTTAAATGATTTAAAATCTTTCAATCAAATGCAATTGGAAAGTGTAAATCCAAATTCCACAACCTTTGCCAACATCCTCCCTATCTGTTCCAAAATGGGAGCTTTGGAATAGGGTATGGACATCCATCAAAGCATAAAGGATAGAGAATTTTTCTTAGATGTTGTAGTGGCAATAACGCTTGTAGAAATGCATGAAAAATCTGAGAACATAGACAAGACATGCGAACTGTTTGAAAAAATGCCTCAAAGAAATGTGGTCTCATGGACTGTAATGATTTCAAGCTATGAACAAATTTAACTTTTTGAAAAGGCTTTAGAAACTTTCAATCAAATGCAATTAGCAGGTGTAAAGCCAAACTCCACAACCTTTTCCAGTATCACACCCACCTGTGCCAAATTGGGAGCCTTGGAACAGGGTATGGACATCCATCAAAGCATAAAGGATAGAGGAATTTTGTCAAATATTGTAGTTGCAACTGCTCTTGTAGACATGTATGCTAAATGTGGGATCATAGACAAGGCACTTGAAGTGTTTGAAAAAATGCCTCAAAGAAATGTGGTCTCATGGACTGCAATAATTGCATGATATACACAAATTAGATATGTTGAAAAGGCTTTAGAAACTTTCAAGAAAATTCAATTTGTAGGTTTAAATCTAGACTCTCCAACCTTTGCTAGCATCCTCTCTGCGTGTTCCAAAATGGAAGCTTTGGAACAGGGTATGGACATCCATCAAAGAATAATAGAAGTGGGATTTTTGTCTAATATTATATTTGGATATACTTTGGTTGACATGTATGAAAAATGTGGAAGCATAGAGAAAGCATGTGAAGTTTTTGACAGAATGCCTCGAAGAGATGTCATCTCTTGGACTGCAATTATTGCTAGATATGCAAAAAATGGATTTGTTGAAAACGGTTTAGAAACTTTCAAGCAAATGCAATTGGTAGGTATAAAGCCAAATTCCACAACCTTTGACATCATCTTTCCTGCCTGTGCCAAAATGGGGGCTTTGGAATAGGGTATGAACATCCATCAAAGGATAAATAATAGAGGAATTTTGTCAAATGTTGTAGTTGCAACTGCCCTAGTAGACATGTACATGCAAAATTTGGAAGCATAGACAAGGCATGTGAACTGTTTGATAGAATGCCTGAAAGAGATGTCATTTCATGGAATATGATGATTGCGGGATATGCACAAAATGGATTTGTTGAAAAGGCTTTAGAAACTTTCAAGCAAATGCAATTAGTTGGTGTGGAGCCAAATTCCACAACCTATGCCAACATCCTCCCTTCCTATTCCAAAATGGGAGCTTTGGAGCAGGGTATGAACATCCATCAAAGCATAATGGATGGGGGATTTTTGTCAGATATTATGGTTGGAAATGCTTTGTTAGACATGTATGCAAAATGTGGAAATGTACACAAGGCACGTGAACTCCTTGATGGAATACCTCAAAGATATGTCATCTCATGGAATGCAATAATTGCAAGATATGCACAAAATGGATTTTGCAAGGATGCTCTCAAAATATTTGAATTAATGAAGCACTCTGAAACATATCCTAATATTGTAAGATTTGTTTGTATTCTTTGTGCATGCAGCCATGGAGGTTTAGTGGATGAGGGTTGTACATACTTCAATCACATGAGTAAGCAGTATTGTATTACACCTACAATTGATCATTATGTGTGCATGGTTGACCTTCTTGCATGTGTTGGCTATCTCGAGGACACTCTAAACTATATCATTAAGATGCTAGTTAAACATGTGGTGGTTGTGTGGACGTGTTTTCTTGCTGCCTATAGGTTACATATGAATATATGCTTAGGAGTATTTATATCCACACTGCTCTTCAATTTGGATCCTAAAAATGTTGTGACTTATGTTCTTCTCTCAAACATCTATGCAGAAGTGGGCAGGTGGGGTGAAGTTCAACTATTAAGGAGATTGATGAAAGATAGAGGAATTAAAAAGATACCTAGATTTAGTTAGGTCAAAGGCTATAAAATGGTACTTTCATTTTGTGTAGGAGATAGATCACATCCACAAACATGGTAGAGCTATGCAAAGTAGGAGAAATTGGCTTGGAAAATGAAGGCAGTAGGGTATAAAGAATCATTTATTTGCCACCATAGTGAAAAGTTAGCAATTGCATTTGGTTTGTTAAACATGGACCATGGTAAAACTATTAGAGTTGTTAAGAACCTTCAAGTATGTTCTGATTTCCACACTACATCTAAATTCATCTCCAAGATTGTTGCAAGATAAATTGTTCTAAGAGATGTGATATATCCATAAAACATACCTGATATTTCCATAACTCTTGTGACAAGTCATAAGTTCCATCTTTAAACCCTTGGATTTCTAGATAGCTTAATCCTACACTCTTTTGCTCAAAATGTGCCCTCAAATTCTTTTACCTCAAAATATGAGCAATCAATCGGGCATGTTAAGAACTTCTTTCATGCAAGCACTTCAAAAAATAAATATATTGTAGCATATACATAAGATTACAAGATGTGTAATTATCAAGTGCACATTATAACAACAAATTTATGTTTCATCACATTACAAAATTCAAATTGAACCACAACCAACATCATCAACAACCTAACTTCAATTCCATATTCAATAACAAAGTCATAAAAGTACAAACAAAGGCTCAAAAAGATCAGTGAAATATTTAAATCAAATTTCAATCATTACCGACAATCCAAGCATCACACTCAATATAGCTATATCATTTTTCCCAAGGCTTAGAGAAATGGGTATCTTGGCATTGAAGCTTGGACTCATTTTATTTCCATTTTCACTTCCTGCATCATAAATCAAGTTTTAGAAGGTCTTCATTAACATTTTCAAAATCCTTCATACAATAAACACAAAGATGAAAACCTTGAATGCACTATTATGACTCTAAACTTTGCATTATAAATGGCTTGGACTTCAACCACACTTACAAGATATAATACTTTCATAAACTAAAAGGATGAATTGTACCAACAGGTTGGTAGCCATCAAATGTCAAAACTTGTACAAACAATAAACAACTACCCAATGTTCACTATAGGTTCCCTAAACACCATTTCTTGATAAATTACTAATTTCCCTATTCATTTTCTACCAAATATGTCAAGATTTTGTCTCCCGGATTAGAATGAATGATAGAGAAAGTAGTAATATGATCTAGAGGAAAGTAATTCCAGTTACCAATAACAGTGAAATAACCATATCTGGATCTGGATAACTATGGTTATAGCATCCAATCCATAAACAACTAAGTAGAAGGCCCAAAATTTAAGACAGAGGCCATAAATAACAACCATAGAACCAAACCTAAGAACTGACTCTATGGAGCATTTATAAGAAAAACTAGAGGCTCTATGGCTAAACATGATATATGAGATTCTAAATTGGTCCCCATAACTTACATGGGAAAATCTAAGGCTTTATGACAAAGCTTTGTTTTCAAATTTTGTGTTAACAAATCTGGCATCATAAAGTTCACACAAACAACATAATTCATCATACTAAATTGAATTTCCTCATGCTAATGTTTTGGAGCAAAAAAAATAGAAGCCATGTAGAACATGAGATAAACAATGTTTTCTTTGTAAACTGACATATTATGTTAATCATTGTGGGTATAGGTAGTGTTGTAATGAGTTAAGGTTCAGTTGTTGTAAGTTGTGTTACCAATAATTGTAAGTCTTGTCATTCAAATAGCAAGAATTATGTCAAAGTAGGTGCACTAAGTATTGGGTCCTCCCTATTATAAGTAAATTGTATTTTAACATTACCAGATTATGAAAGATTTGATGATTATATATTTTTTGTTTTAAAATTACTTGAGTTATTATTGTAATTGATGTTCTCTAGTAGCATAGAAGATATCAACAAACATTTTGGTGCCATTGCATTCGTGCAAATCAGGTCAATTGAAATTGGTTCAAAGGATACATCAGTCACCAATACCTATTGAGGACACCACATAAATGATGGCAATATAGGTGGTTTGACTAATTGAAGAAGTGGTCAAAACAAACCAAGAAAGGAAAGATAATCATAAAAGACTCCAAACATTTAAGGGACCTATCCATACATGAGCACATCAAGGAAGAATCATGCAAAAACCAAGTGCTTCCAAGATCCATTTGGGACAACTTAGCAGTAACCAAATATGTTGATCGACTGCTTGATCATTTACCCAAACTTCTTGCTAAGCACTTAATTGTAGCACAAAACCTTCATGTCAAATGTGACCATGAATTGCAATGACAACAAAGACTCAAAGACAGACATTGAACCAAAAAGTGATAATGTCATTGATCCCAAACAAAGGTGGGAGAAAGAGAGACCAATAGGGAAATAGACCAAACAATTAAACAATCTACTAGATTATTAGAACAAGAGTAGAGACAAGGGCTACATGAGACAACCTCCACTAGAAAACCGAGGAGACAAGTATGATAAATTAGTGAAAGTTTATGCCAAAGAATAAGATGAAGCTAAAGCCAAAATATGAGTAGAAGATGGAGCTAAATCCAAAGGCATAGTAGAAGATGGTGCCCTTTCAACCCTTCCAGTCCATATTAATCATGGAGATGTAATCTGTAAGTATGCAGAAAAGTATCAAAGGGGAGCCAAAAAGTTAGAGATTTTCATAGGGCCTATGAATCAGCTCTTGTTGTTTTTATATGAAAATATTGTTGTTTGTTTTCTATTTATAATATCTATTGGTGTCATTTGGGAACTCCTATTTTTGGGAATTCAATAAGAGTTCTCAAACAAAGTAGGATGACATCTACTGTACAACTGAACATTTAAATGGAATTCGAAGCATGATTTTATTTAATTTTTAATTTGCTTCCTTAAGGCAACCTCATAAAATGCCCTTTTCTAATTATATATCAAACTATGTATTGCTTCTTTTCTTTTACTACTGGAAGTCACAATTTTAATGTTGTATGCTTGCTCTGTCTCTTGTAGTTTTTTGTTCCATGATTTCAAGACTTACCATTTATTAGTTTGTGATTTGCAAGGTTGGGAAGAAATTGAATTGAAACAAGAGCATGATGGTGGAGGTCAACTAGAGACCAAGATATCCCTACCAACTATGCCTTCTTTATATATTACTGCATTTCTTTTTAAGGGATGTCAAGAGATTTATAGAAAAACTTAACATTGCGATTGAAAAAGTAAGGCTACTTAAGGACATGATAGGACCTCTGTTGCAAGTGTGTTGATAGTAGTGTCCTTGACATCCCTTAACAAGTGCTCTAAACCTGCAACAAAACAGGTTCTAATCTGTATTTATAGGTTTCCCTTTGTCATTTTGAAAGAGTGAAATTTAACTCCTCCTAAAGTGGTTTACTTAAGAGATAGTTATTTCTTTCTTTTTGTACTTATTAATAAATCAAACTATAACAAGAAAATACAAAATAGATAACTCCTAAAGTGGTTTCCTTAAGAGATGGTTATTTCTTTCCTTTCATACTTATTGATAAATCAAATTATAACAGAAAATAAAAAATAGAAAGTCATCTAATCTAATCTATAATAGAAAATATAAGACCTGGGAAATGATAAGTGTAAATTTGTTAAGCCACAACAATGAAAAGGGAAAATGGGGTAGATACACCTACAATTGACTTTTCTGATGCCAAAAATAGATGTAGGAGACCAAAAGAGCGGTATTGGGTAATTCTCAAACCAAATGGAGAACTTTCAAATGTGTGCGCTGCTACAAAAGAAACTGAGTGCTTCTACAAAGAAACTATGCACTTTTGCAAGTCAAGCCAGGGAAATATTGTCCAAGTGTCCAATGCCTCTAAAACTTTTAAGATCTACTAGCCAAAATTCTTTGATCTTCCTTTTGATTGTAGAATGTAAACATCATTTATCAAATTTGAGATATCCTAGGCTGAGGTTGGTGACAATGGGTAAAAGGATGTGATGCTATTAAAGAAATTGTGTCACTCAGTCCCCTAGATGGTGTATTTCAACCTCAATAGTAGCATAATAGAAAATTTTGAGTGTTTGCTGACCTAGTTGTGGTGGATGTATTGTGTGCAAAGATTTAGATATCAAAAACATAAATCCTTGAAGAAAAACTATGTAATAGTGGTATGTTAATCATGGAGGGAAAATAGAGTGATGATGATCACAAAAATAAAGAAATGGAGAAGGTAGGGATAGGAAAATTTAAAAAAGGTCTTATATCCAAATAGGGAAGGCTATGGCAATGGTTTTTAGCTATGGCTTTGAGAGGGGAAGAGGAAATGGAAATCTATGGCTTCCAATGGAGTGAATGAGAGATTAGATAAGAGAATATATGAGATTAGGAGATTACTAAGAGTCCATGGCTATTATGGCTCTAGGGGCTTCAAAAAACTTCAGTCCTCAAATCTCTTGCTTGTTGCCCTACTGTGTAATGGAGTCATGTTGATCAATTGGGCATGTTGAAGAGAGACTATAAATGCTTGCTACATTTTCTATTTTCTTCTTGTGTAACCAAGAAAATGGAGGCTAAAACTATATTTATAGAGTTTCGAGATAAAATTCTATTGGAAACAAAGTAATGATTAGGGCATGAACAAGTGGTAACTTTTTCAAATTTAAACATGCACACTGGCACCCTTCTAGCACAAGTGTCCAGACATTAGCGCACAACCCGATAAGTATTCCTAAATTTGGATCTCCATACATTATCCATCTATAATTAGGGAAAAGGCCAAAAACAAGTCAAATGGAACTAAAACATGTCTAGCAAATGGAAACCAAAATGAGTAAAAAAACATAGTGCAAAAGTTGCCAAGTAGGAAATTTTTGACCTTTCACATTTCTAAAAGAAGAAGATGCTTCATTCACTCTTCTTGTGCATATACATCTTCCTTAGAGAGAAGAAGAGTATTTAGGGCTGAGAATAGCTTACACCAAGGGGAAAAAGTTAGTATAAAAGTTTTTGAGGTTTAATGAATGGTACTTGTACCAATGAAGTATACCAATTCTTTGAAATCCCCAATTTTGGTCTACTTAGGTCCTATTCTATCTATCTTGACTTCACCTGCAACCATATCTCACAAAGTGGTGCAAGCCAAGGGGGAGATTAATACATTGATGAATCAACCCAAGGTAAGTATCTCTAAACCTAATCTCTTCCTTTTTGTACTTTATTTGATATTGTGAATGTTGTATGCTTTGTGTATTAGGTAGCATGGTAGTCTGTATTACTCTACTTCTATCTTCTACATTGTTGTTATCTTTAGCTCATGCTTCAACATATGATGACACCTTGAACCTATTAAGGCTCTCCACTTCTTTATATGATGCATGTATAGATCCTCATCTAAACTCATTCTAACCCCCTTCTACAAATAGCTAATTCTTACAGTCCAAACCATTTTGTGGACTGCCATCTAATATTGTGTTTGATCTAGAATGTTCTTCTACATCTTTCCTATTTAGAGAATATTATATTATAAAGGATGGTCTTTTACATCTTTCCTATTTAGAGAATATTATATTATAAAGGACTATTTTAGGCCAAACCAAAGGACCTTAAGGTAATTGATGCTTAAATCATGTGAAGGCCAAACTATAGATTGCTAACACAATTGAGGAGGAAGTAGAGATGAAGGGACCTTCCAATGTTATGCAAGTCATCACACACAATCCCCAAGCATTCATATTAGCATACCCAAGTGTTGAAGGATTATAAGATCAAATTTTTGTGACCCATTGTAAGATCAAATTTTAGTGACCTTGTGTGTCTATCTCATTTTTAACTCTAGGCTTAAAATCAATTGCAGCTATATTTCCCTAGAGGCAAATGTATGTGATACAGGTAAAGAAATAAAATTTCATATAAAATTTTTGTGACCCCTTTTTTCTATCGCATTTACATGGATGTTTTTTGTAGTTGTTGAATGAGTAGGGCATGCTCAAGATGGGTGCCATGGGCATGGAAAAGCCAACAGTGAAATGTAATGTTCTTGTAATCATTATGTTGCTCCTATTCAAGACCACCTACTTTCAAGATTAAGATTAACATATACAAGCCTTGTTATGAATCCCTAGTTTCAAAATAAGTTTGGACAATATAGTAAATTCATCTAAGCAATGAGTAATCATTCTTAACACAATAAAAAATGGCCTAACCACGTACAAATTTGAAAAGTAAAATTAACTGAAACCATGGAAAGTGACTTACCACAAGATTCTACACAAAATCGTGTCTGATGCGGAAAAATGGGCAGAGGTTGCAACCCTAAATCAGGCATCATGCTTTCACTTCTCCATTTTGGCAGGCTACCTTGAAAATAAGGTTTTTTAGCAGGCTATGCCTGAAAATAAGGTTTTGACTCACTTCTCCATTTTGGCAGGCTACGATTGAAAATAAGGTCTTGATGAAGGTTTTACAGTATGTTTATTAAAATGAAAATTATGGCCAATATTTTAATAATGAGCACATTTTAAATCAACAAGCTTGGATCCTTATTCTCTTTTATTTTTTTGTCTAGTTTTTTGCTTAATTCTTTTTTTATTTTTGATCTTTATGTTTGTGGTGTCCTTAATTGTAATGTATGTATTTCATTTTTCTTATATTCCTTTGTTTATTATATCATCTTTTGTATATTATCTTATATATTTTTTAATCTTTTATTTTTTCTTCTTTGTTTTTTGTAATTATATTTCTATTGTTCTTGGTTTGTAATTTTGTAGATTATCTCCTTAATTTCAATTTATTTTATTCCTTTTATGAATTGGTTCTTTATTTGAGTTCTTTTATCCTCATGTACTTGGTTTTTAATTTTTTCATTTATTTTTTTTGTTTTTAACATTAACATTTAGTATCTTAAGAAACAAACATAGCTCCTTTCTCTTTCTTTCTTTGTGTCAAGGTTTTTGCATTTGTCTTTTTAGATTTGATCTTTATGTTTGTATTGTGAAGCTATTATGCAATTTTCATAATGTCATTATATAAGCTTCATTATTTTATAAGCATGTGTATATCATATGTTCATTATATAATCATTATTTATATATTTTACATATGTAAATTATAGATCATTATTTATATATATATTTTTTCTTTTAGAACTGTTGTGCCTCTCTCTCTTTAGTTTTCAATTTTTATTTCTTTACTTCTTTGCCATATTTAGTTTTTAAAAATTTCATTCTCCTCTTCTCTTTTATTTATTTACTTTCCTCTCATTATTTTTTAATAAAAAAATCAATCAACCTTCTGTTGGTTATCTCCCTCTCCTTGTTTTTTGTGTCCTATCCCCTCAACTTCTTTCCCCTCTTCTTTTTAAGCATATTGGGTTTGTATCTAACCATCTTTCATATCCTTATGCTCTCTATCATCCTGATGATGGATCACTGAGTGTCATCCAAAACATTGATGAAAAACTCAAACACAATCTAAATCCAGAAATAACAAACTATAAATGTTAAATACATATATAAAATTACTACTAGCAATTGCACCTTGGTGTGCAATAGGTATGCCAAAAAAGGTATGAAAGGTCGATTAGAGAAAATTTTGGTATATTTTTTTAGACATATGTGTAGTACATGAGGTCAATTGGTAGGTCATTTAGCAAATGATGTTGTTTATGTAACGAAGGTCTCAATTAGCATTTTCTCAATAAATATATATTTTAAATATAATTTTTCACTAGACAAAATTATATATTTGTAATAGTAAATTTATTACAAGAGTTCAGTTTATTTTTTCTCTATCCACCTCTCTATATCTTATCTATATCTCCCTCTCCATTTTATGTCCTTCTCTCTCTATATCTTATCTCTATCTCCCTCTCTCTTTTATGTCTTTCTCTCTCTATAAGTTTGTCTATCTATATCAAATGTCATGCTACCTTGAGCATAACTCCCCAAGGACACATACCATTCTTGGATTTTTGGTATGAAACAAGTAATCAAAAGTTAGTTTTTCTTTCCTCTATATCTCTTTCCCTTTCTATCTCTCTTGTATTATCTCTCTTTTTTCTATTCCTTTCTCTTTCAATCTTTCTCTCCATCTATATCTCTATTCAAGTCTTTATCTCTCTACCTCTGTATTTCTTTGTCTCTAGCTCTTTATTTTTTTTCTATCTCCATCTTTATCTCTTCTATTATAATTTAAGTAATTTATATAATCATACTTGTAAACTATTTGTAATATCATTATTTTCCTCTGGTAAATGTAGAGTATGTAAACTTATAAGTAGCTTAGTATATATTTGAGAATTGTATGCATATTTATCTTCCACACTACATAGTTGGGCCCTTTGAGGAGTTGGGCATTCAATTTAGAAGAAACTTTGGTGTTCATATGATGACACCACAAAACAAAATATTTACTCCACAAAAAATATTTATTAGTAATTTTATTTGTAATATTTTATTATTAATTATGGTGGGCTACGATTGAAAATAAGGTCTTGATGAAGGTTTTAGAGTATGTTTAGTAAAATGAAAATTATTTAAGATTTTAATAATGAGCACATTTATTTAGTTATTTATTTAGTCATTTTTATTTGTTTGATATTAGTCATTTATTTAGTCATTTTTATTTGTCTAATATTAGTCATTTAGTTGTGATTTTACCCGATGACCAAAATTAGTCACTTATAAATGACCAAATTAGTCATTTATTTTCCAAATACTACTAGTGTTAGTCACGCGACTAAAATTTTTAGTCATGTAGCTATTTATTTGCCAAATTCTACTAGTGTTCAAAAGGAGTGATACCATTCAAAGATTTATGAGGAACCCGATTCTGAATGTAGGTGGCACAACTGATTGCTTCTACCCAAAAATTTAGACCAAGAGACTTGGCATGTATCATGTAGCTTTCCATTTCCTTGAGGGTTATGTTTTTCCTTTTTGCCACACCATTCTGTTGGGGTGTGTAGGCAACAAAATGATGTAATTCAATTCCCTCAAGTGTGCAAAATTCCTCAAGTCTATTGTTCACATACTCTTTTCTATTTTTTGTATGAAGGATCTTGACTTGCTTCCCAAATTGCTTTTCAACATGTGCTTTGAAGTTGAGAAACTTGTCAAATACTTCACTTTTGTGACTAAGGAAGTAGACCCAAGTGTATCATGAAAAATCATCAATGAAAGTGAGGATATAACGAGCTTTACCAAAGGATGGCACTGGAAATGGGCCCTCTACATCACTATGAACAAGTTGAAGAAGATCCAAGGCTCTCCAAGAGTCCCTCTATCAAACTTCTCTTCGGGATGCTTGCCCATGGAACATCCTGAACATACACCCTCAAAAAAACTGAGTTGAGGAAACTCTTTGACCATGTCCTTGGTGTGAAGCTATTGTAGATAGCGATAGTTGAGATGACCAAATCACTCATGCCATATCTTACTCTTTGAGTTTGTGATCAATGTTGTAGAAGGAGCACGAGGTACCCAATGGGAGAATGAGTAAAGCCTTGTATTGTGATTAGCTCGACCCATTACAACCAAAGCATCATTTGCAAGTTCCTTTACCACAACTATATCAAGAGTGAATTCAACTTTCTTCCCATCTCCATGATGTGTGATTTGGTAGATGGAGAGAAGATTGGTGCTCAAGTTTGGAACATAGAGGACATCCTCAAATGTCCCATCACCCATCTCAATTTCACCTTTCCCTTCAACTTCCACTTGTGTATTATCACAAATGAAGATGTGAGGTACTGAAGAGGACTCCAAGGAGGAAAATTTCCCCTTTGAAGAACACATATGTTGAGTAGCCCTTGAATCAAGAATCCACTACTGTGATGAACCTGTTGTTTCCATGAAAGCTTTCCCTTTTCTCTTAGACTAAGATGAAGTAGAAGTGGAAGGAGACGAGACCTTATAGGCATTAGGAAAATTGATGTTGTTCTTCTTGATGATGTTGGTCAACTCATCAATTTTCTTGGCATGACAATGATGCTCCTCATGTCCAATCTTTTTACAATATGCACAAGTTGGTTTCTCCTTCTTGCTTGAGTTGTTCTTCTTTGAAGAAGATGATGACAAGCCTTGTTATGGAGGAGTGGATTGGTTGTTCTCTCCTTGTGGATTTTGTGAAGATTGATTTTGGAATTTCCCTTTGTCTTGCTTGTTGTTTCCATGATTGACCACCAATGCTTTTGAAGTTGAAGACTTGAGAATTCCCATTTTCATCAACTTATTTTGCTCAAGAATCAAAAGATCTGTGAGAGCCTCAAAATATGGTGATGTGAAGTTGATAATTTTCAATCATTAAGTCTAAAAACTTGAAAAAAAAGTTGCATACTCAGTTGGAAGCTTGTCCAACAAGTTGAAGACCAATTGATCATCCTCTTTCTCAATACCACAATCCTTTAGTTGTGCTCTTAGCTCATTTTCCTTTGTGACATAATTCTAAATGGTGTCAAAATTATTGGGATCAAGGCTTAGG
This sequence comes from Sequoia sempervirens, assembly GCA_007258455.2. NCBI lineage: Eukaryota > Viridiplantae > Streptophyta > Pinopsida > Cupressales > Cupressaceae > Sequoia > Sequoia sempervirens. Next base: position 417,469,563 of record VDFB02086081.1, read on the forward strand.
AGATCATTTTCAAGCTTATATCCCTTAACCTTATCAACCTTGCCATACAAAGTAGCAAGCTTATCCCAAGCTTCCTTGGCTGTAGTACCTTTATCAACATGTAGAATGAGATCATCTGAAATGAACTTTCTAAGTGTACCCAATGCCATAGAATTTTTAGTGAGACAATCCATATATGTAGTTGGATCTACCTTAGGATCTGCATGCCCAGTTATGGTTCCATCAATATAGTAAATTAAACCTTTTTCCATTAGTTTACTTCATGCACGTACTTTCCATGTAGCATAATTATGTGTAGATAAGAGTGGAACTTTAGATGAACCCATGATGGAATGAAAGAGTACAAGAGAGAAAATAGGCACAATCACACAAGATACACCCCCCCCCCCAAAAAAAAGAAGAAGATGATTTTGGCACTTTATAATTTTGTGTGTGTACAACAGGCCACTTGAAACTTGGCTAAGTGGACTTATGATTTCTGATTTATAACATGTCACAAATAGGCTAAGAATAAACTAGAACAATGAAGCAAAGACCTAAATTAAGATCTATGCAATACAAGTGCCAAGATCTACGTAATACAAGTGCCAAGATCTATGCAATACAAGTGCCAAATAGGCCAAAAAATACCATATGCTAAAATTACAAAATCCACTTAAGATCACTTCAAATTGATTGCAGGTTCAAGAAGTAGACAAAAATTCATGCACTTTCAAAAAAAATGGCACCTAAAAAGGAGTTCGTATGTGCCTATACGGAGCCCCGAAAGTTGCAGAAATGAGGATTGGATAGGTACAATGTTGAAAAACTAAAATTTTTGGAAAAAATGTCCACCAAAATCAGTAACCAACCACACGGCTATGAAGTACACTAAAAATTAGCCCAAATAAAAAAAAAATCTTAGAAAAAGGAGTTAAAACGAGCAAGTTATGGGCATTTGAAGTTGGACTGCAAAACGAAAAACTCAATCTGTGAGGGGGCCAAATTTTTTGAAATGGACGTTGACGTCATCCACCTCTGACATTAAATTTCATGGTTGAACAACCATCATGCACCTCAAAGGTTAATTTTGATGTCCAAATGAGTGTCACTAGTTGGCAGGAGGTTCGGTCAGTTGAAGGAATCCACAGAAGAATATTCTTTAGGAATATTCACGTTGAATATTCTCAATGCCTTACACCATCGGATTTCTTTACACCATGCCCGAATTTTGAAGTTTTATGGTCATTGTATTTATGGGGCCATGGGGGCCATGGCGGTACGCCACGTGGCATCACTACACTTGTTGCGATACCTTCTACGAGTATAGGTTTGTGCAGAGGGTACATATGCGTACCTTTCCACAGAGTTTTCCTTATATATATATATATATATTTAAAAATTTCAAACGAAATTTTTCAAAAAGATTTACAAATAGAATTTTATTCAATCCAAAATATATATTTTTGGAAAAAAATTCACAAATAAAAAGCCGAATAATATATATATATATATATATTCTAGAAAATATTAAGAAAAAATGAAAATTTTCTGAGAAATGAAATTTTCCAAAACTATAAAAAAATTTAGAAAATTGAAGAAAAAATCCAAATAGGTGATTTTTTCGATCTAGAGATCCCGGTGTCGGATTTCGACGAGATGAAAGACTATCCTAGCTGGAAAAGGCCTTCTAAATTTGAATTTGAGGCCAGATCTGGTCTAGGACACACCAAAATTTTGTTGCTCCTCAAATTTTCCTCTTGACCACCTTCACAAGAACTAAGATCTCCTAACAATGGCTATGCAAAGGACCTCCAACTACTTTGATACCATGTAAGAACTTATAAAAAGCAACAATGGGATCAAGAGAAAAAAGATAGCACAAAAGAGAGAGAATATGATGATTGTATTCTCAATATGCATAAAGAAGTTCAATTACAAGTATGTACAAGGCATTCTTACAAAGGCAAGCTAGGACACAAGGGCCATGAATGAGACAAGTGTCACATTCATGTGCAAGGGTAGGTAGAAAGAAATAATAGATAATTGCATGAAAGGTGGATCACCCACCTAAAGTGGAAGATATTAGGACATAATAACTCAGCCACAATAACCCTGGACACAATAACCCCGTCATAATAACCCAAGGAAAAAATAACCCAGGGTCATAATAACCCATGGACAGAATAACCCATGGTCAAAATAACCCATGGACAGAATAACCCACATAATTTATAAATTTTGTTTTCCTTTCTCTATATTCTTACATGGATATTATGTCCATGGGTTATTCTGACCACAGGTTATTTTGGCTTGGGTTATTATAACCCTAGGTTATTTTGTCCTTGGGTTATTGTGACCAGGTTATTCTGTCCATGGTTATTTTGGCTGGGTTATTATGTCTTGTAACCAAAGTGGAATTATCATGCCACAATAAGTGGAGATAAAAAGGTGACAACTAGATCACACCACAAAGAGTGGGATTTCTCCTACACACACTTCCCTAAGTGTCTCAATCACATTTCTCAATGTATGCACAAACCTAGATGCAAGATGCAAATAACTAGGTGTCACAAGTGCAAACTACAATGATATGCATTCCCTAAGTAAGCTTAAGTAAAGTGTAATAAGTCAAATACTTTTTTACACCAACAATAAACAATCCCCTAATTTTGGTCATGCTTGATAGAAAAAATAAGTCATTTACACTTTTTAGGTAAGAGACATCTTTTGCTTGTATTTATGTGATTTTTTATTTTTTTATATAAAAATGATAAATTTTAGCATTAAGAAAAGGTAGATTGAGCATTATGAAAAATTCACCTAGCTTAGAACTTTGTTGCTCACCCTCCTAGCATCATTTATGTTGATGTGAGTTTTGACACACTAAGTACCTATAAGTGATGAAACCTATAGGATAGAACAACAAAGGCATACTTGGAAGGTGGCTAGTCTCAAGATTCTTCATGAAATAAATTAGAGTCTCACTAGAATCCTTAGCTAAAGAGTTATTTAGTCAATCCATTCAAGGGGCTTCAAAGAGTATTTAGGAGTTGTTCATTTTAAAATAGAATTTTTCTTGGTGAAGTTCATCACTAATTAGCCATGCAAAATTTCTATTCTATTTTCAAACACCTTAATTATCTTTACTTTAATATTTTTTTATTTTCTTCAATTTAAATCTTGAAAAATAGTAGTATATTCAGAAAAAATAGAGTTTAATCAGATGAAAATTCACAAATCATTCATTTAATTTTTTTTATTTTAAAGAAACTAAATTTTAAAATTATATTTCATTGGTAAAATATGTTAAAATTGCAAAATTTTATGTTGAAAAGTTAAAAAATGCATTTAGTTTCCTACCCTAAATGACTAAAATTTGTCAATTTCCATTAAAATTTAATTGCATATATTGTAAAACCTTAAAACAATAATATATTCTTAGAAATGATAATTTGTATCTATGAATTTTGACTAATTTTGTATTAATTTTTTTATTTATTATTATTTAATTTTGATTTTTCAAAATAGCAAGAAAATAGTGAAATTAATAAAACGAGATATTGTCAAAAGTTAGAAAACAACCTAATTTTTTTCTTTGTGTTAAAATTCACCAATAAATTGGAATTGAAAACTAATTGAAAATTGGTGTAAAAATTATAAAATAAAAGGGGGAAAAAGAAGGGATAAAGGAAAAACAAAACTAAAAATAAGCTTACATTTGCTCCTTCCTACATGTTATTCAATGAATTGAGGAGTTGAATGATAACCAATCTCTGTCAAACTTGTTGGTGCAATCCAAATGTGAGACAATGAAATCTTCTTTGGAATCCATGTTCATGAATGTTAGCATGTTGTAATGTGTATAAAAGTTTTCAGTCTACTACACAAAATGCTTCACCATCAACTAAGCAAGTAAGATTAAATGGAGAGAAGATAGATTTAGAGCTTATGGAAAAATGAACAAAATAAAGAAAATTGGAACAAATAATAAATTTACATTCAGAATTAAATATTTACAAACTCCGATAGGTTTTCCAATTTCTTATGGTGAGATTCAAACAAGTATATATAGAAATTTTAGATCGCAAGGCAAGCAACACTTCCCTCCAAAATCACAAAATGATAAAAGATGTTTTTTTTAAATGAAGGGTCATTAGGCTGTCTCTTTACATTCCATTTACTTCAAAACAATTTCTACATTTCTTTAATTTACATTTTGAAATTACTCTCCCAACATTACAATTTATATTTTCAATTCTCATTTTGAGATTCTTCCTCTTTAATTGAAAATATCTATCTAAATTTTTGAACTTCCTTTTAACTCTTACAATTGTAAGACCTCCATCCCTATTTGAACTCAAGCATGAGCTCTCTTTTGCTAAATCACTGATACTCTAAAACTTTATGAAATGTGTATTTGGATCATGATTTCTGGTATAAATTCTCTAGTGTTGTTGATGTCACCAATCAAATAGAAATAAAATTGTACCAAACTGAACCCTTCATTTAAATATTGCCCAAAAATTACATACTCTAGATAGAATAATCTCCAGTTCACTTTACTTAATTCTTGTGCTTCTTAAAATGGTAATAAAAAAAGCAAATCATCCTTGTGTGTAAGAAAATAGTTTTCATTTTTTAACTATTCTGCAAATAACAGAATGTTGAATTTTGAAATTACACTGTCAATGACATCTACATTAAACATCTTTGATGGAGTAATTTTGTATGTAAAAGAAGAGATTGCAGAGTGTGCGTAACTATCATTATATGAAATTTGATGTTCCACAACTTTTTGTATTTTTTGAGTATTTACAAAATACAACTCAAAGTATGAGTTGATGATAAGTCTGAGGTTTACGATTTTCTCCCCATTTGCATTTTCTTCTTTGGAGATCTCTTACAAAACCTCACCAACTAATATTACTACTGAGCATTGAATTAATACTGAGTTTTTCTTAATTAACATCAATTTTATAAATCTAATATAAATGCTTTAGTCAATTTCTAAATTTTGATTTTGTAAAAATTTAAATATCAAAATAAAAAAGTTCTAATATTTAATCATCAATATTTCAAATTAAAATTGAAATTTGTAAAAAAAAAATTAGAATGAGATTGAAAGTTTGTGACAATTGTTTTAAATTTAATTATCAAATTTTGAATTTATCTTTTTAGTTGTTTCAAAATTTGAAGTCCTTAATTTTTGTTCAAAATATGACAACTAAAACCAAACCTTGAGGCCACTTTTGACACTTTACAAGTACAAAAATTATTACGACCTAATCAACAACAAAGATAATATACCAAAATAGAATATGGAGACTAAATGTGGCAAATGCACCATTATGCAATAATAAATACAAGTCACAATGACATATGCAATGCTTATTTAAGGACTAGATAAAATCACCACTAGAAAATATGTGACATGGAAAGAATGCACAACAAGCGAACAAACTAAAACAACTTATGACAAATTATGTGATAAAAGACTGAAAGCATAAACACCAAAACAACTAGTCATGAGCCACCAAGATGGATGCGACTCAAAAAGGATCACAAAGAAGGGTCCCCAATTCATTGAAAATTAGGGGTATGTTGTGAAGGGTCACAACACTAGCCATGTGGGACCTAGAGGCCCACCCCTCTAGACAAGGAGGCAATCAACTAGGAAGTTAAACACACACACACACACAAAATAAGGTAGGTTTCACATACATACACAACATCATTCCAACATGCATATAGGTATCACAACATCATCCATGTGCTTATACATGAGAATCATAAACACCAACTAGATATAAATGACTCAATCATAAAAAAGTGTGTGAGGGGGAAAATCATTAGATGCAAAAAAGATAAATGTAAATGAAATCAAAATCTAATCTAAGATCAAGAACACTAATCTAGATTTAATCTTACACTTACGAAATGAAATTAAGCTATTGAAAAAAATATTAAGAAATCCTATGATTACCAAATTGAATTCAAAACAAAGCAAAGTGTTACCATCTCGTATTGAAGTGTGTTTTCCTGATGTTGGATTGCTCGTATCACTGTGAAGCCTCCATAGTTCGTGTGCAAAGCTTTGATGCGATATCTTGGTTGGTTGATCGAAGAAATGTTGAAGCTCTAATGGTGGTTGTGAATGTCGACAATACTTCATTGTGAAAATGATGTTGACTCTTCAATCCTTTTTTGTGAGGAAAGAGGTTTGTTATATAGAAAATGAGATTTGAAATGAACGATCAGGATTAAACAATGTTGAGCCAAGATCAACGATCGAAAGGTGTTGAGAGGATTTAGACATGAGTAGATTGTGCAAAGTAGATTGCACAATTTATGTGATTGAAAAATAGATTGAATAATTAATGTGATTGAGAAATAGATTGGTTAGTCAAGAATTAGATTACTTTGTTAGGAATTAGATTGCTCAATCAGCAAAATAGATGGCTCAGTCAACAATCTTAATTTTCTCAATCAGAAAGTGGGTGAGGAAAATTGATTAATTGATCTAATTAATTAATTCCTTTTTGGAGTTGAACGTGCAAATCAAGTTTAAATTTTGCAAACAAAGTTGCATTAGTTTGTTTTGATTTTTGATAAATGTTTTGAATAGTTTGATTTAATTATTCAAATATTGGAGGGAAAGTTTCATAATTAAATTATTATGATTTAATAATTCAGTTAACTTAGGGGAATAAGGTGATTTAGTGACGTAATTAAATATTTGATGTTATTTAACTAACCAGGATGAAATAAAGTTAGATTAGGACTTTATTAAATAAATATAATTTATTTAATTGGTCAAAATGATGAAAATGTGAATTAATCAAATAATGTTGTTTTATTCAATTAATAGCAAAAATAGGGTTTTCAAGACTTTATTAAATAAATGAAATTTATTTAATTCATAAAAAATGATGAAAAAATGGATTAATTAAACAATGTCATTCTATTCAATTAATAGAGGAAATTAGGGTTTATGTTGTTTGATGTTCTTTGATGTTCTTTGATGTTGTTTGATGTTGTTTAGGGTGTGTGATAGGTGTTAGGTCAATTTTACATGTCTACATTTTTCCCCTGTTTGAGACAAAGTATTGGTTGCTTTGTTTCAAAGATTCTATTTTTAAGATCAAGTTTTTGAAAAAAAATTATGCCCCACTATGCCCTGACATTTAGTGGAATGATGGTAGGACTCTGTGCTACCCCGTCAAGAGGTTGGCCAAAAATTTTGATTTTGAGGTCAGGCTCATGACACTACTCTATTTTAGTTAAGATGCGTTCAGGATGAAAAATAGGTCTATAGGTCCCTCGTTGCTTGTTTCGATGTTCTTCAAAAGTCCTAATGTGAACGTAGGAAGGTTCCCTAATTAAAAATTAGGGTTCGCTAGGTAAAAAATAGGGTTTTGGAGGGTTAATATAGATAATTAGTGTTCTAATTGCCTCATTTGTTCTTTGATCCTATAGCTAATTCGTGTCTCTATATTTCCCATTCTATCGGTTGTCGAGGATTCAGGGAGCATTGCATCATTCATACCTGGTTCAAGAGTTTGGATAGCTTGCAGGTGTCGGTGGCCCGGTATGTACCTTGTCGCTTCTCATTTTCGCCTTGTCACGTTCTCGTATTGCATGTACAAAGTTCCTTCATCATCACTCATCACATTTTCTGTCATCATCACTCATCACACTTTCATCACTATTAATTAAATAATTTCTAATTATTTGATAAATTTAACACTTTCCCTCCATTAATTAAATAAATTTTAATTATTTAATTATTTTCCAATTTTTCCTAATCCACTTTAATTAAATAAATTTTTTTTAGATTGTAGGAATCCGTCGGGTATCCGTCCCCCTATAAACTACAGTGTGCTTGGTAAAAAAAATTCACGTGACCAATGGCGCTGACATGACATGCCCTCCAGTACCACGGGTTTGGGGGGAGACTACACCTTGTGACCTCTTGCTTGCAATAGGATGCTTTAGCCAATCGAGCTAGGCTCCCCGCCCCAACTTTAATTAATTAATTTTTAGTTAAATATTAATTAATTTGTAATTATTCTTCCATACCCATAATTATTTTTTTAAAATTATTTTATTAAATATTTCATTATTCTTCTAGTCCCATAGTCAAATTATTTTTAACTATTTAATTAAATCGTGTATTCCTCTCATCTCACATAATTAAATAATTTTTTAATTAATTAATTAGCTAATTTTATTCCTCCAAAATTAAATAAATTACTTTATTTATTTAGTTTACACATTCCTCTAAAAATAGATAAAATTATTATTTTATTTATTTTCTAATTATATCATTTTATCTTTATCCATCCATCTCTAAATTTAGTGAACTCTTCTAAATTTAGTGACCATTGCTAAATTTAGTGAACTAACTAATAAAAATCAACCTCACTTAACTCTTATACACTCCACTTCATCTATACATGCAGCCTCATGCATGTTCCTCCTAATCTCTCAAAAATTCGCATCCATCAATCTCATCTCACATCTCACACCATTGATCTCATATCCCTGAAATCTATATATCACCCATCATTTAGTCATTTAATCCCTCCTCGAATTTGTAGCCAAACTATACTCAATTTTTATCACAATTATACTTAACAAATTTATGCTAAGGTCTTATGAGCAATCCACATATCATAAAATAGCATAATTTAATACTTTATAATGGAGTAAGGCTAGGAATTTTTGGTGGAGGTAAAGTAGAGTTAGATTAATTTGATTTTCATTATTATTGCTTTCATATTAATGTGCATAGGCTTCATTGAGATTAGGTATTTTTGGTCATTGAATATGATTATTAATTGTTGCTATTGTCTCCTATTTTCTTGAATTCATTGATCATCAATTTAACCTATTCACAAAAGGTAAAGTAAACCCTAAATTAGGAGCCTTCCTATGCATCTATGGACCCTCACCTTCTAGTGATTTCTCTAGTTTCTCTACTTGTCTATTTAGTAGTATGAGGAAAACAAACCATAGTGAGAGATCTACCTTATCCTCTCATGGTCTCCTAGCCTTCAAAAATTTATTTGATCCCTCCTCTTATCTATACCAAATAGAGAAGGGAAAGCAACTAATTTTGGTAGACCCTCCCCTTCCCCCAACCATTTCTTAATCCTACACTAGATAAAAATAACTTGCAAGAGATTGTAAGCCCATTGGTGTGTCATGGCTAGAGAGCATCCTACTTTTCTAGAGCTTGATATTGAGCATCCCCCTCCTATGCAATCATTTCAGATTTTTCATTTTAACCCTTCTCCCCTATTACTGTCCCTATCATGATCCCTTGTGTCCCACCTCAGGACCCAAATGAAAGTAACCTCAAAAGGGTTCATGTAGTTTTGGAATTTTTGATGGACCCTCCTCTTCTTCCTATCACCCCTAATATGACTCATTTTTCTAAGCATCTATACATGTCAAATTTTATTGTTATCCCTAACACCACTCTTGCTTCCCTAGTTCCTTTCTAGTGTACTCACTATCAATTATTTCCTAATGTGCTCTACCTACCATTATCGACATAGATAACCCCCACCTTTCTCCCAAGTGAAAACTATAGTTCTTTTAGCCTCCATGTTGCCACAAACATAAGATTAATCTACCTTCACCACTTCTTTTAGAAAATTTTACACGTGTTCTTCTATTAGTAAAGGTTGTTACATTGGTGCTTGTCGTTGCACCAAAAGATTGACCTTTTAATGCCCGATACAACCACTAGATTTTATAAGATCCACGGGAGGTGGTTAAGCCATGTCGCAAACCTGTGCATTGTGCTACACAGCAGAAGGAGACCAAGAGTGAATTCTTGCAACAATCCCCCCAATGCAAGTGAGGGGTTTTAACCCATGACCTCAGCTCTGATACCAACTATTACATTGGTAGTTTTTGTTGTACCAAAAGATTGACCTTTTAATGCCTAATACAACTACCAGATTTATAAAAGATCCATGGGAGGCAGTTAAGCCATGTCACGAACCCAAGTGTTGCACTACACAACACAAGAAGACTAAGAGTGAATTCTTGCAACAAAGGCTCCTTCATCTCCACTTGTAAACATTTCTATTCCCATTTATGTGGTTAGTAGTAAAAAATTACAAATGGTTGAGTATCTTGATAGTGACTTATGTGTATCTTCCCATAAGGAGTGCATATGTATTTCCTACATGGATATTCTCTCACTATCATAGATCTTTGCAAAATTATTGATACTCACCTCATTAAATACTCAAGATGATGTTGTATTTCTAGATCATTCCTTATGTCTCATTGTAGTTGATTCTTTAAGTAAAACTCTATCTCTAAGTAAAACTATGATGGTTCGTCATCTCTTAGCTCATCTTCCTTCTCCTTATGATCAAGATTGGGAGGAGGGTCATATGATAGCTAACAAGCCTTAGAGTTGTACCTTCATGTCTTTTGTAAATATGTGTGTTTATATGTTTTCCAATTGATCCTCATAATTTAATTTATTTTTATTTTTAGTCCCTCTTAGAGGACCCATTTTACCCTTATAGGTAGATGTATATAGGAGGGGGAAATTTGTGTCATTATTTTGTATATTTTATCTTATTTTTTTAATTTTGGGGGATGATATAAATAATTAACACATTTAGGTTTCTTCCATTTCAACCCAAAATTGGTATTTGTTCTTATGTATAATTATTTATTTTTACTTATAGTTGCACAAGGCTTGGGTGATTATGACAGTTAACTCCTTCCTCTATATGATGCTTGTGATTACTCTTTATATGTATAGTAACTCCAAGCCTATGGATCTCATAGTTTCTATTTTCATGTGATGTTGCTTATCTCTATGTGACATCCTTACATTGTGTTATGTCATACCATGATCACAATATCACATGTTTCATGCTTACAACATCCTCGTTGATGTCTCTTCATTGTAGGAATTATTCTTCCTCTTTTTTCTACCTAAAAATACTTTGCATTCTATGTGTTTATACAATTTTTTTAAGGGGTATCTTACTTGCACACTCTTCACTTTTATGCTCCCTAAGGAATTTTCCCTTGCAACAGTTTTTATTGCACTCTTTGTAGTGTTAGTAGCATAAATGTTGGGAAAATGTATCTCAACCTTGTAATTATAAATGATTTATTGATAGGATGTATATTGGTGTGTGGAAATTGATCATGCAAATATTGTACACTCGTAACAAAAAAAATTCGCTGACACATCAAGGTTTTTTCCCGCTAACATGCCAAGGTTTTTTTCGCACTCACACATCAAGGTTTTTCCTTAACACATCAAATGAAAAAATGACCTTGTAAAACCCTAATTCTAGAAGGCTCCAAAAAGCTTTCTATAAGTGGGTGGGATGTATGTAGACAGTGGTGTATGTTGAGAGTCTAATAGTGGTCGAGTTGTCTCTTGATCTCTAGTGGTGATACTCCTATGAGAAACTTGCTCTGCAAGTATATTGTAATCTTTTAATTTCTAAAAAATATATTGGATAGCTTTTAGAGTGTGGGTTTTTTCTCCCGAAAGGGTTTTCCCCATGTAAATCATTTTGTTGTGGTATACATGATATTTGTGTTTATTTTTGTTTAAGTTTGTGTAACTATTAAAGATCTATAATTTTTTTGCATTATTCTCCTCTCAAGGTTAGTGTAGGAAGTTGTTCCACTAAATTAGCTTCCTTACAAGTGGTATCAGAGCTTGATCACCTTTGGTTTTAGTTGTGGGTTGTTGGGTTGTTTGAACTAATCCATATTTGAGTGGGAGCTTGTGCAGAAGACACTTTGTGAACTTGTTGTAGGAATTTTCAGAAGGAAATTTCATCAGGGAGAATAGAGGTGGAGAAATATTTTGGAAATAATTTTGAGATGTGGAAGCTAAAGATGGAGGATTTATTTATAGATTGAGATCTGTGGGATGTTGTTGATGAGAATGTTTCAAGGCCTGTAAATCCTACTCAAGCTACTCAATATGATGTTATGGACCGTAAAGCCAAAGGTCTAATCAAATTGTGTTTGGAAAACTCTATTTTAATTAATTTCCATGAAGAGACCTCTGCACAAAAACTATGGAAGAAGCTTGGTGAGATATATCAGGCCAAATATTTAGTGAACAAGATTTTCTTGAGGAAGAAGTTGTATTCCTTGAGAATGGAAGAGGGTGGACTAATCACAAACCATCTAGAAGAATTCAATATGTTGGTGGCTCAATTGGAATCATTTGGTGTCAAAATGGATGAGGAGGATAAATGTCAGATCTTGCTTTGTTCTTTGCCTGATTCATGGGATTCACTTGTTATGACTATTGGGAGTACTTTTGTTATATTGAAGACTAAAGATGTGGTGGGTTCTTTGATTTCTGAAGAGATGAGGAGGCAGGTATCCATCACTACCAAGGAGGCCCTAAATTTTCATGGAAGACCTAAGAAAAAATTCAAGAAGAATGAGAAGCGTTAAAAATCCAAGTCCAAGGGGAGATCTAAATCTCTTTGAAAGTCTAAAGTTATTTTCTAAAATTGTGGTAAGTGGTGTAGAGAACCTAGGCCTTCATGATGTAAAGGGGGTCTAATGTTAGTGTTTTTGTGATTAAGTCATGTTTTTGTTTGTAATAAGGTCTTTAAGACCATTTATTATGTTTGTAAGTAGTTTGGAGTTAGTTTGGAGTCAATTTGGTAAAGTTTGTAAAACATTGCAAAAAAGTTGCAAAAAGTTGTCAAGAAACTTTTGCATTTTTGCATTTGAGGGTTTGGTTCCAAAGTAACCCTTCCTGAAAAGTTGATATTTTCTCAAATGGAAAAAATGGTATCTTAAATGGTGATCAAATTCTGGGTTTGAGGCCTGGTTTGGAAAACAGGTTGGAAAAACCACTTTTGAATTGCTCTTAGAGGAATGAGGGTTGTGAGAGAAACCCACCAAGTTAGGGTTTTAGAATTGCAAAGTTTGTTGGATTGAGTTAGTTTTAAGTCTTCCACCTTGCTCTACATCAAATTGGTATCAGAGCATGGGTAGGTCTGTAAAAAGGGAAAGTGTGAAATAAGAGAGAAAGGTTAAAGTGAAAAATATAACAAGATGCCTCCAAAGGGTAACCCTATGGCTAGGGAAATGAATGAGATGAAAGAGAAGACTAAAAAGGAGATTAAAAGATTGAAGGAACTGCAAGATATGGTGGTAGTAAGGCTTGAGGCTGTTGAAACTAGTCAAAGGAGAGGTATGGTCATGGGTGATGTGAGTGACCCTAAAGAAGAAGGGGAAGAGGAGAATGAAGAAGAAGAAGAAGAGGAGGAAGAATTGGATCTTGATGAGCAGAGGATGGCCAAGCTACTGAGAGCAATCAAGGCAGATAAACACAAGATAAAGATTGATTTACCCATGTATGGAGTGAACTTGAATGAGGAAGAGCTTTTGGATTGGATTGCAACACTTGATAATTACTTTGAATGTGAAGATGTACCTGAGGAACAAAGGGTCAAGATAGCAAAAAAAAAATGAAGGGCCATGCCCTACTATGGTGGGATTATGAGAAAACTGAGAGGAGGAAGAAAGGCAAGTCAAAAAGTTTCTCTTGAGATAGAATGGTGTCCAAGCTTAAGGGTAAGTTCTTACCGACTGATTATGCAATTCAATTATACAAAAAACTTCAAGGTTTGAAACAAAGAGATATGGATGTCAAAGCCTATACTTATGAGTTTTATAATTAGCTGATTATAAGAGCAGGTCACATCAAGGATGATGTGGAGAAGGTGTCTAGGTATCTTAGTGGGTTAATATTTAACATTCAAGATGAGCTAAGTTTGGAAAATCCAAGGATGGTTGAGGAATTATTTCAATTGGAAATTGGGGTTGAAGAAAAGCTAAAGAGAAGCCAAGACAAACAAACCATGGGAAGAGGTAGAAATTATAGAGGAAGAGGTTCATTTTCTAATGCAAGGAAGTCATATGAGAGCCAAGAAGATATAAGTAAAGTCCAAGACCAAGCTATTGATCAGAGAGGTGGATTTAAAGGAGGTAGATTAGGCTTTAGAGGCAGATTTGAAGGTCAAGGAAGAGGATCTAGTGGGTTCACAGGAAGGTTCTATCAATGCAAAAAGTTTGGACATCAAGCATGGCAATGCAATGAAGATAAAACCACTACTTCAAGTGGAGGAGAAAGGAGAACTCAAATTGTTCAAGGAGATGATTGTGAGAGTGTGAACTCAACATCACAACATGCTGCTCCAGAAGTTGGTGAATCACACATGGTAAGGAGAACTCTCATCAAAGCATTAGTAGAGAAGGAGCCACCACAAAGGAATAATCTCTTCAAGACAACTTGTAAGTGCTTGGGTAAGGTTTGTAAAGTTGTAATTGATTCAAGAAGTACATATAATATGGTTTCAATTGAGATGGTTGATAAACTTAAGTTGTTGAGAATACCACATGCTACCCCTTACAAAGTCTCTTGGTTGAATGAGGGTCAATATTTTTTGGTAAATGAACAAATTTGGGTGGAATTTAACATAGGAGGGTATAAGGAAAAAAATTTATATGACATACTACCCATGGATGTGTGCCATTTGTTGCTAGGGAGGCCTTGGCAATTTGATAGGCATGCTATGTATGATGGAAGGAGAAATACTTATGAGATAGAAAAGGATGGGGTCTCCTATATTTTGACACCATTGATGGAGGAAGCTAAAGGAAAAACTAAGGGATCTAATGTGATTATGGTAGGTAGGAAGGAGAGGGGGAAAGGTACATTGCAACCACTCCTAAACCTAAAGATCTTATGATAACAGACATGAAGAATGACTTGATTTTACACATCCAAGGTTGGATTAAGAAGTATGTTGCCATGATGGTAGGAGAAGTGTTTCATTCATTTATTTCAAAAGAGGACATTGGCCATTCCATTTCTTTTAGACTAGAAGTTAGTATTCCTGATCAAGAAACAGACATAGGAGCACCACAATAGATGGAAGAGGTGAGCAGAAAAGGTGAAGAGGTCAAGGATAAGCTACAAGGGAATGTAGGAAAATCCAAGCACACACCTAAAGTGAAGAACAAGAAGGTTCATTACAAGGATGGAGGATATATGGTATCAGGTAATGATGTTGGTTCAACAATGTTTTCAAGTGAAGAACAAGTCAAAGATCATCCATCAAACGGGTCTCTAAAGTTGGAGTATGTCCTAGGTGGCAAGGAGCTCAAAAACATAAAGGGAAATGCCTATTTCTAGTACTTAGTCCATTGGAAAGGTTTACCAAATGGAGATGTTACTTGGAGGCTAGAGAATGACTTGATCAAGCTTGAACTGTTGAAGCATTGTCCTCAAGGGGACTTGAGTTCATATTGCCCAGGGAGTATGGTGCAGGGCACCTAGGCCTTCATGATGTAAAGGGGTCTAATGTTAGTTTTTTAGTAATTAAGTCATGTTTTTGTTTGTAATAAGGTATTTAAGACCATTTATTATGTTTGTAAGTGGTTTGGAGTCAGTTTGGAGTCAATTTGGTAAAGTTTTAAAAAATTGCAAAAAAGTTGCAAAAAGTTGTCAAAAAACTTTTGCATTTTTGCATTTGAGGGTTTGGTTCCAAAGTAACCCTTCCTGTAAAGTTGATATGTTCTCAAATGGAAAAAAGGGTATCTTAAATGGTGATTAGATTTTGGGTTTGAGGCCTGGTTTGGAAATTAGGTTAGAGAAACCACTTTTGAAGTGTTATTAAAGGAATAGGAGGGTTGTGAGAGAAACCCACCAAGTTGGGGTTTTAGAATTGCAAAGTTTGTTGGATTGAGTTAGTTTTAAGTCTTCCACCCTGCTTTGCATCAGTAAGCCTGGACATGTTCATAAGGAATGCAAAGAAGAAAAGAAGAAGAAAAAGAAGAAATTTGATTCTAATTTCGAATATGAGAAGGAAGATGGTGACACATTCATTGTAGCTTTGACAACTCATGTAGGTAATGATGCATGGTTAATTGACTCAAGTGCATCTTTTCATATGACCTTTAATAGAGATTGGTTTTGTGAATATGAAGAATTTGATGGAGGTAAGGTGTACTTGGGTGATGATTCTCATTTAGACATTGTTGGCCATGGTAAAGTTAAAATCAGGTTTTCTGATGGTAGAATAAAAAGGATTAATGGTGTGTTGCATATCCTTGGATTAGAATAAAATTTGTTATCTGTGAGAAAACTAATAGATGTGAGTGTGCAAGTAGTATTTTCAAATGCAAGATGCAAGATAGTTAAAGGTGTTATGGTGATTGCTAGAGGTGTCAGATATGGGACATTGTATAAGATTGATGCATGCACTGTTGAGTGCAATAGTACTTTTGTGAAAAGAAAGTATGTAGAAGAAGTGAGGATTTCACCTTTAGCAAATGGTCATGGCTTTTGGGTACCCAAGGGTGCTCTTTCTTCTGAGAAAAATTTACCTATAGAGAAAACTATATTATGGCACTAGAGACTTGGCCACATTGGAGAAAAGGGTCTAAGGACCTTGAAAAATAAAAACCTTGTTAAAAGTTTGTCTAATTGTAACCTTGAATTCAATTTTTGTGAGCATTACATTTATGGAAAACAAAACAGTGTTCAATTTTACTTGAGTTCACATATATCTTGTGGTGTATTGGATCTTATTCATTCTGATGTATTTGGTCCTGTAGATGTTCCTTCAATTGGTAAATCCACATATTATGTTTCTTTTATTCATGATTATAGTAGGACATGGGTATATTTTGTAAAGATTAAATTTGAAGTTTTCTACCAATTTAAAGAATTTAAAGCAATGGTTGAGTTGCAGAATAGAAAGAAAATAAAATGTTTGAGGACTGATAATGGCAGAAATTTCACTCTAATGATTTTCATAGATTTTGTAAATATTTGGGTATTCATAGACATAAGACAACTCTATATTCTCCACAATAGAATGGAGTTGCAGAAAGAATGAATAGGACATTGATGGAGAAGGCTAGGAGTATGTTTAGTGGTGTTGGCCTAGAACAAAGGTTTTGGGCTAAAGCTATTGCCATTTCCTATTACCCGATTAACAAGTCTCCTACATTAGCTCTTGTCGATAAGACATCTATAGAGGAATGGTTAGGTCGCAAGCCTTCATTAAGACAACTTAGAGTTTTTGGTTGTGAGGCATATGCACTTTGTGCCAAAGGAGAAATGAACAAAGTTGGAGAACAAGGCTATGAAATGTATCTTCATCGGATATAGTTATGGTGTGAAAGGATACAAGATTTGGGATCCTATTTGTAATACCCTCACAAAAAATTGACAAATAAAAGCATAATTAAATTCGATTAGAACTAAGCAATATTTAATAATATTAAGTAGCCAAGGATAAACTACCCACTCAAAACACTGAAATGATTGAGAAGTGGAAATAAATATTGAAATCTTTATTGATTTGAGAATGCAATCGTGCACAAACATCCAACGCAACATCTTTATGCCAATAAGCAAAAAATGTCATTCAAAGGTTTTTTTTTAGGTGAAAGTGGCAAGCCACTATAATATTATATATATATATATATATATATATATATATATATATATATATATATATGTCGTTCAAAGGTTATGCATATTTAAAAATCAATTTTGTCAACATCAAGAAGGCCCAAATTCATTGTTAAACTCCATAATCTCTAATAATTCAATGTTAAACTCCATAATTTGTAATTTAAAATTTCTATAACATTGTCTTTCGATCCTACCAAAGTCAACACCTAAATCAATATTATGCTCCTAGTGTTTACATTAATATCATGCCAGCTTTTAACCGTATTCAACTCTATCCAATCCTATTCCTTTCTAAATTATGGTTCTTACTTATAGACTTCAAACTAATAATAGATTGTTGAATTCACCTTATCAAATATAACCAAACTTAGTTAAGAAATGAAAATTTAAAAAATTTAATTCTTGGCTTAAGTAATAAATCTCTTAATGATACAAATGAAACAATAATATAAAGATGAATAAAAGATTATTCCACACATTAGATATTTACATTAATGAATATAATTAAATTTAGTATAAGGAAATATTAAAATTAACATAAATTGAGCTCGTTGAATAGATTCACATAATTAATAGTAATAAATTAATTTCCAATATCTCTAAAAAGGTGGTTATCATTTGCATATATAATAATTAAGCCCCAAATATTCTAAACATTTAGAAAAATAGATAATTTGTTTAAAGTTAATTTACTAACAAGAATAAAGGAAATAGTAACACTAACTAATTACTTACCCATGAGACTACCAAGTCCTTGTGACAATAATAGTAAATCAATAATTTGTATAGAAGATTAAGTTTCTTTTACGGGCTAAATTATCAAATGGTTGTTTCTAATTATACCAATGAAATTCCTACTCAATAAAACTTGTAATGCCCCGTCTTAATAACCTAAGAATGTTGCAATTGTGTATAAAGGTGGAATAAAAAAAAATTTAAAGTTTAATTATTAAGTTAATTAGTTGCATACATTCATTAGGCTAAGCAACGTTACACTACTTTGAGTTTTCCATAAGTGACTTAAGTATTTCGCATTGCACATTTTAATTTATAACATTATCATAAAAATAAACATTGCATTTCATTTAATACTCCATTCAAGATAATATAAAGTACAAAATTGTTTTCCATACATTGCATTTGATAAGATATACAATACTCATCCATCTGATGAGGTAGTTCAATATTGATTACAATTACAAGTGTTCACCTCACAACATTTGAGGGATGTTTTACAATACAAATTTTACAATATACAATGTTGAGATAAACATAAGTTTCCAAGTGCGAGCTCTCCATCCATGAAGCTCTCGATGCCATGATCACAAACTGGGGACCCAACGGGATAAGGTGCACGTTCCACCCAACCATGTGGTACCCGTAGGTCCACCCCCCGTGCTAGGAGATAGTAATAAGGTTACCTAGACCTAATCTACTAACCCTAGACACTAGTACACAACAAACTATTGGTTACATTGCTTCCAGACTTAGACAATTGAATGTGCTACTTACATAGGGTTAACTGTTATTTTAGGTGGAGTGTCATCACAACATTGCAAAGGTTACCCTGGTGTTTCTTCCTAGGTTTCAGCCCCCAATCCTTGGGTTACCCTGGTAACCTCTTACGAAACCCGGCCCCTATGCAAATTATTGTGGAATCAAATATATTTTAAAAGAACAAGACACTGATTTTCCATTCCAGACCTTCTCGTCTTATACTCAAGACTGAAGTAACTCAAGAGTCATAAGCGAGGCATATACATCTTGTTAAATGTTTTAATCTAACTACTGTGTTCTTTAGTTTACACTGAGTTATTAACTATTCGTAAGTTACCCTGACACCACTTTGTGTGTCAGCCCTTACAAATAGCCACTCCCCTAAATATAACAAGGTTATACTAGTTTTCTATCTAGGGTTGACAAAGTGCACAAAAGATCAACACATAATTACCACAATTACCACAATGAATGTCTCAATTTTGTTCACAAAATTACAGTGCACTACCCTAGTTTGTTCAAACATAAGTAACCATAATAAATTTTACTTCCCAAGAAAAATTTTTAAAAAAAAACATCTGGAAGACTTAATAACACATAAAAAAAACAATCCCCATTTACCCAATATAAAATTTTAAGCCATTAAAGCAAATACGCATCTATCATTTGGATATACTAAATCCATATGCATCAGTTTGAAATCAGCATATTTTAAAATCATCTTAATTAAAAGATCTATTTCAAAATCAATAAAAATAACTATTTCATTTAATCTATTTTTGAATTTCTCAAATTCACTATATATAATTTTCTATAATTACATATTCTTAATTTCTATATACATCAAAAATTAAGGAAATATAATATCTTAAAAACAACTTTCCAATATTATTTTTCCTAATATAATAAATATATGTTTATATATATTCAATTAATCATAATTATACATTATTTATATAAATATATATTCATATATATATATATAAATAAATATATAAATAAATATATAAATAAATATAAATATGATATTATATCATTAAAATAAAACATTCGAATTTAATTCGTGATATATATAAAATCTGAATTAAAAACAACAATATGAAATTTGCATATTAAAATTTATTTAATTTTAAACCCTAAGGGCCGCAGCCCCAACCGTGGACTTCCAAGTTACGCTTGCACAGGCTAGCCCCAAGGGCAGGGTATGGGGAGGGTTTCGGCCCTCCCCCATCTCTGTTTAATTTTTTTTTTTTTAAATTCATCATATGAGATTTCGCCCGAACGGCGATTTACGGATTTTGGTATTTTTTTTTTGATATATATACATTTATATATGTATATATATATATATACTTTTCAATATATATATATATATATATATATATAATTTTCAATAATAGTAAATCACTAAATCTGTGCATTTTTAAACAGGAAATGAAAAGAAATATTTTCATTCTGAACAAATTGATTTTCCAAAATAATATATATACATGAAATCAATAATAGAAAAAAAAATTTAATAAAATAAATCTCCAAATTTATTTCCAAATCAAATAGACAAATTTTATCATGAAACCCTTTATGGTTTTGAAATTTCTCTTGTAGGTATTCTACTATTTGAAATTAATTTTCACAGAGAATCTAATATTTAACAGCAAGAATTTCTTTCCTTTCTCATCTAAAATTCTTCATAAATCTTTCTTTTTTTAAAAAAAAAAGTAAAATCTTTACAAAAATTCCCGAGAATACAAAACACAGGAAAATCTAAAATGATATTTTCTCAAACATTCTTTTCAAAGAAATCAAATTATACAAAGAAGAATACCTATAGCTTGAGATTTGACTATAGAAAATAAATCCTATGTTGCCTGTAGCACACAATCCTCCAAAGCTTCTTCAACAAACACACAAGATCTTCCCACCAAGGGATCTTCCACAAATATACAACCAGATACAGAGAAAATAACAAATTCTTTAAAATAATTTTACACAGCCAAGAACCTCTTTCGTTTCCATAAAAAAATTGAATAGCCTCTGTAATTTCCAAATCCCCAGATAATATCCGTCAACAACCTCAACAATAAAACAATTAAAGCACTGGCACACATGTCGAGAAGTGGTTGTAAAATATCTTCTCCACTTCTCGGCAATCTTGCCAATTCCAAAATTTGCATGCTAATAATTTATTTTATTTTAAATTTAAAAATCAATTTTCAATTGCATGCATTTTATTTTTATTTTATTTAAGTTTACAATTTCAAATGCCATTTCCCTTAATATTATTTTATTTTTAAATAAACTATTTACACACTTAATAATTTAATTTAATTAATTAATTTATTTAATTAAATAAGTTTGATCTTTTAAAATCAAACCATTTAACCAAATAACCTAATTAATTAAATAAATAATCAAGCAAGTAATTTCTTCCACATTTAAACATTAATTTAAATACCAATAATTTAAAGCACAAAAACCAACATTAAAAATTTAACCAAATTTAACTTTCAACAATTTATTCAAACAGAAAATGACAATACAAACCTATGACTCTGAACTAAAACAAACAATGTACTAAGACCAAGGTTATAGATTAAACTAGGATGAACCAAACTACTATCTCCCAATCAACGTATCTGTTGAGTCTTGACACACTCAGACCTGAGTACCTAGGTGGAGTCGGTGTCATGTACCTGCAATTTCCTGCAACCAAGCAATAACATGCATACAAATATATATATATATAAAGCATTAAACAGACACACCACACCGTGCGGAGAAAATCACGGATATCACAGAGCACTCGCAGGCGAGTGATGCGATTCCGTTCTCCACACCAATACACGACACAACAAACTAACGAAATAAATAGCTGTTAGTCCATCATAACATGTACATAGCAATAATCATCTGACAATAAACATCTAAACTATATCAAATTATATCTGAAATCAATAATCACCAAACAATGTATCATGATGTCACAGAATAAATCCATTGTCGCTCAAAACTAGCGATCAAAATATCCAACAAAATATCATAGGTCTAACAGTATAAAAACACAACAACAGAAAGCATAAGCATAAACAGAGGGGTACTACATCCTCCCCCCTCGAATCAGGCCTGCTCCTGAAAGCCTGTGAACAGATAGGGATAAAGTTCCCTCATGCGTGTCGCATCCTCCCAGGTAGCAGAAGCCTCATAGCTAGGATCCCATTGGACCCTCACCTGATCAACATCTCGACCCCTGAGACCGAGCATCCGGTGCTGTAGAATGGCCACGAGCTCCAAATCCAGCTGTCCGTCCTCTACCTGTAACGCATTCCAATCAAGTACATGAGATATGTTAGGATGATATGGTCTAAGAACTTATACATGAAAAACATCATGAATACGGGACAAACTGGGTGGTAAGGCGAGTCGATACGCCACGGGACCAATTCTCTCTAAAATCTCGAATGGCCTAATGAAACGAGGCACAAGCTTAGAGCCTTTTCCATAACGGATTGGACTCTTTCGCGGTTGCACTCAAAGAAACACTCTATCACCAACAGCGAACTGTCGATCGATCCTATGCGCATCGGAATATTTCTTTTGCCTATCCTGAGCTGCTATCAAATGCTCTCTAATACGGTCAACTTGTTGCTCCATGTCACGAAGCATCTCAAGTCCAAGTAATACTCTATCCTCAAGTCAATCCCAACTAAGAGGAGTTCGACAAGGACGACCGTATAATGCCTGAAATGGTGGCATACCTATGGAACTCTGATATCCGTTGTTGTAAGTGAATTCTACTAAGTACAAATAATCCTCCCAACGAGACTGTTGGTCCATTACGTACATTCTAAGCATATCCTCTAATATTTGGTTAACTCTTTCAGTTTGACCATCAGTTTGAGGATGATACGCTGAACTAAAGTTCAACTATGTGCCTAATGCATGTTGTAATGAAGTCCAAACGGCTGAAGTAAATACAGGATCTCTATCCGAAATAATCCTACGAGGAATCCCATGTAATCTAACGATGTCCTCCATAAATATCCTAGCTACAGATGAAGCATTATATGATGAACGTACAGGTGAAAAGTGAGCTACTTTAGTCAAATGGTCAACAGTTACCATAATGGCATCATGTCGACGTGATGACGTAGGTAACCCTACAATAAAATCAACGGATATAATATCCCATTTCCATTCAGGAATGAGATGTGGCTACAATAATCCAGCAGGATGTTGATGCTCAGCTTTGACTCACTGGCATTCAAGACATCTCGATACATAATCAGCAATATCACGTTTCATACCAGGCCAGAAATACAATTGCCGAAGATCGGCATGCATTTTCTTGACTCCTAGATGAGCTGAATACGGAGCTCAATGAGCTTCCGTCATGATTAAAGTACGAAGACTCTCAACATGTGGTACATAAATACAACCTAAATATCGTAATATACCATCCGATTCTAAGACATACCCTGCAAATCGACCTTCTAAAGGTCTACCAGATTCAATCTCTGATCTCACTTCCTGATATAATCTATCAGTAGGAAGTACAGCTAATATTTGACCTCTCAAATCTACTTCAAGAGTAGTAGCAGAGATCTCATGTCAACGTCGACTAAGAGCGTCAGCCACTACATTCTCTTTTCCTTGAACATATTTTACTTCAAAATCGTACTCACACAAGAACTCCATCCATCGTCTCTACCTAGCATTCAGGTTAGGCTGCGTAAAGATATATTGCAAACTACGGTGATCAGTATGAAGTTCAAAACGATGACCTAATAGAAAATGCCTCCATCGAACTAATGCATGCACTACTGCAGCTAGTTCTAGGTCATGAGTAGGATAGTTTAATTCGTGATCTTTGAGTTTGCGAGACTCATAAGCAATCACACACCCATCTTGCATCAAAACTGCTCCTAAACCTTCTAAAGATGCATCCGTACACACTGCGAAATCCTTAGTAGGATCAGGAACAATGAGTATAGGCGCATTAGTTAACTTTTCTTTAAGAGTCTGAAAAGCCAACTGACAATGTTCTGTCCAAACAAACTTCTTCCCTTTCCTTTGAAGAGAAGTAATAGGATGACCGATTCTAGAAAATCCCTCTACAAATCGCCTATAGTAACCAACTAAACCCATAAAACTACAAACTTCACCTACATTAGTAGGTGCGGGCCAATCTACAATTGCTTGAATCTTAGAAGGATCCACAGCAATACCTTTTCTAGATATTACATGTCCAAGGTATTTTATTTCAAGTTAAAAGAAGTCACACTTCTTCAGGTTCGCATACAATTGATTTTCCCTTAAACATTGCAATACCTGTCTCAAGTGTTCTTCATGTTCCTTCATGTTTCTCGAATAGACTAAAATATCATCGAGAAATACCAGGACAAAGCGATCAAGGTATGTATGAAAAACACCATTCATTAAACTCATGAATACTAATGGTGCGTTTGTTAACCCAAATGGTACTACTGTGAATTCGTAGTGCCCATATCGAGTTCAAAAAGAAGCTTTATGAATGTCTGCTTCAGCTATACGCAATTGATGGTAACCGGATTTCAAATCAATTTTAGAGAACACATTAGCTCCCTTAATTTGATCAAAAAGATCATCGATTCTAGGCAAAGGATAACGATTCTTAGTCGTAACCTTGTTCAATTGACGGTAATCAATGCACAGCCTAAGAGATCCGTCTTTCTTCTTTACGAAGATGACAGGTGCTCCCCAAGGGGAAACACTTGGTCAAATAAAACCCTTTTCTAATAGTTCCTCTAACTGAATACGAAGTTCCTCTAACTCCTAAGTCATCATTCTATAAGGAGCTCTAGATATAGGCTCAGCTCCAGGAACTAGGTCAACTCTAAAATCTATATCCCTCTTTGGTGGCATTCCAGGAATGTCATCGGGAAACACGTCCACAAATTCCCTAAGAATAGGATGATCATCAAGAGATACCTCTCGACTCTCACCTTCTTCTTCCAAATCAGTAACTGTTGTTGCAAACAATTGACATCCCTGATGAAGACATCTCTTTAATTGCATAGCAGATATCATCCACAAAGAGATAGGTCTTTGAATACCTATGATTTCCACTTTCGCACCTGTATCATTGATGCAACTAACTGTCTTAAGTCGACAGTCAATTACAGCATTATAAGATACTAACTAATCCATACCTAAAACTATGTCATACGATCCTAAGGGTGTAACATATAAATCTACTAAGGTAGTTAACGTACCAATTTTAAGTTCACAATTATGTACTAAGTTTTCTACCGCTACCTTCACCCCTGAGGCGAATTCAACTTGCCACTTACCACCTTGCTTTACCGCCACAAGACCACAACGGTCAACGATGGTCGGTGAAATAAAGGAGTCAGTGGCTCCATAATCAAAAAGTATAGAAACACTAACACCATGTAACTTACCTGAAGTTTCGACCACCGTGTTCTGGTGATCGGCTTGGCAGTCATTAACCGCAGCATATACAGTATGTGCTCGTCCTGCATCACCCACTGTAGGCTCTGAAACTGTAGGTTGAGGCCCATAACTAGTAGAACCTCTCATCGGACATTGCCTAGCTATGTGTCCCTGCTGCCCACATGAATAACAACTTGTGCCTCTGTCGAATCCTCTGCCACCCGAAGGTGCATTGGATTGCTGAAAACTACCCCTACTGACGGTAGACTGAGCACTCTGCGTAGGCTGATCTTGCCTATTGCGCTTATTGCGCCACCAGTTGCGACCCTTTCCTATTTGAGGACTATTTTGTTGTTGTGGTTGAGGGTTATTGTTCTTTTGAGGTGTTCTTTGTTGTTGTTGCTTCCCACCCTTTGTGGGTGTCTGTTGGTTCCTAGAGGAACCACCTGTCTGTGCCTGTCCACCCCGTGGACTAAAACCTGCTGCAGGAGCACTACCAATCTGCACTCTTGTGTGCCCACCTAATGCCATAATAAGGTTCTCCTCTACTATGCGAGCCTTCTCCACTGCGACTTCCATAGTCTTTAGCTCAAAGACTCAGACACCACCACTGATGCGAGCATTTAAACCCCTGATAAAATGTTGTACTAGCATAGGCTCATCATCGCCAATACCAGCATACTGCTTGAATTCGTAGAACCTACGTTCATATTGCTCTACAGAAAGAGCTAACTGACGTAGATCATGGAACTCGTCAGCCCTACGCTGCCTCCAATGTTCCGAAAGGAACCATGCTCTGAACCTCTTGAGAAACATCTCCCAAGACACAGAACCAATATCCAAATGGAGCTTCTGCTCCTCTAGGCACCACCAAGTAGAGGTGAATCCTCTCAAGTGCATAATAGCGCATCTGGCATGGGTATTGCTACCATATGGGTGCATGGCGAAGCATCTACCCAAATCCAGTAGCCAGGTCTCAGCCTCTAAGCCACCTCCTGAACAATCAAAGGTAGGAGGACGTGCCCTCAGTAAATCCCTCATATGACCAGCAATAATAGAATCCTGATGTGTTGTGTCATCTACTCTCCTAGGAGATCTATCTCTCTCTCTGACAACCTCCTGCTCATCTACCTGTCTAGGTCCAAGATGAGCTAGGACCTCCTCTAATAGTGGACGTATCTGAGAACCCTCTACTGCTGACTGTTCGGGATTCTGTCCCTCATTTATCTGACCCATCTGTTCTGCCTGATCACTGTGATGAGGGCTAGGAGGGGGAGTAACCTGAGGGATTGGCCCTTGGCCTCCACCTCGACCTCTACCATGACCTCTTCCTCCTCGCCTAGGCATGTTTCCTACACATAACAATAACGAGTCTTAGATACTATTCAACCAAGGCTAATAGTTGTGACACTACGTACTAGGTCAACCTAATGAGCTCGTGATTACCCAGAGCATCCAGTGTTTGTAACCTGGCTCTGATACCAATCTGTAATGCCCCGTCTTAATAACCTAAGAATGTTGCAATTGTGTATAAAGGTGGAATAATTTTATTTTTTAAGTTTAATTATTAAGTTAATTAGTTGCATACACTCATTAGGCTAAGCGACGTTACACTACTTTGAGTTTTCCATAAGTGACTTAAGTATTTCGCATTGCACATTTTAATTTATAACATTATCATAAAAATAAACATTGCATTTCATTTAATACTCCATTCAAGATAATATAAAGTACAAAATTGTTTTCCATACATTGCATTTAATAAGATATACAATACTCATCCATTTGATGAGGTAGTTCAATATTGATTACAATTACAAGTGTTCACCTCACAACATTTGAGGGATGTTTTACAATACAAATTTTACAATATACAATGTTGAAATAAACATAAGTTTCCAAGTGTGAGCTCTCCATCCATGAAGCTCTCGATGCCATGATCACAAACTGGGGACCCAACGGAGTAAGGTGCATATTCCACCCAACCATGTGGTACCTGTAGGTCCACCCCCCGTGCTAGGAGATAGTAATAAGGTTACCTAGACCTAATCTACTAACCCTATACACTAGTACACAACAAACTATTGGTTACATTGCTTCCAGACTTAGACAATTGAATGTGCTACTTACATAGGGTTAACTGTTATTTTAGGTGGAGTGTCATCACAACATTGCAAAGGTTACCCTGGTGTTTCTTCCTAGGTTTCAGCCCCCAATCCTTGGGTTACCCTGGTAACCTCTTACGAAACCTGACCCCTATGCAAATTATTGTGGAATCAAATGTCTTTTAAAAGAACAAGACACCGATTTTCCATTCCATGCCTTCTCGTCTTATACTCAAGACTGAAGTAGCTCAAGAGTCATAAGCGAGGCATATACATCTTGTTAAATGTTTTAATCTAACTACTGTGTTCTTTAGTTTTCACTGAGTTATTAACTATTCGTAAGTTACCCTGACACCACTTTGTGTGTCGGCCCTTACAAATAGCCACTCCTCTAAATATAACAAGGTTATACTAGTTTTCTATCTAGGGTTGACAAAGTGCACAAAAGATCAACACATAATTACCACAATTACCACAATGAATGTCTCAATTTTGTTCACAAAATTACAGTGCACTACCCTAGTTTGTTCAAACATAAGTAACCATAATAAATTTTACTTCCCAAGAAAATAAAATAAAAAAAACATCTGGAAGACTTAATAACACATAAAAAAAACAATCCCCATTTACCCAATACAAAATTTTAAGCCATTAAAGCAAATACGCATCTATCATTTGGATATACTAAATCCATATGCATCAGTTTGAAATCAACATATTTTAAAATCATATTAATTAAAAGATCTATTTCAAAATCAATAAAAATAACTGTTTCATTTAATCTATTTTTGAATTTCTCAAATTCATTATATATAATTTTCTATAATTACATATTCTTAATTTCTATATACATCAAAAATTAAGGAAATATAATATCTTAAAAACAACTTTCCAATATTATTTTTCCTAATATAATAAATATATGTTTATATATATTCAATTAATCATAATTATACATTATTTATATAAATATATATTCATATATATATATATAAATAAATATATAAATAAATATATAAATAAATATAAATATGATATTATATCATTAAAATAAAACATTCGAATTTAATTTGTGATATATATAAAATCCGAATTAAAAACAACAATATGAAATTCACATATTAAAATTTATTTAATTTTAAACCCTATGGGCCGCAGCCCCAACCGCCCTCCCTGTGGGAGGACGCGGCCACGCCAGGGCTGCCCCCAACAGCCTTCGGCTGCTATGTGCAGCTAGGGTGGCTGCGCCCATTAAGGCAGGGTATGGGGAGGGTTTCGACCCTCCCCCATCTCTATTTAATTTTTAAAAAAAAAAAATCATCATATGAGATTTCGCCCGAACGGCGATTTACGGATTTCGGTATTTTTTTTTTATATATATACATTTATATATATATATATATATATATACTTTTCAATATATATATATATATTATTTTCAATAATAGTAAATCACTGAATCTGTGCATTTTTAAACAAGAAATGAAAAGAAATATTTTCATTCTGAACAAATTGATTTTCCAAAATAATATATATACATGAAATCAATAACAGAAATTTTTTTTTAATAAAATAAATCTCCAAATTTATTTCCAAATCAAACAGACAAATTTTATCATGAAACCCTTTATGGTTTTGAAATTTCTCCTGTAGATATTCTACTATTTGAAATTAATTTTCACAGAGAATCTAATATTTAACAGCAAGAATTTCTTTCCTTTCTCATCTAAAATTCTTCATAAATCTTTCTTTTTTTAAAAAAAAGTAAAATCTTTACAAAAATTCCCGAGAATACAAAACACAGGAAAATCTAAAATGATATTTTCTCAAACATTCTTTTCAAAGAAATCAAATTATACAAAGAAGAATACCTATAGCTTGAGATTTGACTATAGAAAATAAATCCTATGTTGCCTGTAGCACACAATCCTCCAAAGCTTCTTCAACAAACACACAAGATCTTCCCACCAAGGGATCTTCCACAAATATACAACCAGATACAGAGAAAATAACAAATTCTTTAAAATAATTTTACACAGCCAAGAACCTCTTTCGTTTCCATAAAAAAATTGAATAGCCTCTGTAATTTCCAAATCCCCAGATAATATCCGTCAACAACCTCAACAATAAAACAATTAAAGCACTGGCACACATGTCGAGAAGTGGTTGTAAAATATCTTCTCCACTTCTCGGCAATCTTGCCAATTCCAAAATTTGCATGCTAATAATTTATTTTATTTTAAATTTAAAAATCAATTTTCAATTGCATGCATTTTATTTTTATTTTATTTAAATTAACAATTTCAAATGCCATTTCCCTTAATATTATTTTATTTTTAAATAAACTATTTACACACTTAATAATTTAATTTAATTTATTTATTTATTTAATTAAATAAGTTTGAGCTTTTAAAATCAAACCATTTAACCAAATAAGCTAATTAATTAATTAAATAATCAAGCAAGTAATTTCTTCCACATTTAAACATTAATTTAAATACCAATAATTTAAATCACAAAAACCAACATTAAAAATTTAACCAAATTTAACTTTCAACAATTTATTCAAACAGAAAATGACAATACAAACCTATGACTCTGAACTAAAACAAACAATGTACTAAGACCAGGGTTATAGATTAAACTAGGATGAACCAAACTACTATCTCCCAATCAACGTATCCGTTGAGTCTTGACACGCTCAGACCTGAGTACCTAGGTGGAGTCGGTGTCATGTACCTGCAATTTCCTGCAACCAAGCAATAACATGCATACAAATATATATATATATAATTAAAGCATTAAACAGACACACCGTGCGAAGAAAATCACGGATATCACAGGGCACTCGCAAGCGAGTGATGCGATTTCGTTCTCCACACCAATACACGACACAGCAAACTGACGAAATAAATAGTTGTTATTCCATCATAACATGTACATAGCAATAATCATCTGACAATAAACATCTAAACTATATCAAATTATATCTGAAATCAATAATCACCAAACAATGTATCATGATGTCACAGAATAAATCCACTGTCGCTCAAAACCAGCGATCAAAATATCCAACAAAATATCATAGGTCTAACAGTATAAAAACACAACAGAAAGCATAAGCATAAACAGAGGGGTACTACAAAACTAATGTAATACAACTAATTTTTTAGAATAATGGAATAACTATTAAAATAAGATAACCAAAGATAATTACTAAATTTACTACTTATCCACAACACAAAAAAAAATCAACTATCTTTTCTTCAAACTTTTATAAATGACATGCTTTTATCTATTTACTCCATCCATTTAATTGTTTATTCAATTACTAAAATTTACATCCTTAAATTGGAATCTATTCACTAACGGGTAGTTATTTATTTGGATTTTTCCTTAACAACAACTAATTTTTAACCAGATTCATTTCCTTATTCAAATATAATTCTTTTTAGTTTTTTTGATTGGAAATTTCATTTCATTATTCTATATTGAGATTATGTCCTTCCTTCTGAAAATTTCTTGTGAACTCATTGATTAAATTTCTAGCAGGTTATTTCATTATTGTTTACTATAGATGAAAATCCCGAAGTTCTTTATTATTTCAAGCATTATTTATTTATTTTCTCTTATTAATAAATTTCTACTAAGTCTGCACTAATTTCCTTAAGTTGTAAGAATATTATTTATTGGTTAATATAGCAACTAAATTTGTTTCCCTGAATGCATGGCTCATTTAACTGCTTGCTAAGGTTCTCAGATAGATCACTAATAAATTTTCTGATTTCTATTTGGATGAACTACCTTCACACAAAATGATTTTTTTCAATTTTATGATACCTAATGGTGATTATGTATGATACACAACAACTGACAGTCACAACCTACAATGTTGCCAGTTTATATTCACTGAAAAATTGGTGACAATTGTTCCTCAATTAATAACTCTAACAACTAAGATCATAAACCTAAACGGATTTGATTTAAAACAAACAAAAATGGTATTTACTTTTGATTGCAGGAATTTAAATCTATTTACCCTAACCAATAATAATTTCAAACAGCCTCCATCAATCAAGAAATTGGCTTGGCATAGAGATAATTTAAGTGATTAATCTCAAATACTAACTATTTGTATCCTAAAGTACTTTGGATTATAGTAAAAAATGCATTTTATTGGATTTTTGAAAGAGTTAAAAGAATTTCACTGACATTAAATCTAAATGAATTTACCCTACAATCAATTTGTGTATAAAACTTTAATCTTTGATAGTTTATAGAAAACCTAAAATTGGCAAAAAAAATTCACCTTAGTTTATTACTCAAAATTTAGGAAAACGTACTTGCCCTTGTGAAAATATTTTCACATTTAACATTTGAGAAGAATACCTTCCTAGCCTCGAAAAAAACTTATTATTATGATGACAATTAATATTATTTTTCAATTGATATGTAAAAAAAAAAAAAGAATAAATTTACGAATTTATTAAATTAAACTATTGTATATATATTTTATTTTTATTTTTCCAAACGAAATGCCACAAAATAAATTAAACTATTGTAATATATACATGCTTTCATACCAAATGTAACCTGGCTAATTCTCAATTACTCTTTATGCAAAAAAATTTAATATAATATTTAATTCCTAGATTCAATAGTTTTGAGATTAAATTGAATATAATGAATAAATCAATAAATCATTAATTACACTTTATTCCATAGTAAATATAAAAGATTTAAAACAATTTTATTTCTTAGATAATTAATCATGCATTAATAAATACTTATCTCTTTGAAATGTGTAGATAGTCCAAATGATGGCTTGGAGTGGATTTCGGATTCACTCTCAACAATCTTTCTAGCCATTTCTTCGATGTTTTCCCTAATATATTTATTCACAAGTTTTTAAACAATCCAAAGGGTGGTTCCAACTAACTCTTCCCTTTAAAAATAATAATTACATTGCTTTTTAATAGTCATCCCGCATATACTTCATTGCATATAATGTATTTCAGGAATACATTGCTCAATGCAAAGTAGAAGACCTAATACCCAATACATTCATATATCAAACTTTGGAAAAATGAGTGGAGAATCCACCCTGATACATTCAATTCATGGGATTTTTACTGTTTAGGTGACCATTCCATATTAAGCGGCAATTAGAATTACCTGCAACACTTTATTCATAACATTAGTACATTTGAGAAGGGTAATAATATGTTATTAAATAATGTAAATTAGATAAATGTAGAAAAATAATAAAAATGGTAACACATAAATTAATAATTTCTTTTATCAAATATATATATACAACGTTTACAAGTTTCATTTTTGAGAGGGGCATTACACTGTTGCACAAAAGGTTATACATAGTAGAAGTGTTATTTTTAGAGAAACTAAGCCTTCTTCTGTTACATTGTAGCTAGAACAAAGTAAACAAGAAGATGTGATTCAATTTCCATCTACACCTGAGAAAGTTGAATTGAGGCCCAAGGATAGACAAGAAGTTGAGGAGAGCTCATCTAGCTCTGGGTCTTCTGAAGAGGAGGAAGAACCTCCAACTCAACTTTTTTGTAGGTCTACAAGGCATAGACAACCACTTGAAAGGTATTCACCTGACTATTGGAGATGTAATTTTGCTTTGAATACTAACTTGGATGAACTTGGATCTGTAGAAGAGGCAATAGGTATGAATGATGCAGAATCTTAGAAGATTTCTATGAATGAAGAAATGAAATCTTTGAAAAAGAATGATACATGTGATCTCATACCATTGCCTGAAGGACGAAAACTTGTTGGTTGTAAATGGGTGTTCAATAAAAAAAATTGGTTCAGATGGAGGTATTGAGAAGTACAAAGCAAGGTTGGTTGCGAAGGGTTACTCTCAAGTTGAGGGTGTTGATTATGGTGAGATATTTTCTCTTGTTGCAAAAATGGCATCCATTAAAGATTTTTGCTTTTTATTACTGCTGCTTATTATTTAGAGGTTGAGCAAATAGATGTGAAAACTGTTTTCCTTCATGGTGATTTGGAGGAGGATATTTATATGACACAACCAAAGCACTACGTGGTGAAAGGTAAAAGTAAGTTGGTTTGCAAATTGAATAAATCTTTGTATGGCTTAAAACAGAATCCTAGGATGTGGTACCAAAAATTTGATACATATGTGTTGAGTTTGGGATTTGAGCGTTCTAAATCAGATCATTTCATTTATTATAAAACTAATGGTGATCTTTTCCTGTTTATTGCATTATATGTTGATGATATATTATTTATTGATAGAGGGAAAGGTATGATTTCAGAACTAAAATCTCAAATTGCTGCTAAATTTGAAATGAAAGATCTTGGTGCAGCTAAACACATTCTTGGGATGGAAATTAAAAGAGATATAGTGAATAGAAAGCTATGGCTTGGCCAAAGCAAGTATGTCAACTCAATTTTACAGAGGTTTGATATGTAGGATTGTAGACCATTGTGTGTTCCTATTTTAGTTGGAACAAAGTTATCTATTTCATATTGTCCAACATCTCCATCAAAGATGGAAGACATGAGTAGAGTGCCTTACCAAAGTGTAGTTGGAAGTTTGATGTATGCTATGGTTTGTACTAGACCAGACATTTTCCAAGTAGTGGGAGTTCTTTCTATTGGGAATAGGATGCCATTTAATTGCAATCCTAAACATATTTCATGTATCTCCTAAGTCCTTGGAAAGTGTTCCCCAACACTAGGATTAGAAAGAGATTAAATTTGAATGATAGGAAAATGTGGGGACATCCAAGAAGATCTCCTACAAGATAAGATCACATGGGGTGCCCACATGGAAGGTGGAACCCACCTTGCTTCAGTTAACTATTTGGAGGATTGATAACACTTCAGTAATTCATGTTTTGATCCTACAAATAAGGGATTTTATTTACATGAGTGGAGTGGCACTATCAATTCAGTTCAGTTTAGTATCAATTCAGTTCAATTCAATTTAGTTCAATTCAGTTCAGTTCAGTTCAATTTAGTTCAATTTAGTTCAGTTCAGTTCAGTTCAGTTCAGTTATGGTTCAGTTATCTTCAGTTGCATGTAGTTTTTTTGAGTTGAATGCTAGTTGACTTTAGTTTACTTGAGTTGCATGACTAGTGACTTCAGTTGCATGATAGATAACAGGTGGATACTTTCAGTTAAGTGGGGATAATCAATCATGCATAATGTTTGCATGAATTGGTGGAGAGATATGTTTTAGTTAACTAAGATTGACTTGGGACCACCTTGGGTGCCCAAGTTGGCATCTTTTAGTTAACACCTTTTGCATGAGAAGATATTTACAAGACTCAATCAAGTGGGCCCATTCTTGGGTGCCAACTTTGAGGTGAAGTTTGCAAGATATTTTCTTGACCAAAGTTCAGTTAAGTGTTCAGTTTAGGGCACCTAAATTGAGGAAGACTTTGGTTTGACTTCATATTACATTGTGGCACTCTACTTGCCCAATCTAGGCATAGATTTTTGTGAGGAGCTTTATGCTCTTGTATTGTACAACTCTTATGAGTTTACATGCTTATTAATTGTCTATTAATTGCAGAAAGTGAGGAGAGTTCTATGAGAGTTTATTGCAGGTTGTGAAGAAGGATTGTTGAAGGCAAGGAAGCATATCAATCAAGGATTGATATAGTATTATTTTAATCTTGTTCTAACGTTAAATAATAAAAGCACTATTGGTTCTAGTGGAGTTTTTTCCCAAAAGGATTTCTCCACATATATACTATGTCACTTATATCTCCTTGTCTCATTCTTGTACAATCTTTTGTCTCTTTCTACAATTGGTAAAATTGATCTAAAAAGATTAATCATACACAAAAATTTGTGACAAAGAACATTTAATTAGATCTACAATCTCATAGTTTTACAAGTTTTAAGCTACAATATTACCTTCATTTTCAACATTTGGTATTAGAGCCAATGGTTGGTTAGAGTTTGAGATGCATTTCTCTTAAAAGCTTGAAGGTTTTTTGGCTATAGTGGGAGCTTTTACTATTATGTTATTGCAGATTTGTAAAAGAAGTGTGTTACAATTAGTTCTACTTCTCGTCTAGATATTGAAAGATTCAATGGATCTAGTTATGAGATGTGGAAACTAATAATGGAGGATCTCCTTGAAGAGAGAGATCAATGATTATTTGTTTGTAATGAGACAAAGCCATCTACAATGATGTCAAATGAGGATTGGGCTAAGCTTGATAAGAATGCAAGAGGGACCATAAGGTTATGTCTTGATGATGTTGTTTTCTTGAATGTTTTAGTTGAAGCTACCACATATAAATTGTGGAAGAGGATAGGTGATATCTATCAAACCAAAAGTCTTACTAATAAGTTGTATCTAAAAAGATAGTTGTATTCTTTAAATATGAAAGATGGTGATTATGTTGCACATCATTTAAATGCTTTCAATTTGATTCTAAGTCAGTTAGCATTTGTAGATGTAAATCTAGAAGATGAAGATAAATGCATTTTGTTACTTTGTTCTTTACCATTTAGACACCACAACCTTCATAATGAGAATGTCAAAAATGACAACATTTTGTGCTTTCTGTCCATTCCCAATTATGATTTTGAAAACCCACCGGCACATAACCCACATTGCATTTCAAAAGAAAACCCCTTTTCACAAGAAACCCCCTTTATTTTCCTGTCAATGAAAACCCTTCTTCCCAATGAATAGCCATTCAATTCTTCACAGTGAAATTTGAAAACCCTCAACACAAAAAGAACATAAACAGTTATGCAATTGAAATGAAAACCCCAAATGCAAATAAAACCTTTTATTTTCCCATCAATGAAAACCCATTTTCTTTAATGACTAGTCATTCAATGCTTCACAAAAGACCCATTTTTTTAATGAATAGTTGTTCAATGCTTCATAATTCCTATGCAGAATGGGAAAATGGCATATATTTTTGCATGACATACATGCTTGCAAGAATGTCAACATTTTCATAGGGAGAGTATAGGATCTCGTTCGGCCTCTCTCACAATTCATTTCGCCTTCACTCTCTCCCCAACAACCTCCAAAATGAAAATGTGGAAAATGGCGACGTCATAAATAACTATGCATTTGAAATGAAAACCCTACACACAAACAAAACCTTTTATTTTACCATCAATGAAAACCCATTTTCTTTAACGAATGCCATTCAATGCTTCACATAAAACCCATTTTCTTTAACAAATATCCATTCGATGCTTCACACTTCCTATGCAGAATGGAAAAATGACATATATTTTTGCAAGATATACATACTTGCAACGAATTCCAGTGCTTTCATAGGGAGATTCTGAGCTCTTGTTTGGTATCCCCTACAACTCCATTCCACCTGTGCTCCTCCCCAGCAACCTCCAAAATAAAAATATGGAAAATGGTGACGTTTTGGGATTTCTGTCCATTGCTTTTTGATTTTGAATTGATCACGCATCCTTTTCTGGAGACAAACACGTGATGGAATGTGCCTAACTGTCTATCAAGTCTTTCCGTTGGTGTATTTTGTCCAATGCGTGAGATGGGGGTTATTATATAATGTTACATACATAGGTGCATTTTGTCTACACTTTAGCTTCTTCCTTTAAAAACATCCTATCATGAAAACTTTAGGCCCTTCACATATTTCATATTAAAATAAAAAATATTTTATCCATCATTTTTATGTTGTAGCACATTGTCTTATAAAATATTTTTCTGTTTAAAATATGAGAGCTTGATTAATATGTAATAGTAGATAGCTCCTTTTTACATTACTTGAAGGATCTTATTGCTTAAGTCAACAAAAGAAAACAAAATCTAATGGCCTGGAATTTTAAAAAATATGAGTTTTAAAGGATTTAAAATCTCTCCACATCAAATGAAAAGTATTATTTAGGAGAGACAATTAGGGTAATATCATACATGATGCAAATATAAATTTGTCAATCAATTGAATCAAGTATCAATTTTCTATTTAGGTAAGACTAAGGATTCCAATAATACAAAAATATATTTATCACCTTCTACACTCCCCTTCAAAATACTTCAAAATATTTAAGATATAATAGTAAAAACCAATTAAGTACTATTTATGGGAAATAAGGGAAACAAGAAATAAGATGGATATCAAAAGTATATAAATGTTTCTTACGAATATATGTTAATAAGTAGGATATTAGTATCTAATAAAGCATCCATTCCTTTGAGAATCATATACAAACCTACTCCATTTTCCCTCCTATCAGATGGGTCAAAGGAATAATCTATCAAAAACTTTGATTTCCTCTTTTAGAGCATCCAGTTTTTATTGCATTGTTTATTTGGTAGAAGCCAAATGTATTTGTATCAAGTATGAACTTAATTCCGAACATAATGATTAGACTAAAAAACCAAATTACTAACTAAAAATACAAAAATATAGAAATTCTTATTGCTACACCTTTATAAGTACTAACTACAAAGAATGTCTCTACATTTATAAATTAGTATAATATTTCATCTCTAGAAACAATATATTCCTACATGATTTCCCAAGGAGTATTAATAAAGTATGTTATCCCCTTGCACTTCGTGTGAGTGAGCCTAGGGATCAAAAACACAAGTATCTTATTTTTCATTTTAGTAAGGGCCCTACTTGGGGATTTCATCACCCCAAGGGTGACCTCAACCACATTTAGTGGTGGGTTCATAAAGTTGAGAGAATGAAATTTGTATCTCAAAGAGTGGCTAGTGTCATTCAATCCAAGTCATGTAAAACCCTTAATTTATTGAGACTTGTTTGGTGAGGAGAAGAGGGGAGACCCTTAGTCTCAGGCATTATCAGATGGGCTCATTGTTCTTAAAACCACTACGAACCTTTTTTTTAGAGACCTAAGACCTTTGGTTCTTAATCTAGTTGTGGTGCAAGGTACAATATCATTCTTGAACTTACTCAACATGTATCATCTCAAGGAGAGAATATTTCTTTAGAGGTGTAAAAAAACCTTCAAGAGGAGAAAGGTGAGCCCTTGTGCCATTGGAACCCTATATCTATTCCCTCTTGAAGTGGAACATGCATGCACAATCCTATAATATTTTATTGCTTCTACCCACACTAGTACAACAAACCCTTATTGAATAATTAGGTTTGTATATTTGGCATGTTTTCTTGTGAAGACCAATAAAACACCATTCAAAACTAATACCTTGAAATCATTTTCCATATTGCTTGTTGTTTTGTGTCTCTTGCCAAAAAATAAAAAATAAAACTTGCAAAATTTACCAATAGTTCCACATAATTGCACTTTTGAGCATTAAATTATGCATCTAAGACCCCATGTTGCACTTCTAAAATGTTGATATTATTTCTATGCATCTCTTAGGAATAATTACGCATCTAATTCCTACTATGACACATTTGATGGCTATAGCGGTGCTTTTGACTATCCTTTTGTGCATCTAATCATCTTTTGGCACATTTGATTATCTTGTTGCACATTTTATAATCCTGAGTTGTATTTGACCTTCAATTGGCATATTTGATCTGCAAAATTATGCATTTGACAATATATTGTTGCTTTTGATATGTGGCTCAACTTGTTTTGATAACATGTTACAATTTATTGATAGAGTGACACATTTGATACCTATAGTGTTGCTTTTGAGAATTATTTATCACTTTTGAGAATTCATTATCACTTTTGAAACCTATTGTGGTATATTTGAAACCTAGTATGTTGCATTTGAAACCTAGTATGGTGCATCTATCACCCATAGGTGCACATATAATTCATATAGTGACACTTTTGACCTGTGTTAAAATTTCCAAAATTCTCCAAAAAAATAATTTTCAAAACTATTAACCAATTAGACCTAAAATTTGAGACATGTAGCATAGTTAACCTTAATCACCATTCATTATCCATTAGCAAATCAAAATTCACATCCATTTCATATCATATTTTTTGTACTTTAGAGATACTACCCCAAAATTGGAAAAATACCATTATCATTATTCAAATCAATCATCCAAACAAATAACAACCAAAATAGTCATAATCTCATCTAGAGCTTCCATATTTTATCACTAATTTAGCTTTTTACTTTACAAGTTTCCTATTTCAAGTAGATAGTTGAGTTAACATCAAATCATATGTGGTAAAATTTTCTTAGGAGTATTTTTTTCTTCTAATTTGGTAAACACACTACCATCCTTTTTCTTAGACTTATAAAGTCTAGTACAAGTAAAAAAAAAAATCATCCTTTACACTTATCCAAACATAGATCTAGATTTACTTTGAATTATTGAGGTCTTATCTCACATCAATCAAAAACATCAACACACTTATCTAAAATTATCACATCCTTTTGTTCAAATCTATAAATGTATCCAGATTCCATTAGCAACGACATTCATATCAAATCACCCAACTTCAATCTTGCATCCCCATCTCATAAGGTCTTTGAATTTGTATGCTTATAACATGGTTTCAACATAAGAAACTCATGGATTCCAATCAAAGTGATTCAATCATTACCACAACCATGAATGGTACACAAACCAATTTTTGAATGCCTTCTCATATATTCAACCCTAATGAGTATCAAACACCACAACCTCTACCCCCATAGATTATAATAGAATAAATCACACATGAGTCTAATGAATTGATAGAAGATAAATTATTAGAGATTCAACAAGATCCAACAATAGGAAGAGCAATGGATGCCTTCCTTTCTTTGGAACCAAACACATATTGTCTTAAACTCACACAAAAAGGTGCTAAAATACCTTCAAATGTTAACACTACCACACTTAGGGAACACGCCCTTATAGATTTTATGTCATCACACATCACATATAATGCAAACATACCCATTCCCCAATCTATAAATGTACATATGCCTCAAGCTTCCATGTCAAATATGTCAATTCAACCATCCATACCCTCTCATGACATGGATTCATACCATTTTATAAATAATACATTAATCCACTCTATCAAAATCCATTTGTGTCTGATCACACAACCACATCTATCCCAAAGCCCAAAATTCCTTCATCCATACCTTATAACACAAATATTCCCCTTGATTCACAACCCATCACATCCAGTAACATCAATATCCCCTTTTCTTCACAACCCATCACATCAAACTATACAAATAACCCATTTTCTTCACAAACTACCACATCTCATGTTCCTACAAGCATTCCATACACTTCGCAAACATAAAATATAACCATGAGCACATACAACCCCACTCATTACAAACTGTAGACACCTAAATTTGGACACTTCCATTTGTCTAAATTTATCCATTTTTGTCTAAATATCCTCTTATTTGTATTAATTAATTAAAATTTCTATTATTTAATTAATATCCTTAAATTCTTCTAAATCCCTAAGGTATTTAGTTAATGATTAAATACCTTAACCCCCTTTACTCTCCTTTTCATCAAATGAATTAAATAAATATGACATTTATTTAATTTCTCACATGTCACATCATTTTCCTTAACCCTAATCAACCTCCTAATATCTTCATTAGGGATGTGCACATTCCTAATCCTTGATTAGGATGTGTCACATCCTCCAACTTTTGCAAGTTGGCTCTTAATCCTCATTAGTCACTACTTGTCTTCTAATCACTAATTAGTTAAGCCTAATCAGTACCTTGGTCAACTCTACCCATCGCCCAAGGAAATTTTAATTCCTTTTTATCTTTCCAAGGCTTTCCTCTTTCCCATGTGATCATTGAGAGGTCACATAAGTCACATGTGGGTAAGCACCTACCTTTTCAAGGACCTTGTCTT
The DNA here is from genome assembly GCA_007258455.2 of Sequoia sempervirens. NCBI lineage: Eukaryota > Viridiplantae > Streptophyta > Pinopsida > Cupressales > Cupressaceae > Sequoia > Sequoia sempervirens. Next base: position 417,510,903 of record VDFB02086081.1, read on the forward strand.
ATCCAAGGTACTTCTCACCTCTCTTTTTGGAACCTTGTCTTATCCTTAAGATATCCCCAATCATGTGAATTTTAAATTCACTTTTATTTATCCAAGATTCTCCTCTTCCCCATGTGATCATCAAGAGGTCACATCATCCTTATTCTAAGGTACTTACAAGTACCTTCCCATCACATGTCATCTTCCACCTCATGTGTCCTTGTGACACATCATCTACCACATGGAAATATGTGAGGGCTTGTCAGTCCTCAACTCACCATAGCCCTACATCTTTCCCATGGTGGAAATATCTCAACCGTCCATCTTTATAGGGCTTCTTTCCATAAAATGAAATATTTTTCTTTCATTCTCTAACACTTTTCATTCAACATTCTCATTTTCAACCAACTTCAATTCTCAAGCTCTCCAACCTTCAACCACCATTGTTGCTCATCCTTAAGCTCTCATTGCATCTATTTTGTTCATCACCCAAAATACCCACATCCTTCATTTCAATCTCCATCTTGAACACTCATCACTTTGCATCCACTTTCATCACATCTTGCCATCAAAGGAGCACACATAATCAACTATCAAGGGCCAACCGAAGATCAATTCAAGACAAGGTAAAATATGTTATTTTCATCTTTATTTTATTTTTAATTCAACTAGGCTAATCATGAGGTGTTAGTGTTCTTTTCCTTTCTTTTTGCACCTTTTTTTGCATCTTTTAGAGTAGGTTAAGATCATTGGTTCACATTTCCAACACGCCTAGTGGGACCCACAAATGGGTCCCTAGCTTTTATGTTTTTTGTTGTTTCACTTTTTGCAAGTTCAAGTTGCAAAGAGGCGACTCTGACCAAGACAAAGGCGACCCTACCCACTGTTGGGAGAACCTGACTTGCAAAGGGGCGAACCTACCCTAGTTTGGGTGAACCTGCCCTCAACAAAGACGAACCTGCCTTGCAGGGTCACCCATCTAAGCACCAGATAGTTTTTGACAGTTTCTGACTTCAACTTCCTGAATGGACGAACCTACCCTAGGTTGGGTGAACTTTCCCTACTGAAGGGGTGAACCTGCCCACTGTTGGGCGAACCTACTCTACAGAGGGGCGAACTTGCCCAGAAAAACCTTTATGAGAGGTAAAAATAGTCATTTCAGCTTCTTTTTGGCTTCCGTTTTTTATTTTTTTGTGGTCCTAACCCCCTAACATCATAAGTTTGTGAGTGTATCCACTTATTTTCCAACATTTGTGCATCTTATTTCACGTTTGATGGAGAACAAAGATCAAAACAAGTAACATTTTTCTTTCATGACAATCGGTTTATCTAGTTTGTTTATCATTTTCCTTATTGTTTTTGTTGATTAATCTAGGCACATAGTCTAATTAGGGGGAGTCAACTTATTGCTTTTCATGTCTATAATTCCATTGTGTCACCCAAGGGGGCACTACTTCATTCATGCTTTCCCCTTGCACTTCATGTAAGCCTGGGGAGTAGTCGAAGACGTGTAGTGTTCTCTTTTTAGCAGGACCTGCTTGGGGATTTCATCACCCCAAGGGATGATCCCAACCACACATATCAGTAGGGTATACAAAGGGGGGAGATCCAAAGTTGTACCCCAATCCATTCACGTCATGTCTAGCGAAGTGTCGAAGCTAGGGTGATACCTAGATAGACATGAAGAGTTGGTTTGAGCCTTCAGTATCTCACTGCGGTTCCCGACTCACGCCTGTGATGGGCTGGTGTTCACGATTGTGCCTCACGTACCGAGAGTATATCAAGGACTCCCTATTTTCCTTGCTCATCCTAGATTAAGGACTATGTTGGCCATACCCCTCATCACTAATCTTAGGATTGTGTTGTCTGTACTATCTTCTTTGTGCAAAACCAATGTGTTTCTTGCCGTTTGCTTGTTGTTTGCAGTTTTTTTGGTCCTTTGTCTTAGCTATTTTCATCCGAATTGATTCTAAGTTAGCTGACAGAGGCGAACTTTCCCTCAATAGGGGCGAACCTGCCCTCTGTCTCAGTCATTTTGTAGCCTATTTTTGTCAAAATTGTCAATCTTTTAACTGAACAGGCGAACCTTCCCTTACATGGGAAAACCTTCCCCTTGGTTTGGGTGAACCTACCCTTAACTTGGGTGAACTTTCCCTAACTTGGGCGAACCTTTCCTCCCAACAGTCTTTTTCATTGTTCATTCAGCCATTTCGAGCACCCGCTTGCTCATTCTAAGTACTCATTTACCCATTCCGAGCAGTCATCTCCCCATTCCAAATGTTCATTCCCCATCCCAAGCATTCATCTCCTTGATCCAAACATTCATCCCCTCATTCAGAGCACCCATTTACCTGATCCGATCACCCATTTCCTATCTATCTTACACCAATAGGCGAACCTTCCCTTAGGATTGGGTGAACCTGCCCTTAACTTGGGCGTACATACCCCAACTTGGGTGAACCTTCCCTAACTTGGGTAAACCTGCCCTCCAAATAGCTATTTTCACCCCCCGTTCAGTTGTTTCAACCACCCATCTTCCCATTTCGACCATTTGTTCCCTTAGTCTAAGTACCTGTTTAACTGTTCTAAGCATTCATCTCCTTATTCCAAACACCCATTCCTCATTCTGAGCAGGCATCCCCTCATTCAGAGTAGTCACCCCCTCATTCTAAGCATTTGTTTTCCCGTTTTGAGCATCTATTTCCCACCTCTCATTGAATAGGTGAACTTTCCCTTAAATTGGGTGAACTTGCCCCAGTTTGGGCGAACATGCCCTAACTTGGGCAAACTTGCCCCTCAAACAACTAATTTCACCTTCATTTGTCTTCCTGCCATCGTCGTTTCTGTTAATCAACATTTTTTGTAAGTCATTGTTTCATCGACCAGACCACATAGGGGCTTCTCATAACATCATTAGATCCATATCTATCATCAAATCATCCATCCCAATCATCTAGACTTCATTTTAGGGGTTTTGATTTTTATGTAGAAACTTCTGGAGGCCATAACTTTTGACTTGGGTGTCCGTTTGGGTTGAAATTTAACTTTTGACTTGGGTCACCTCATCTAGTCCATCTCAAGATCAGAATCCCCCATCCATTCCATCTCACAATCCCCTTGATACTCAAGATCTGATCACTCCATTGCATAATCCCTTATTGCCTACAACCACAAATCTAGATCCTATCATATCACCTAATCCCTCTCCTGATACCACCCATCCAAAATTTGCTACCCCCTCATCTCCATCTGATGATCCTCCACCATCACCTAACCATGCCATCCCCACATCCCTTTTATATCCCCTTGGTACTCTCACATTCTTCCATGGTGGTCTCCTTGCAGAAGAAAAACAAAGCATATATACCACCCATCATCCTCCACCTAATAATGGACTCACATCATTCTTCCAGAATAACACAAATCCTATCATGGATCGAATGCTTAAGAGCATGAACTATCAAGGAAAAGGTTTAGGCCTTCATGAGCAAGGTATTTTAGAGCCCATCCAGGTCAAAGAACAAATATGTATGCAAGGTCTTGGACATATTTCTCAAGACTCACAATCTATAGATGTTGGTAAAACCTCTAGATGTCCTCAATGAGCCTCTTCCAAAAGAAATATAGGCTCTACCCATCGCCCAACCAGATCATTTGTTGCCATCCCCCCTCCTCCATCATATCACCTCAAAACAACCATCCATATTCCTCCCTCATCTGCTCCATCCATTTTGGGTCCTTATGTCCCTCCACCCACTATGTCTATTTTGGGCCCTTATATCCCAAAATCACCTCCTCCATCTCGTCCTATTCATTCTTTCATCCATCCATCACCTATCCATGTCACCCATCATAAACATCCCACTCTCATATCCCATAATCAGGATCAACAAAGGCACATACCTACACATCCTCTATCTATACATAATCCCCATAATCCTACCTCCATCGCTCCACATCATCTATCTCCTCGCACCCATCCCATTGCTACTAAAAGCACTTTGGATGCTAAAGAAAAAATGCATGAATCTAAACATCCACATGAATCAAAAGCTCCTCATGTCCCCTCTAAAATGCATGTTGACAAAAATAAAAGTCAAATCCAAAATCCAAATCAAATTCGTAGGCCACAAAGGCCCACCAAAGCAAAAATCAAAACCATGTGGATCCAAAAGAAAAAAGATGCAATACCTTCAAATGAAAAATCTATAACAACATCCAAAGATGCTAATCCAAAAGGTAATCATACACCCCTTTCATCTCCTAAATCTGTTTTGGGTCCTTATGTCCCAAAATTCACTATCCCATCTCCTTCATCATCCCCACATTCTCCATCCATTAATTCTCCTATCCTTTCACATACACCACCACATGAGCCAATGTTGGTCCTAAACTCACCACCCCATCACACACCTACCCCATCATTCTATCCATACCCTTTCCAACATCCCATCCATTATCCCACATATCTTCCCCATCAAATCCCTCTAATTCATCCTCTTGTATAATCCATTTATCCTAATAAGGTTGTAGCAACATCCAACAGTCGCTTCACACATGGGCTCTTAATACCTCGTATGGAACTTGATACTTGATTCCTTCATCCATATCATTATCGTGTATCTTCTAAATCCCCTTATCCATCTCCATTCGCATGCTATCCAAAAAGTAAAAAAAGTAAAAAAAGTAAAAAATTGTCAAAATACAAAAAAATTAAAAAAAAAAGATCGAGAAAATAGTAAAGAGAAATTATTCATCCAATGGTGAAAACTTGGAAAACAAGCTCCTTGGATAAGTACCATGATGAAAACCTAGAAAACATGCGTCATGCATAAATCTCCCATCCAATTTCCTTCCGCACTTGGGGGAAATTGCATCCCCTTCAACCATCTCCTCCATCCCCCCTACCATCCACATCTTATCTGCCATATCCCATTTATCCCAATCCCTCCATCCTCCTTGTGATCTTGATATCGATAGGGGAAAACATATAAACATGATTTGGACACCTCTTGGCATACATTCCCCTCATCCACACACTATCCTAATCCTTATTCTCATTCGTCTACCTTCCTTTTCCACCCATCATGCTACCATTAATCTCCCTTCCTTATCCATGCATCCTATCCATATCCATATCACTCCCTTATTTTCTGATCTTTCCATCTTCCATCCCTCATTCCTCATTATATATGACATATCTAGAGTGGGGCATCTTATTTCTTTGTGACATAAGTCCTTGGAGAAATCATTCATCCAAACAATCCTTTCCATCTCACCAACCTCATGTTCCTATCCATCATAGCATCCCTTTTCATCTATCCATCTGGTAACCTTTTCCTCATCCAAATCCTTATCTTCCTATCCATCTATCACAACATCCCTTTCATCTCCCCATTCTTATCTCCATACCAATCCAAACAATCCTTTTCATCTCCCCATCCTTATCTCCTTATCCTCATCCCATCTTATAATCCCTTGTCATTGGTATCTAGCTATAGGCTACTCCCCATGCAATCTAGCATCATCTATCTTATCGCCATCACTTCTGCTTCTTTTGCACATGTTTTCAATCTCCTATCCTTTCTCATCATTCATCTCTCCATCATATCATCCTCCCAATTCATTTTGATGATTTGGATAACTATCCCATCCTTGAACTAGGTGTGATCACTATCATTCTATCCAATCCGCCAAGTCTATCATGTCTTATTGTCTTGGCCCCATCATTTTATCCACTTATCCTAGTCATATTATCATCCTTTATCCATTTTTTTTCTTTGGTCTTTATCAAACTATGTTTCCCCTATGCTTTCACGTAGGCAAGGTCGATCATTTGATCCGCCCCTAGGGCTCCTTTATCATCTATCATCGGTCTTTTTTCTTTTTGTCCATCTAGTCTTTTTCATCATTGAGGTCTCCATCATCCTCTTCTTTCTTTTATCCACGGTCAGTCTTCAGCCTTTTATCGAACTACGAGGGCTCTACACTTTCACGTAGGCAAGGATAATCTTTGATCGACGCTTGATCCCCTAGGTCAATAGGATGTGTCAGTCTTGTGTCTTGTGTCTTGTATCTTCTATCATGTCATCAAGTATGCCCTTATCCAACTGGTTCTTAGAAAATGAGATCCACTCATGTCATGAGATCCAATCGGTTTTGAATATCACGCGTCCTATCAATCTTTTAGTTTAATATCCATCTTTGGTCTCAATAGGATGCATCCTTCCTAATAGACCTCATCAATCCCATCCATCCCCTTGATCCTATGGAAAAGGACATTTGAAATTGATTGTGATATTTTGATGCTTTTGGCTTTTGTTTATCATTTGAGCTCCTTATCATCACTTGTCATGGTCGCCTTGATCCATAATATCATTGTGTGCTTTGACTAGTAAACATAGGGGCATATCTTGATCTTTTCTTTGTTGTTGTCTTCTTGGTTGTCCCGCATAGTACCCACCAAGACTTCTACAGTCTTGTGTTACGTTGGGGCATCCTTTTGTGCTTGTGGTTATTCCAATGTCTGGCCTGACCAAGGTCATTGTGACTTTGGGATATTGGAATAGCCTTCTTGTCTATTGTGTTTTTTTTATGCATTAGATACTAATCTGCCTTGGTTCCACATACACTGGCACTTGGTGTCTTATGCTATAGAAAAAATTAGTGCTCTGAAAATGGAAAATTGCATTAGGATTGCCTTTCATCTCCCATTCCATCCTCTCGTCTATCACAAATCCCCCCCCCCATCCATTCATCCTTCATCAATATCCCTGCCCTATCCATCCATTCTCTTATCATCATCTCTTCAATCTTCTTAGAATAATATAGATTGGTTATTCTAACCATCATATCCCCCATCATTTTAGTCCTTTCATTCATCTCACATCTCAATCCAATCCTCATCAATTCAATCTAGCACAAATCATCTAATCGCATCCTTGGTCTTGTCCCCAGCCTTGCTACAAACATTTATCCACTCATCATCATCATCATCATCATCATCATCATCATTGGGATGTATCCTTCCTTATCCTTTGGTGTTGTTTCAGGATGTATCCTTCCCTCATCAACAACCCCTTTCATCGGGATGTATCCTTCCCTATCCTCATGTCGTTTTGGGATGTATCCTTCCCTCATCAACAACACTTTCATAATCATTGTCAGGATGTATCCTTCCCTATCCTTGTGTTGTCCAGGGATATATCATTCCCTCATTGACAACACTCCATCCATCCTCAACCCATTTTGGCTTGTAGCTTGACTGGGGAAACATCACCTTTTTCCTTAAATTCATTTGTGGTTTATCCATCTCCTTTCGCTTATCATCCTCTCTTATCCCTCACTTTGCATCATCTTCCCCATCTCTCCTTTCATCATCTCATCTATTTCGAGAGCACACCCATATTCTCTTGAACATGCATGTCCTCTCGAGGGGGCATCCTCAATCCCTAGTCTTCATCTTCACTCGTGATTGAATATTTCTTCCTAGTCACTCCTTTGAATGACTGGGGCATCTTTCTCAATCTAACCATCTTCTTCTTGGTTCTATCTTTTAATATTCTTTGAAATGGTGCTACCTCATAACATCATCTCAAAGAGGGGGAAAATGTAGACACCTAAATTTGGACGCTTCCATTTGTCCAAATTTATCCCTTTTCGTCTAAATATCCTCTTATTTGCATTAATTAAGTAATATTGCTATAATTTAATTAATATCCTTAAATTCTTCTAAATCCCTAAGGTATTCAGTTAATGGTTAAATACCTTACCCCCTTTACTCTCCTTTTCATTAAATGAATTAAATAAATATGACATTTATTTAATTCCTCACATGTCACATCCTTTTCCTTAACCCTAATCAACCTCCTAATCTCTTCATTATGGATGTGCACATCCCTAATCCTTGATTAGGATGTGTCACATCCTCCAACTTTTGCAAGTTGGCTCTTAATCCTCATTAGCCACTAATCATCTTCTAATCACTGATCAATTAAGCCTAATCAGTACCTTGGTTAACTCTCCCCATCCCCCAAGGAATTTTTAATTCTTTTTTATCTTTCCAAGGCTTTCCTTTTTCCCATGTGATCATTGAGAGGTCACATCAGTCACATGTGGGTAAGCACCTACCTTTTTAAGGACCTTATCTTATCCAAGGTACTTCTCACCTCTCTTTTTGGAACCTTGTCTTATCCTTAAGATATCCCCAATCATGTGAATTTTAAATTCACTTTTATTTATCCAAGATTCTCCTCTTCCCCATGTGATCATTGAGAGGTCACATCATCCTTATTCTAAGGTACTTACAAGTACCTTCCCATCACATATCATCTTCCACCTTATGTGTCCTTGTGACACATCATCTGCCACATGGCAAGATGTGAGGGCTTGTGAGTCCTCAACTCACCACAACCCTACATCTTTCCCATGGTGGCAAGATCTCTACCGTCCATCTTTCTAGGGATTCTTTCCATAAAATGAAATATTTTTCTTTCATTCTCTAACACTTTTCATTCAACATTCTCATTTTCAACCAACTTCAACTCTCAAGCTCTCCAAACTTCAACCACCATTGTTTCTCATCCTCAAGTTCTCAATGCATATATTTTTTTTTCATACCCCAAAATACCCACATCCTTCATTTGAATCTTCATCAAACCCTCATCACTTTGCATCCACTTTCATCACATCTTTCCATCAAAGGCGCACACATAATCAAATATCAAGGGTCAACAAAAGATCGATTCAAGACAAGTTAAAATCTGCTCTTTTCATCTTTATTTTGTTTTGAATTCAACTAGGCTAATCGTGAGGTGTTAGTGTTATTTTCCTTTCTTTTTTCACCTTTTTTTGCATCTTTTAGAGTAGGTTAAGATCATTGGTTCACACAAACAATCTTCTATTTTGAGTCATTCACAAATTTCTTCATTCAACATTCTAAATCCCTCTTCCACATCTAATATACCTAAGAATTTAAACATCTCAAATCATTCACAATCTTCCACATCTAACATAACCACAAATACACATATACCTCAAACCCATAACTACTCATACAACATCCCACAACAACATTCTATTCCACAAAATCAAAATCCCTCATTTAATTCATACAACATCCCACAACAACAAACTATTCCACAAAATAAAAATCCCTCATTTAGTTCATACAAAATCCCTCATTCAATTCATACAACATCCCACAACAATAAAACATTTTATAAAATCTAAATCCTTCATTTAATTCCTCATCCATTCCACAACATCAAACATGCATTCCCTTTAATCAAACACCAACCGACACAACTAATTACTTGGCATCACAAATACAAAGATTGCATCAAAAGATAACTGACATGCAATTAAGACAAACAAAGAAAAACTACACTTGAAGATATATGTCCTTATCCATTTGATCAAACAATACCTATGGTTCCTTTTCTCCACAACTTTGAAATTCCAACATTAGAAAAGTACAAATGAAGAGGTGATCCAAGAGAAAACGTATGGGAATTATACATAGCATGCCTAGAGGTGGCCTATAATGACACATATTTGATGCACCTCTTTCCCTAAAATTTAGGAGGACAAGAAATAGAATGGTTCTCCCATTTACAACAAGGTATCAAGAATCTTCATGAACTAGCTAAAACACATCTCTTACAATATTGAACTTGAGATATACATGACTAATTTATGTAACACCCAACAATGAAATGGATAATCATTCACTTCATTCCTTCAATGATGGAGAAACATGGTTAGTAAATTCTCATGGCCTATATACTAGAAAAATAACTTGTGAAATTTTTTATTCAAAACCTCAATGAAGAAATAGGTTTCCACCTAGAAGTGTAATGTGCTAACAAATTTTATGATATCATAGAGAAAGGTATCACCATTGAAAAATATTTCATTATGAAGGACTTGTCAAAATTTGTAAAGAAAGCAAATACCGTGCATTAAACTTCAATGAGAAACCTCGTCTATGGGCTAAGAACAAGAATATTACCAATTACAGTATAGTGGACACTAAATTTGTGCACACTATACAACCACCACCTAAGACACAACAAAATAATAAAATAATCCCCCAAAGGGACCACCAAGATCAAAAACCAATGCTAGATGAAATTATACTCCCTTAGGGGAGCCAATTGAAACCGTATTGAAGAAGCTAATCCACACCACTCTCATTAAGATTCCAAAGCTAAAACAATACGATGAACCACAATTCCTACAATATAATTAATCCCCTACTCAAATAATTTTTGGCTCATGAGACATGATTATAGCAACTACAAAACATGACCTCACTCTTCCATTGTATCTTATGTCAACAAAGTTTATATAGCCTTCATTACTTCCATTAAACCCCAATATGATAGATTCACTAAGAAAGGAAAAGGAGGTTATGAATATATAATGGGAATGAGAATCACAAGGCTTTAATCTCAATCCAAGACTACACAAAGATCATAATATATATCATATTGTTAAAAAATTATTAAGACTGTTTATGCTATCAAGAGCAATCTTATAATTATTAGACTATTACAATATCTAATTATTTACTTATAGGAAATGAAGAAAACCTTGCAATAATGTGAATTTTTTTAGGATTAATGAATATAAACAAGTAATCTAATAATTATAATTAAATCATTGTTTGAGATGATAATAATAGATGTACATAGTTAGATTAGTTGACTTATAATTTGTTGAATATTTGTGTAGTTGATTGGATTGTACAAAAATACTTGGTTTTTGTTGAAATAATCAATGAAATGCTCCACTTCTTTATTCTAAAAGAAGGATTTTCACTATGTTTTAATTGATACTACTAATTTGTATAAACAATAGAACTCATTTCAAAATGAATCACTAAATTTAATCAACCTATTTTCACTAAAAGAAAATTTCACTCAATTCTACATTTAAACTTGTCTATTACACTTTATCATGGTCATTGGATACAAAAAAAAAATTGAGTTGTCATTTTTTATGGCTTCATCCACCACAAACTAATTCAACACCCTCTTTTCATGTTTGAGGAATATGGCTAGCTAATTAATCTAACAATAAAAATATACATAGGTAACTCTAAATCATAAAGCTTGAAGGCCAACAACTAGTTTAATTTATTATGTTGAGAGATTTTCTATAGTTCAATATAGATTCAAAAACCTGTGTACATAAAAACCCCTATGTTAGGTTGAGAGGTGTTCTACAGTTGCATATAAATTCAAAAACTAGTGTACATAGAAACCCCTATGTTTTAAAAATGATGTCTTAATTAAAGTACAAACTTGTAGAAGTTACAATTGAGGCAGCACCGCTAGTAGGCATTGACTGGAATTACGTAATCGAAGAGAGTAGAAGAGTCACCATAAACTCACCACTCCTAGTTTCTTTATAAGAAATAAGAAATTTTCTAAAAGGATGTATCATGCAATGTTCTTTTTTGGTGCAACTTGGATAATATTTCTTCCTTGGTGAGTAACAACCCTTGCATTTTCATGGGTTTGTATGCCTTGTCTATGCTTCTATATTTTTCATGCATGTCTGGTAGTGCCTTTTCTTTACCATTGCTTGTTGTTTCAAGTAGGTATTTTATTCCCATGTCTTTGCTTCCAAATTTGACATGTGGATATACCATTAAAAAATTCCTACATTTGGCTAGAGTGAATTACCCTATCAATTGAAATTCATCGATTTTTGAGGAATTATTTACAAAAAAAAAAAAATATTTATTTGGTGACTCTACAAGGCTTTGACATTTCCAGTGATGAAAAATATGGATGACATAAGCTTCTCAAATAAAATAATTCAAGTAATAGATGGAAGAATACTTGAGAGTGAAGCAATGAACATAATGTAAAGATTCATTTTAGTGAGCATCATGTGTGCACACGTTTTAGTAGCATTTAGACCAAGTATGGTGAAAGCATGGAAGATGTTGAAGGGAAATGTTACCATTTCCATAATTTCAAATTGGTTGTTACCTCTCGCAAATCATAGGGCATTGGTCGATGGAATGGTTTTTCTCGACGTTTTACATACTTGTCCTTTAACTCATCCATCAAGGAAAGATGAGAGTTGTGCATGAATTGGTGAGACACTCATGTGAGGAATTAAAGTGCAGACTGACTAATGAAGACACATTCACACCAAATTTAAATGGGCTTTTCTTTATTGAAACTCTTGTAACTGATCACAGATAGGGTTTCTAGGGTTTCAATGGGATCTTGTTTTGTTTTTCTTTTCATGGGGACTATTGTTACGAGGTTTGGATTAAGTTTTAGCAAGATTTTTGTGTTAAGAAAGTGAAGATTGAATTTCTATCTCCAAATTGATATTTGTGGGAGTAATATTGCTACCACTCTTAATTCTTTGCTCCACCTTTTTTTAAAGAAAAGTAGATGAAGGGTTTGTATTCGAGGTTCAATATTTTGAGTATGTATTTGTATTACTAGATAGGTTGGGAAAAGTATTGGCGATATTTGTAATGTAATCTTGAAGATTTATGAGAAATTTTTGTATTATGTTATGAGATATTTATGTGTTTGGGTGTTAGTTTAATGTATGCTTCTATTATTTTTGAGTTAGATCTCCATCAATGAATGTATTATTCTATTTTTTGTGTTTTTTAAAATTGATCTTTATTAATATAGTTATATATGCATCGAGTAGTCTAAAATTGGAGACCTACATCTAGTTGTACAAGAAGGCAAGATCCAAGGACCATGCTAATATTTTAACTAAATTGTTGATGTCTTACATGCCTTGTCATGTGATACCCTTGTCGATTACCTTGAATAAAAATGGGCATATTCTTTCAAAAATCCCTAATGTGCAATTCCCCACTACAAACCCAACACCTTCAAAAATTCAATCATATTTTATGGCCATACCCAAATTGACAATGATAATACCCTAACCCTAATTCTCTCTAATTCTAACCATAACCTTAATTCTATCTCTAATTATAACCCTAACCTTAATTCTATCTCTAACTATAACCAAAACCTTTATCCTAACCCTAACCCTAATTCAATCCCTAATCATAAGCCTTACCCTAACCCTAATCTTAACCATAACCTTAACCTTAACTCTAACTCTAATTCTTACCCTTACCATTACCCTAACTCTAACCCTATCCCCAACCCTGACTAATTTTAACCCTAACCCTAATATTATCTCTAACTATAATCATAACCCTAAACCTAATTTTATATCTAACCCAAACCTTAACATAATCTTAACCATAATACTAACATTAACTCTAACCTAAACCCCAAACCTAACCTTAATTCTTACCCTTACCCTACCCTCAACCCTAATCTTATCCTTAATTTTAACACTTACCATAATCCTAACCATAACCCTAATTGTAATCTTAACACTACCCCTAATGCTAATTCTCTCTAATTCTAACCAGAAAATCCATCCATCATAGACATCAACTCACAACCTGTCACCCTTTGCAACATGGCTTCCATATTGGGTAACAGATAGTTGTCTTTTAATGAAGACACATTCAAATTTCTAAAATCTACACATAACCTGATGTATCCATTTTTCTTCCTTACTGGTACCAAGTTTGATACCCAAGATGAATGTCTAATTGGCTTGATGATTCCTGCATCCCTTAATTTCATTAATTCTTCTTACATTTTAGGGGCCAAGGTGGGATTAATAGGCCTTTGCTTTTGTCTGAATGGCTTGGCATCATCACGCAAAGGAATCTCATGTTGGAAAAGATCCTCCCTGTATGCCTTAAGGTCATCATAGGACCATGCAAACACATGCCTAAACTTCCTTAATAAGTCAATTAGCATCCTTCTCACCTTTGGTGACATTTTCTTTCCAATATACACCTTCTTTGGGGATGCTTATGTTCCAAGATTTATCTCTTCCAAGTCATTAGGATGGGAAGCAGTGTGATTAGCCTTTGTCTTATCTTGATTATCAAACACGCTTTCTACTACAACCAGACCCTTGGGAATTGTGTTTTTTTTTAACTCTTTGACCTCATTTCCAAATATTGTATCCTTACCATCAATATTTTCAACAAAAGCTCCAAAGTCAATTTCCTGATTTTCATACTCTCCCACACAATTCAAAAACCTTAATATGTCATCATCATTATCAAAAAATTTCCAATTTTTTATATTATCAGGGACAAATGGCCTAGTTTGCACCTCAACCTTTGAAATTCCAGCATAAGTCATATCATCTAGTTTTAATGCAATGTTGGCTAATAGGTTTGCCACTTTGTTTTGACCTCTTTCTGTCCATCCTATGCCAAATGCATCAAAGCTTTCCAATTCATCCCAAACAGCATTCCTATACTATTTCAACCTCTTGTTCTTTGATACAAACTTGGATCTGACTTGGGATACCACAAGCTTAGAATCCCCAATTGCCTTGAGCTTCTTGATCCCATGTTTTTTAGCCAATCTCAATCCTAGTAACAAGGCTTCATACTCTGCCACATTATTTGTGCATTCAAATAACAGAGTGAAAGAGAACTTGAATGTCTTTCCACTTGTAAATCATAACAAGACACTTGCACCAAAGCCTTCCTTTGAACTTGCACTGTCAAAATACATAGTCCACAAATCATCAGATTTTGACAATTGTTTTATTTCTATATCAATCAATGTAGTAGGTTTATCACAATTGCTAGAGCATTCCTCAACCCTAAATTCATCTATACCACTGTCAATAAAACATGTCATATTCTCAATCGGGCCATGCTCAGTCATATGAGGTACTTTTGATTCTCTTTCAATTTTGACATCCTTACCATCAATGGAGAAATTAGCAAATGACAAGTCACATTGCATGTTACCCCCCATTGATGCACTCCATTTTCTTGAAAAAATCATTCCAAAATGAGGTGGGATGTCTGCAACTAGTATGGTCATGACTAAATCCTTGTCAGGGTACTGAGTCAATTTATAAGGCAATGCTCTGATAGTTCCAATAATTGGCACTTCTCTTGAATCCATATCATAACATTTACCTTGAGTAGTATCTACTATCAAGCCCATTGCCTCCATTATTTTGACTGGAATAACATTATTTGATGCCCCTGAATCTATCATATAGTTCTTTAAATTTTTCTCATTTATATCCACACTTAAGAAAAAAGGGGTTATGTTTTCAAGGCACATGTTAATAGAATTTCCTAAATACACAGGGGGAATTTGTGACACAATTCCCTCCACTTCCTTTTCTTTCTCTTTATCCTTCACTTCTTTACCACTTCCTTGTTTAGTCTTATTACCAGCAAAATTTGTGGTCAAGGCTATTTTCTTTTCTTTGTGTTCATTTATTCTCATCATCTCTAGAAAAGGTACAGTTACTTTAACTTGAGAAAGAACATGACACATATCCACATGTGTATATTTAGGAAAATTAGACATCATACCTTCATCATTTTCTTTTTTCTTTGGCTGATTACTTCCTCCTAGCTTCTTTTGCTTCTTATCATCTACAATAGGTTCAACTACTTTTGTAATCACCTTTGTCTTCACCAATGACGAAGTCACACCTTCTTGAGACTTTGGGGCTTCATTATTTTTTGCCCAAACCTTATCAATCTTGACTTCTTTGACTTTCACAACATCTTTTTTATTGTCAACCTTAACACCTTTGTTTTTATCCTTTTTCTCTTTAATAAGCAGGCCAGCAGGTTTACCCTACTCACCACCCACATTCCTATTTCTCAATTGAAGTGAACTTCTCATTTGAGTAGCCATTTCCTCAGTCAATCTTGTAATCTCTTCTTTTGACGGTCTCCTTAAGGACACTGAATTTTCAGCCTGCTCCATATTGCAAGCATTATGATCAAAATCATCTTCCTCATCAGAAAAGACCTATTGCTGATACATCTCACTTCTTTGCCTCTCATTATCCACATCAGCTTCCTATATTTCATCATCAGAGGAACATTCTACCTCATCAATGTATGATCTGGCCATACAAACATCTACATCATCCTGCTCATATTCTGATGTCTGCTCATGAGCATCCTCCTCTATTTCCTCAGCAACAAGAAATTGAGCAACACCACAGTAATTTTGATCATGTGGATGCTCACATACTTCACACCATGGTCTATCTGATACTAGATTCACTGAATGTTTTTGCAAGAGGTCTGGCGTATGCTGATCATTTTTATGCTTCTGGCTAGGAAAGATTGGTTTTCCATCTTTCCAATTTGTATTGTAAGGATAATTTTGCAGGTTGCCTATCATTTCTATTATAGGATTTCCTTTCATTTCCTATACCCTTATCTTGCTTAGCAACATTTTGCTTTATGTCTTTCAGAGTATTGTAAACCTTTTCCCACTTTTCATCATCCTTAGGCTTTGCAGCCAAAACCTTCTCAGTCTTATTCCTAGGATTTTTCAAAAGTGTAGGTTCTTCTCTCCTACCATACTTCCCAGAAGCTCTTCTGTTACTTTCAATATTTATAGCCACCCTAAATGTATCCTTCATAGTCCGAGGGTCCTTATCTCTGAGGAGATAGGCCATTTTAGCATCAAAAGCATTGAAATATGTAGTTAAACAAACATTTTCATCAAGCCTCAAAACTTGAAACAACTTATACATTGCTTTCTAAAATTTTAAATTAAACTCTGTCACAGGCTCATTCAATGACTTCTTGATGTTATTAAATTCATTTAACATAAAACTAGCATTAGTTTTATCACCATACTGCTCCTTGAAACACTTTTCAAACTCATCCCATGAACCAATACTAGCATTAGGTAAACCTCTATACCAATCCCTTGCATCTTCTACCAAAGATTGTACAGACAATTTCATTACAACATCTTCATGTTCTACCTCATAATCATTTAGCATATCCATAAAAGCTTTCAAGTGTTCCTCTATTGTTACAACATTATTACCAGCATACTTATTCATCTTTTCTCTCAAGTCAGCAGGGATGGGATTTGGATAACCAGGGATACCGTCAAAGAATAATGGCCTATACCTTTCCAACTATATAGGTCGTCATTGAAATAATCCTTCATTCATCTGAGGATCAACACCAGACCCTAAATCTTATACTCTAGAACCATCATGATTTGGATTTATAGACCTATTTGCATGATTCTTAAGGCTAGAATTATTTATGGTGGGGTCTGGATTATTTTTAGGACCGTCCTTTAAAACATCTTGGTGACTTGATGAGGTTGCAGCTTGTGTAGCCTCATCCATGTTTGACATCTTTAGGAAACTTATTTTCCTCTTCATTTATGCATTTGCAGCCTCAATCTCTGTTCTCTCCAACTCTTCTGCCAAAGCCTCACTCTCCTTCCTAGCCTTTTCTAAGGAAGATTCTATTTGAAATGACACGTGTGGCTGGAGATCTTTTTGAGTGGAATGGGGAGTTGATGCAGGAGCATCCAGTGGTGTAAGGGCAATCTTGCATCACCCAAAAATAGTTAAATTTCAAGTTTCTTGGTTTTTAGATGTTTTTACATTTTTGGATACCCTTTTTGCCATAATGAAATTCCCAATTTACGGTTTTTATTTTCTATTCCTGGGTGGAAAGATATTGCAGTTTTAGTTTCCCAGATTTGCACCTAAAAATCTTCCAAGTTAGATTTGAGGCACTTAGATTTCCCAGATCAGCCCCGAAACTTGCTAAAATTGGCATAGAAAATTTTGAGCACGTTATTGACTTTGTGACATTTCCAACGGTTCAAACGGTTCGCGAATCGGAGTCCCGGATCAAAAGTTATGGCCCCAGGAAGTTGGCGCACTTTCTAGAAGATACAATTGCAAATGCTCTTTTGAAATTTGAACTTCATGTTGTAAATTTTCAGCGCCAAACCACCTAAAATCAAATTTGAATGTTGTTTTGGGCTCCAAACTAAAGAGGAGCTCTATTTATGGGCAGGTTTCTAATTTTTGGGTAACTTTTTGGGGACAAGCTCACATATTGCGAAAGGGTGATTATGTAGCTTTCTGTAACTTGCATGTGTTGTAGAATTTGGAGATTTGAGATCCTCTGCATGTAAGAAGCTCCATTTTCTGAATAATAAAATTATTCTCTTGTTTGTGGGTTATTTTCTAAGTCTTGGGTTGCACCATCATCAAGTGGTATCAGAGTGGGTTTTCTTGAGCATGTGGACAGATCGTTGATCGTGAGGCAATTCGCACCAGGACCGTGCTTGTGGGTCGAGGTCAAGAAATATGCCTCCAAGAGTGATGCATGTTAGGCATGGTGGTGCCAGAGGTGTTCGAGGTGGCATAAATGTTGGTGGAAGAGATGCACTGGCAGCCCTCCAGAGACAGATTGACGCGTTACAAGAGCAGTTGAGAAGAGGGTTAAACTCGAGGGAGGAAAGTGAGGATGAAGGAGAGGAAGAAGGTTCAAATGTAGAAGAGAAAGAAGAAGCAATTGATCAAGACCAAATGCAACTAATAAGGGCCATTTTCAAGATTGGGAAAAGACCCAGAGCAGAAGTCCCTAGTTATTCCGGAAGTCTGAACCCGGAAGAGTTGATCAACTGGATCAACGAGCTAGAAGAATATTTTGAGTATGAGGAAATAGAGGACCCAGATCAGGTTAAGTTTGTGAAAATGAAGTTGAAGGGCCATGCCAGTATTTGGTGGAAAGAGGTCCAATTGGAAAGAAATCGAAGAGGAAAAGGAAAGATCACTAGATGGGATCGCATGGTAGAGAAACTGAAGAAGTAGTTCATACCAGTGGACTACGAGTTAGATATGTTGAAGAAATTACAAGGGTTGAAGCAAGGAAGCAGATTTGTGAAAGAAATATACTAAATATTTTCAAAAGATAATCATCAAAACAGGTCACACATAGGCCAATAAGGAGAAGGTAGTTCAATATCTTAATGGGTTACGACCAAGCATTCAGGAAGAGTTAAGCCTAGTTAGAATGACCACCATTGAGGATGTGTATCAGTTTGCTTTGAAGGTGGAAGAGAAGTTGAACAAAAGATTTGATGGCAAGCAAAAGGGACGAGGAGGTCAAAGTGGAAGGGGCAGTGGAAGACCTTCAGGAAGCCGAAATGATGATGAAAAGAAAAGTGAAGATGTGGGTACCAGCCGAAGCCAAAGGAATGACAACTTCTACTGCCCTTGTGATCAAAACAGTGGTGATCAAAGAGGTAGAGGATGAGGGAGATATGGACAAGGATCTGGAAGAGGTGGTTTCAAAGGAACGTGTTTCCAGTGTGGTGAAGAAAGGACATCGGGCTATGAATGTCACAACACCAAGGAAGAGCGAAAAAGGCGGAAGCGTCATGGAAGGGTTGTGCATGTAGATGAGGAGGCCCAATCTAAACATTCGGATGATCTTGAAAGGGGAGAAGCCCTAGTGATTAGGAGAGCCACGGTGATAGAGGGAAAAGGAACGAGAACAAAGGAAGAATCTATTTAGCACAAGGTGCAAGTGTGAAGAAAATGTTGTGGATGTCATTATTGACGGTGGGAGGACTGATAATCAGTGTCATAAGAGATGGTCACAAAGTTGAAGCTGAAGAGGGAAAGGCACCCACATCCGTATCGGATTGCTTGGTTGCAGAAAGACCACAAAGTTTTGGTCAATGAGCAGTGCCTAGTAAAGTTCAAGATCGGGAGCTACCATGATGAGGTACTCTATGTGATATCATCCTCATGGATGCATGTCACATGTTGTTGGGGAGGCCGTGGCAGTTCGATAGGCGAGCTATACATGATGGCCATGCAAACACTTATTCCTTGACAAAGGATGGGGTTCATCACAAGTTGAAACCCCTGAAGGAGACCGAAGAAAAGGTATGCAGTAGTGCTAGAATTTGTTATGTAAATGGAAGAAAATTTTTAGAAGGTATGAAGCATGAGCATGTGTGTTATGCATTGATTCCTAGAGTGAGTAAGGAGGATAGTGAGAAGGTTCCAAAAGAAGTTTCTGGGATGTTGGTGAGTTTCAGGATATTGTTTTTGTATCTATGGAAAATTGGATTGTTAGTTTATTAGATAATAAACATCAAAATCCCATGAAGTAACAAAGCACAAAGGAAATTAACATGAAAATAAAAGGAACAATGTTACCAGAAATCTTCATCTTCCATGGTTCACCTTTGTTACACCTTCTAGTTTGCAGCAAATCCGATGAGGCCCTCAGATTTCAAATGAGCAACCTAAAGTAATGTCTAAGCCCTATGCAAATGTTGAAGGATTTGATAGAATAATGCCTATGTCTATGACAATATGCTAAATAAAATAATAATTACCAATGTTAAAATAACTATAATGCCTAAATTCGAAAATCAAGTTGTCCCATCCCGAAATTATGAGCAAAATTGTCTTTTATAGAAAACCCAATTTTGAGTGGACGGATGAGATTAAATTCTAAGAAAGACCTAGAATGAGAGGTCCAGATTAAATCTGAGAATCCCTAATTAGGGTTAGGGAAAATTCATTAATTGAACAGTCAAAATAATATCTCAGATAATTGGATCGACGGTGGAGAATAAATGAGACAAATTAATTAGAAAATAAAGATTTTTCGAAAATCAAGAAGATAAAGATTGTCTAATGTGCGAAATTCGAAAAATTAAGAAGATAAGAGTTGAACTGAAAAGCAGATTTGGAAAATCAAGAATCTGCCCGATTACTTGATTTTTGGAATATTAGTTACTAATTTGAATTAAATTAATTCAAATTATGGATTTTATGAGACAAATAAATAATATTTTTCAGATTATTTACCAAAATGAACTGTCAGTTAAGATTGTGATGACATTTTAAATAATTGATTTATTTAAAATGAGAGGAATATTAAATTGGCAATTAAATAATTAAATTTAATTATTTAATTTAGAAGATAAGATTAATTAATTAAATAAATTAATCAATTTATTTAATTATAACAGTTAGTGACATATTAAATAAATAAATGTAATTCATTTATTTAATAATCATGAAGAATTAATGAATAAGGATAATTAAACAAATTTAGAAATTTATTTAATTACAGGGAGACTTAGAGAATTAGTGACGTATTTAATAAATAAATAGAATTTATTTATTTATTAATCATGAAGAATAAAAGGACATGAATTGATTAAATAATTATGAATTATTTAATTAATAGTCGAATGTGGACCGAGGACATAATTAAATGTCATAATTATGCTAGGACGAAAGTGGTAAAAATAAGGCTTGCAGGCCTAGGTCATTTTTAGGTGTCTACATTTTGCCCCTCTTTGTCATAATGTAGCATGTCGCATTGTGACAAAAAAAATAAGTCAAAAATATGCCCCAGTGCAAAATAAGATGAGGAAGAATGACGAGGAGGGTTATGGTATGCCCCCTCGAGAGGAGAGACAGGTTCCAAGAACATGGGTGTGCTCTCGAAATTGATTAGAAGACTAGAATATGAAGAGACGAAGAAATTTTAGTGCAAAAGACATGAATGCAATGCTTATATGAGATGGGTGAGAGAAGATGACAAGACTAAAGAAGATGCATGTTAGTTCCTAGACCAAATCCTTCAAACCTTACCATAGGACTTTTAATATTTATTGCTCTTAATCATCATTGGGAAGATTGTTGTAATGGCCAAGAAACACCATGATATGACATAGATCAAGGTGTGCAAGGTCGTACCATCACATAAGACAAACAGTCACAGACAAGGATGATCATGACTCATACTAAGAGCATGATTACCCCAGTCTTTTTGTCATAATCAACCACATGTAGAAAAAGACAAGGACAAATCATGAAACGTCATTGCTTCTCTAAATCTTGTTTCCAGGACATCCTTGAGAAACTAGGAATATGACTAGTTGAAAAAGACAAAACAAGTCAATCATCATGATATGTCGTTGCTTCTCTAAATCTCGTAGTTGGGACATCATTGATAAACTAGTAGCATGATGAAAAATCAAACCAACCATCATAATACATCGTTGCTTCTCTAAATCCTATTGTCAGGACATTGCGGAGAAACTAGTAACATAACAGTCCCAAAAAAGACAAAGTAAGACAATCATCATGAGACGTCACTGCTTTTCTAAATCTCGTTGTCAGGACCTCGCTGAAAAAACTAGTAACATGATGAAAAATCCAAAGACAAGATAAGACAATCATGATATGTCGTTGCTTTTCTAAATCCCGTTGTCAGGATCTCACTGAAAAACTGGTAACATGAGTGTCAAAAGACAAGACAAATGTCATGATACATCGCTGCTTCTCTAAATCCCGGTGTCAGGATCTCACTGAAAAACTAGTACCATGAGTGTCAAAAGACAAGACAAATGTCATGATACATCGCTGCTTCTCTAAATCCCAGTGTCGGGATCTTGTTGAAAAGCTAGTAACATGAGTGTCAAAAGACAAGACAACTGTCATGATACTTCGCCGCTTCTCTAAATCCTGTTATCGGGATCTCGCTGAAAAACTGGTAACATGAGTGTCAAAAGACAAGACAAATGTCATGATACATCGTTGCTTCTCTAAATCCCAATGTCAGGATCTCACTGAAAAACTAGTACCATGAGTGTCAAAAGACAAGACAAATGTCATGATACATCGCTGCTTCTCTAAATCCCGGTGTCAAGATCTCGCTGAAAAGCTAGTAACATGATAAAAAGTCAAAAACGAATGCCAAGTATTTTCCAAGTGTGTCTGGATGTCAAGTTTTAATGATGTCGAGATGATGAATGTCGAAGGTTGCCATATTCAAAAAGGACACATCCTGAATAATGTCAATGTCTAGGAAGAACACATCCTAAAACACCAATGTTAGAGTTTTGTTCTTCAGAAGGACACATCTGAAAGAACGGTGATGCCAAGAGGAATGATCCTTAAGTGTCAGAAAGAATCCCTTGAAAATGTCAAATGATAGGGACAATGCCTATGAAGGACACATCCTAAGGCATAAATGACTGAGGTTATTCTTCAGAAGGACGCATCTGAAAGGTAACCAAGAGTTGATAGTTTGACTGGTTGCAATAATTTGACTTGTTTTGACTAAGTTTGACTTGTTTTGACTGAGTTTGACTTGTGTTGATCATATGACGATAATATACCATGGTGATACGATTGCCATGTTGAATGAATAATTGCCATACTTTTTTTAAGAGTTTTCCCGTTTGGAGAAATGATCTGTCGTGACTAGCAGATTTTTGATGTGTGTGCCAGTGTAGTGTCATGAACCCTAATGGACTGACCTAGTGCGGCCTCGAGGGCTCATCGACAGATGGCCTGGCCTACGTCATGTGCTCAGAGACCTCGTAGTTCGACAATGACATGACTGACTTTGACTCCATTTTTAGAATTTTGACATTGATTTGAATGTTTTTGTGTTTTTCTTTAGGACGTTTTATGATTTTTAGGTCTTTTTTCAAGACATTTTATCATTTTTATTTTTATTGTCTTTTTTCAGGACTTTTTGTGATGTTTTTGTCTTTTTGTCATTTTATGATTTTTTTGGATTTTGACATTTAAGAGGATCGTGACAAATGCATATGACTGATGCCTACACCTGAGAATCCAAGGAAAAATATGATTGTGCCCCTAGTCAAGATGAATACCAATTGACAGGTGATGACAACGTTGTTTGACGTGGGAAGGACACATCCCAAAACAACATGAGGACGATGACGAAATGTGACGAAAGTATTGAGGTCTACAACCGGGCCAAGAATGCAGTCAAGTAATGTTTTGGATAATGTGCTTGTATGGATTAGACTCGTTGCATTTGGAATGACTTGGTTAGGACTAGATGGGATGATGATTATCCTTAGACCTTTTGACAAGGGAAAGCCAAGATAGGTGACAGGCATGAAAGGATAGGGGGTGGCCTTGGTAAAAGATGGGAGACATGAGACTAAAGGAATTGTCATATGATTTTCAAGGACTATGTCATATAAGGACAATAAGAATATGACGGTGAATGACATGATGTTTCATGAATCGTGTATGACCGAATGATAGACATGTCAAGAGTTTTCCCAAAGCATGATTTATGTGTGTCAGTTTTATGTCAAGACCAAGATAAGTGGGAATGATATGGATTAAATGGTCGAATGCCAATGTCAAGAGGAAGGCCTAGGATATGAGACGACTTGCCCCCAAGTGTAAGAGTTCATATAGACGATTTATTTTATACATGATGCTTGTTTTCCAGATTTTCATCATGGTACTTATCCAGGGCGCTTGTTTGCCAGGTTTTCACCATAGGATGAAATTTTTCTCTTTGCTATTTTCTTGACTTTTTATTTTTTTATTTTTTTATTTTTATTTTTGGTGTCACCAAGATGCTTGTTTGCCAGGTTTTCATCAGGGTGACGATTTTTTGATTTTGATTTTTTTTTTTTGATATTGTGGATAGCCTGGATGCTTTAGATTACCACTGACTGTTATGAATCCACTGACGGTGCCAATGTAGAGACTGGTGCCATGATATGCCAATAATGACCTTGTTGAAGGAGTTGTCTTGTCAGGATCATAGCACTTGTATACAACTAATCGATGTCATTGTGATCCTTTCTGATACTAGAGTTAGCCTTATCAAAATACGCACATCACAATAAAGTTCCATGAGAGTCCTTGTGGTAAAGAGTTGCTGCCAATATGTGACGGATGTGTGACGTGGGATTTTTAGACTTTGGACGAGGTGTAGGATTATGACGAATGATGGTAGACGTGGAAAGGTTGTTTGGATGTTTGGATGAATGACTTTTTATTTTCCAAACTTGGGATGGTGGATGACAAATTTTGGAGGGATGGTGTTTGGAACCAACACTTTTATATGCTTTGATTGATGACCATTTTGAAGGAGGTGGACATGTGTTATATGTGGGAGTCCTCTTGTCTTGTGGCTCCACATTGTGATTGACTTTTGTATTTGACTTGGTGTCTTTGTTTGATCCATCTTTCTTTGGGATCCATTTTAATTTCATTTGTCCACTTGTCCTTTTGTTTGATTCAATGGTCTTTGACATTTGATTTTGATCTTTTCACTTGTAAGACTTTTGTTTTTGTTGGTCCCAAAGGGGAGGTTGATTCATGATAGAATGATGGTTTATGGTGTGGGTGGACGGGGTGTTGGCAACAATCTTATGATAAGGATTTCTCATGGATTCCATTTTGACGATTGTATCTGACAAGGTTGCCCCCAATATCGAGGAGGTACCACTGACATCATTTGATTTGCTGTCTAAGGAATAACCAAGACCTTGATGTCTGTAATTTTCCTGAAGTTGTATTGGTTCTAGAATGTCCTGCTCGTGTATGCCTAGTCCTTTGCCTTGATATTGCATGCTTTGACAAATTTTGTTGGCGATGGGGTATTTATTGTTTTGAAAGCAAGATGTTAACCCATCATGATGTCTATGGACACTGTCACTTGTAATATTTTCATCTGCAAGAAAGCCTACTCTGACAAAGATAGATGACCATAGTTGATAAAGTGTCTTAGTTTCATTTTCATGTTGGACATATTCCTGACTGATATCTTTGGCCTGATCATGTGACATGTCAGGTTTAGATGATTTTGTTGGTGCTTCCAAGGCAATGTCGAAGACATCATTATTTTTAGTGTCATAGAGCCCAATGGTTTTAGCTATAACTTGATCACATGCAAGCATGTCCCTAGTGGAAGATTCTTGTTCTGGAGGAATATCGTCTATGTGTCCCATGAAGGCAAGTTTCTCATCGTGGGGAGTGGATGTTGATGAATCATGGATAGGACTAGGTGGAGGTGAATTTGAAATATTTCTCATGGATGGGTATATGATTAGATTTCTCATGCATAGGATCTTCATCATTATGGATATCATCTTGATCATAAAAATGATATAGATTATGGATAGGTTGGACGAAAATGATATAACATTGATTAGGAATATGGATTGATGTTTCCACATGCTTGGGAGTAGACTCTTGACATAACTCTTGGGTTGCTTGAATGGAAGTGGAAGGGTATTTCTCATGAAGAGACTTGACATGTTCTTGATGGTCAACATAGGAGCATGAAAGAGGGTGACTTGGACTTATGAAGGGAGACTCTTGAAGTGGCTCAAGGGGTTGTGGATGACATGGTTGACTTGAAGGACTTGGCATGATGTTTGAGGACTCTTTTGTATGTTCAAGTATATGTGTTGAATGACATGGAGACAATTGATTCCTTGCTTGTAGCCCTTGAGTCACATCCTTTATAGGTGGATGGGTGGATTTAGATAATGCCATCAATTTATTTTTTAAATATCTAAATGTAGGGCATTGATTTGATGGAGGATTAGAGGATGGTGGGGGTAATGAAGATTTTGATTGGTTAGAAGGTAAAGAGGCCAATGAATTAGCAATCAGACATGGTGGTTTATGGATAGGCATTTGATTGGATGGTGGTAAGGGTGCATGAACCAGATTGGTGTTCCCCTTGTCAAAGTTGGCATTAAGACTTAAAGGCTCTTGATTTTGTTGCCAAGGTGGACTTGGGATCCTATGTTCTTGTTGTGATATGGGTGGACATGTTTTTGTGGCTTGTGAGGGGGTGACTTGAAAAGGATTAATGACCAAAGGACTAGGATAGGACGTGGGAACTTGGACTGGACTAGTATATGAAGGACTAGGATAGGACATGGGGATTTGGACTGGAGTAGCATGTGAGGTACAAGGATAGGACATGGAGTCTTGGACTGGATTAATTATTGAATGGCAAGGATATGACATGGAGACTTGGACCGGATCAGTATGGTATGATGTGGGGACTTGACATGAGTTGGTAGATGATTGATAAGGCATGTAGACTTGAACGGGATTGATAGGTGAAGGGTCAGAATATGACATGGAGGTTTGGAATGGACTAGTGGACAGTTGGCTTCCCTTGTCAAAGTTAGGATAAGGGTGAGTAATGGATGTTTGTTGTGGACTAATGTCATGAATGGTATTAAGTGAATTTTGGTAGTGAGGGTAGATGGATGGAGGACTAGGACTCATGGATTGTTGGTACGAAGGACATTGATTGTCGGTTTGGAGGAATTGTATCCTAACGTCTAAGGCTTGTTGGTATTGACCTCTACAGAGTAATTGGTATTCAAATTTACTAGCAAGCCTATCAATATGTTGTTGAAGGGAAGACAAGGTGGTGGATGTCAAGATGTTAAATGCAAAGTGATAATGATGTTTGTCCAAGGGAAATGACTAATGCAAGGTGATAAAATTGTCAAGAAAGGATGTCAAATGCCAAGATGAAAATGAAGATGTTGACTAAGGAAAATGACCAATGCCAAGTCTAGATGCCAAATGAGGACTATGATGGACAATGCCAAGTCTAAGTTCAAAATGGGGACTGAGATTGTTTTCTAATGTCTTGTTGAAAAGTCGAAGTTGTCCAAGGTCGACTGTTTTTGTCCAGATATGTGAATGTTGTGTATAATTTTTGAAAATATAGAAAACACTTGACAAGCATGATGTTTTAGTGTAAGCAAGCACACATAAGACAAGTACAATCCTAGGTTAGGCCAGGACAATATTCGCTAGATTCCACGTGGGTTTCCCCAACCGCATATCTGTAGCGTGTGAATTCAGAAGCTTGGCTACATGGGCTCCCCCTTACAGTGCACTCTCTTCTCAGGCCAACCAAGCTTCCAACCCCCATGAAACTCCATGGTGAATTGATCACCTCTACTACAAACTGCAAAAGTGTGGATGCATTCACACTGACCGGTGCTGCGCTAGAAAATAGAAGGTTTTTGGCTTACTACACAAAGGTTTTTAGTTCGGGACCCCCGTTCGAGTGGCCATACATGGGGCAAGAGATTAATCACCATTAAGGTGGCACTCCAGCCTAAAAAGGTTAAGCTCAACAGGGTTTCAGGGAGTACAACTCTGTCCGTATGACACATCCACACTCGCAATCTTAGGTTTTCCCTTAAGATTTATATTTATATACCGGTCGAGGGTAACTTGGCCTTAGCTCCATTGCTGGTTTGAGTCACGTTGGGGTGATGAAATCCCCAGGCAGGCCCAATTTCTAGAGTTGGTAACCGTTTCTCTTACACCCAAGATCACCCAAAAGCGCGAGGGGAGAGGATACTCCAATATACCAAATCGTTAGGTAAGAACAAATAAAAATGAGTCTAGGTTTTTGATCACCAAGTTTTCACAAGGTGAGAGCATACTCCCCTATCGTTTTACAAACACATTCAAACATGGAAAACAAGGTTCGTTTTAATTGCACCAAAACTAAAATGTGAGTTACACTACTAAAAATGCAAACACATTGTTTTGTTGTTTGGCCTTTGACAAGCGAACCTACAAGTCAATCTGTTAGTAGTTTGAATGTTTGTCTTTGACTATCGATCTGCAAAAAAAATAGTTAGATGCATCCTTTTTTGTCCACTTGATCCAATGTGTCCTTTGA
Source organism: Sequoia sempervirens (assembly GCA_007258455.2). NCBI lineage: Eukaryota > Viridiplantae > Streptophyta > Pinopsida > Cupressales > Cupressaceae > Sequoia > Sequoia sempervirens. The sequence goes on from VDFB02086081.1 coordinate 417,539,296, forward strand.
AGTGTTTATTTTCTGCACATGCACAAAACCAACAACAAACCCTAACAAGATAATCGATCACTACTATTAGAGGGTTAGCTAGTTGAGACAAATCTGATTTTTAGAAAAAAAATTGATAGAAAAATGAAAAATACAGAAAATAAATCCTGTCTAAAATCTCAAGAGGTTTCCAAAAAATTAAATAAATCAGAAAAAAAATTTGTTTTGCACCTGAAATTAATTTTTTATGAAAAATCATAAAAAAATTATAAAAAATACAAAATATCTCTAAAAATTCTAATTTTTTTCTGGAGTCGTCTAATGTTATCACAAATTTGCAAAAAAAAAATTGTGATTAGATTGGCAACTGTGGGAGAGATATAAGCCAATCTTTGTTAAACACCAATTTCAAAAAATCTATTTTTTGACTAATAATTTCACATCCAAATTTAAAAACTAAAGAGTAGACCCCTATTAAAATTCAGAGAGCTTTCCATAAATGTAAACATATCTGAAAAATTCAATAATTTTCTCTTGAAATTAAATTTTCATGAAAAACAACACAAAAATAATAAAAAATTAAAAACAGAGCAAAAAAATCTAATGTTTGGAATAAAAGCGCGTGATGTTTTCTCCAAGCTACAAAAAAAAATTCGTGAGAAAATACATAGCCGTTTGAAAGTTATGGTCGAATCTTTGGAAAGTAGGGCTTTGTCCACAATGATGCCAAACCTGCAACAAAAAGCAAACAAGCTCTGCAACAAGAAGAAACCAACTCCAAAAATTCCTCTTTATTTGTCTAAATATGTCGGGTTCACCAAATGTATCTATGGAAAATTGGATTGTTAGTTTATTAGATAATAAACATCAAAATCCCATGAAGTAATAAAGCACAAAGGAAATAAACATGAAAATAAAAGGAACAATGTTACCAGAAATCTTCATCTTCCATGGTTCACCTTTGTTACACCTTCTAGTTTGCAGCAAATCCGATGACGCCCTCAGATTTCAAATGAGCAACCTAAAGTAATGTCTAAGCCCTATGCAAATGTTGAAGGATTTGATAGAATAATGCCTATGTCTATGACAATATGCTAAATGAAATAATAATTACCAATGCTAAAATAACTATAATGCCTAAATTCGAAAATCAAGTTGTCCCATCCCGAAATTATGAGCAAAATTGTTTTTTATAGAAAACCCAATTTTGAGTGGACAGATGAGATTAAATTCTAAGAAAGACCTAGAATGAGGTCCAGATTAAATCTGAGAATCCTTAATTAGGGTTAGGGAAAATTCATTAATCGAATGGTCAAAATAATATCTCAGATAATTGGATCGATGGTGGAGAATAAATGAGACAAATTAATTAGAAAATAAAGATTTTTCAAAATCAAGAAGATAAAGATTGTCTGATTTGTGAGATTCAAAAAATCAAGAAGATAAGAGTTGAACTGAAAAGCAGATTTGGAAAATCAAGAATCTGCCCGATTACTTGATTTTTGGAATATTAGTTACTAATTTGAATTAAATTAATTTAAATTATGGATTTTATGAGACAAATAAATAATCTTTTTCAGATTATTTACCAAAATGAACTGTCAGTTAAGATTGTGATGACATTTTAAATAATTGATTTATTTAAAATGAGAGGAATATTAAATTGGCAATTAAATAATTAAATTTAATTATTTAATTTAGAAGATAAGATTAATTAATTAAATAAATTAATCAATTTATTTAATTATGAAAGTTAGTGGCATTAAATAAATAAATGTAATCCATTTATTTAATAATCAGGAAGAATTAATGAATAAGGATAATTAAACAAATTTAGAAATTTATTTAATTATAGGGAGACTTAGAGAATTAGTGACGTATTTAATAAATAAATAGAATTTATTTATTTATTAATCATGAAGAATAAAAGGACATGAATTGATTAAATAATTATGAATTATTTAATTAATAGTCGAATGTGGACCGAGGACATAATTAAATGTCATAATTATGCTAAGACGAAAGTGGTAAAAATGAAATTTGTAGGCCTAGGTCATTTTTAGGTGTCTACAGTTTCTGATAATGTACCTGAGGGTTTACCACCAATAAGGAAGATCAGTCATCAGATTGACTTGATTCCTGGAGCCAGTTTTCCAAATAAGGTAGCTCATAGAATGACTCCAGCAGAAAATGAGGAGTTGAACAGACAAGTTCAAGAGTTGTTAAGAAAGGGTTTGATACGAGAGAGTTTGAGTCCATGTGCAGTACCTGCAGTACTAGCACCAAAGAAGGATGGGGAGTGGAGGATGTGTACAGATTCCCGAGCCATAAACAAGATAACAATCAAGTATAGATTTCCCCTGCCAAGGATGGATGACCTGATGGACTGTTTGAGTGGAGCTCATACTTCACAAGATTGATCTGAAGAGTGGATATCACCGCGATTCGAGAGGGAGATGAATGGAAGACGCCTTCAAAACCAAAGAGGGCACATACGAGTGGTTAGTCATGCCTTTTGGGCTAACTAATGCACCGAGTAATTCATGTGGCTCATGAACGAGGTACTAAAAGAATTTCTGGGAAGTTTTGTTATTGTGTATTTAGATGATATTTTGATTTTCAGTAAGACGTTGGATGAGCATCTGATGCATATTCGGAGGGCCTTTGAGAAGTTAAGAGAAGATAAACTGTTGATTAATCTGAAGAAGTGCAGTTTTGTGAAAAGGGAGTTAGTGTACTTGGGGTTTGTTGTCTCAGCAAAAGTTCTCAAGATGGACCCAGAGAAGGTGAAGGTTATTTTGGAATGGCCTACCCCAAGACTTGCTACCGAGGTGAGATCTTTCCATGGTTTAGCTAGTTTTTATAGAAAGTTCATTAGAAACTTCAGTAGTATTTATGGACCCCTGACTGAAACAATGAGAGGGGATAGAAAAGAATTCAAGTGGAGCAGTGGAGCGGCAAAAAGTTTTGAACTATTGAAGTAGAAGGTGATAGAGCAACCTGTTCTATCCCTCCCAGATTTCAACAAGGTGTTTCAGGTGGAGTGTGATGCTAGTGGTTTTGCCATTGGAGCAGTGTTGAGCCAAGAAGGTAAGCCCATTGCCTATTTCAGTGAAAATGTAAATGATGCCAAGAGAAATTATTTTGTATATGATCAGGAATTTTATGCAATAGTTCAAACATTAAAGAAATGGAGACATTATTTGTTGCCGAAGGAATTTGTTCTATATACTAATCATCAGGCCTTGCAGTACCTAAATAGTCAGGGAAAATTAAATTAGAGACATATGAAATGGGTAGAGTTTTTGCAAAGTTATACCTTTGTTTTGAAACATAGGAGTGGGAAGTCAAATAGGGTTGCAGATGCCTTAAGTAGGAGGCATACATTGATGACAAAGATGCAGATTGAAGTGGTTGGATTCAATGAACTCAAACAATGTATGCGAAGATCCTGATTTTGCAGAGGCTTGGAAAGCTTGCAAGGAACCTGTTACAGTGGACGGACAAGGTGGTTTGGATTTCATAATCCAGGATGGCATGTTATTTAAGGGAAGTCAATTGTGTATCCCGAGGAGTTCCATGAGGGAGAACCTGATAAAGGAGAAGCATAGTGGAGGAATGGCAGGACATTTTGGTCGGGATAAGACCATTGCCATTATCAGTGAGCATTATTATTGGCCTCAGTTGTCACTGGATGTGAAGAAGTTTGTACAAAGTTGCAAGGTATGTCAGATGGCTAAAGGAGTGAGCCAGAATACAGGCTTATATCAGCCCTTACCTGTACCAGAGAGGCCATGGGAGGATATAAGTATGGACTTTGTTCTTGGTTTGCCAAGGACACAATGAGGGAATGATTCAGTCTTTGTGGTGGTTGATAGGTTTTCAAAGATGGCACATTTCATTCCATGTTAGAAAATCCATGATGCAGTCCACATTGCTGACTTGTTCTTCAAAGAGGTGGTGAGGCTACATGGTCTGCCAAAGAGTATTGTTTCATATCGTGACACCAAATTTGTGGGGTACTTTTGGAGGACCTTGTGGAAGAAGCTGAAGACAGAGTTGAAGTTCCGTTCTGCACACCATCCACAAACAGATGGGCAGACAGAGGTTGTTAACAGGAGTCTGGGTAACCTACTGAGATATTTGGTAGGAGATAAACCCAAGGGATGGGACTTGATTTTACCCCAGGCAGAATTTTCTTACAACAATTTTGTCAACAGAAGCACTAGTAGATCACCATTCCAAATTGTGTATGGAGGTAGCCCCAGAACAGCTCCAGAATTGAGGAAGATGGAGCAAGAGAAAAAAATAAGTGCTGAAGCCGAAGATTTTGCAGAACACATCAACGATATACATGAGAAGGTAAAAGAACATATTAACAAGATGAATATGCAGTATAAGGCTAAGGCAGATCAGAAGAGGAGGTATAAGGAGTTTCAGATTGGTGATGAAGTGATGGTCCACTTGAGGAAAGAAAGGTTTCCAGTAGGAACATATAACAAATTGAAGATGAAGAAGTTTGGTCCCTGTAAAATTTCTAAGAGGCATGATTCAGGGAATGCATATGAGGTAGAGTTGTCGGATGGATTCAACATTTCCCCTGTATTCAACATTTCAGATTTGACAGAGTATCATGAAGGTGGTGCAGAGGAAGTACCAATGATGGAACAATGTGGGATTTCAGCACCTACTTCAGAAAAGGAGGAGATTGAAGAAATCCTGGATAGTCGTGTGGGAAGGAGTACCATGAATAGGCAGTATGAAGAATATCTGGTGAAATGGAAAGGAAGGCCTGTTGAAGATTCATCCTGGTTGCCTAAGGTAGAGGTTGACCATTTGGATTTTTCCTCCACCATCTGAGATGTGACGGGGTCACTTCTCAAATTACCCGGGGTGTCTGATGCAGGAGCATCCAGTGGTGTAAGGGCAATCTTGCATCACCCAAAAATAGTTAAATTTCAAGTTTCTCGATTTTTAGATGTTTTTACATTTTTGGATATCCTTTTCATCATAATGAAATTCCCAATTTATAATTTTTATTTTCTATTCCTAGGTGGAAAGATATTGCAGTTTTAGTTTCCCAGATTTGCACCTGAAAATCCTCCAAGTTGGATTTGAGGCACTTAGAGTTCCCGGATCGGCCTCGAAACTTGCCGAAATCAACGTAGCAAATTTTGAGCATGTTATTGACTTTGTGACCTTTCCAACGGTTCAAACAGTTCACGAATCGAAGTCCCGGATCAAAAGTTATGGCCCCAGGAAGTTGGCGCACTTTCTAGAAGATACAATTGCAAATGCTCTTTTGAAATTTGAACTTTATGTTGTAATTTTTTGGCGCCAAACCCCCTAAACTCAATTTTGAATGTTGTTTTGGGCTCCAAACTAAAGAGGAGCTCTATTTATGGGCGAGTTTCTAATTTTTGGGTAACTTTTTGGGGACAAGCTCACATATTGCGAAAGGGTGATTTTGTAGCTTTCTGTAACTTGCATGTGTTGTAGAACTTGGGGATTTGAGATCCTCTACATGTAAGAAGCTTCATTTTCTGAATAATAAAATTATTCTCTTGTTTGTGGGTTATTTTCTAAGTCTCAGGTTGTGCCCTCATCAAGAGTCACCTTCTCTTTTATTTTAATCCCCTCAACCTTTTTTTTTCCCTTATCCACGACAGGCTTAGGGTTGGTATTACTTGGTTGAGACTTATCATGATTTGAAGGTTTTGGGTCGGAAGGTTTGGGTTTTCCCTTATCCTCATTGGGAGCTCTAGGGTTTTCTTTAGATACAGGTTTTGCTTCCTTATTAGCAACTTTTTGTACAACCGGACCCTCAACACTTGGTTTAGGTTCATCTTGGTTTAGGAGCTTCATGGTTGCCAACTATCTTATCAACCTATCCCTTTCAATCACAACATTCCTTTACTCTTCTTCTCTTTATTTTTCTCTCTTCTTCTTGAGCTCAGCTTGCTTTTGGATTTCCCGCCTTAAAGAATTAATATCTCCAAAAACATCATCAGGGTTAGGCAAAGTCACCTCAGAACCTGACGTATCATCTATGTCTATTAGATTGACCTCTTCCAGCACATGTTCAAACAATAAAGGGTTTACATTATTTTCAGCAAGAGGAGGAGGTACATCACTAGTGCATTCTCTATGATGGCTTCGACTTCTACTCCTGCCTCTTCTCTTTTCAGCATATTTGATACTAACAAGCCCTTTATTCTGACATCTCACATCTTCTTGAACCAGTGTAGAAAATAATGAATGAAAAAATCCACCACTGTCTGACTCAGAATTTTTAGACACCTCTTCAAGATTCTCAGGGATAGGGTGTAAAAGCTTACTTGTACCTTGGTGTACAGAGTCCTGTGACGCAAGAACAGTATTACTAGATTTTGGTCTTTTCTTTATCCAGTCCTTCTTCACTTTGGGAAGTTCACCTTCCAATTTCTATTCCGGATGATTCTTCATGAATGACCTGGTGTTCTTCATTTTTCGTACTTGTCCAAAAGTTCTTTCCACTTACAATAAAAATTTCACAATAAAATGCACACTGGTACAGAGACTTCAGAGTTTCCACCCAATTTTCTTGGGAATATCAAAAACCTAAAGACACGTGGTAGAATATAAAAACCTTTGGAACCTCGTACTGACAACACACAAAAGTGCTTTACAACATAACTCTTAACGCTTATGAAAATAGAAGAAGTGGACAAACTTAACATAGAATTTTAGGCTCAACCTTCAAATCACTAAAATATTATGAAAACTCTATGAAAAATGGACAACCGACACACTGACAAGAAATATTAAAATTAGATCCCCAGCAGAGTCGCCATTTTGTTGCTTCTTTTTACAATGTAACTAGGTTTGTCTTCTAATCTACCTATGGGATTTCCAATTCCAATCAAAGGCAGCTCGAAGGACCTAGACCAACTGACGAGGACTTTAAAAATCCTCCTACACTTCGGGCTCTGCAAGACCCGAGAGGGTGATCCCTTAATGTGTTTATAACCTCTGCACCATTATTATAAACGACATTAACAATAGCAGATAATCTCACTTAATAGCTCAACATGATAAGATAATATTCACTAGAATTGGTTGTTCATAGACAATATCAACTATCTGGAGAATGAGATAACTAAACACAATCCATTGTTTAAGCTAGTCATTGATTTTCAATTTGTAGCAAGCTCTAGGAAAAGACAAACAAATACTGAACTACACAAATAAGTACAACTTAGATCAGTGCCATACATCCATTGCAGGAGTCAAATTCATAAGCATCTAGAGGTTTACGATAGATTTAATACATGATATATAAGATCCCTGGCAATATTGCATTACAATTTCATCAGTATGCATTCTAACCCAATACTACTTATCAAATCCTTATACAGAACATATCTTCCTACAATCCCATTCAAGAATTTTAATTAATTCCTTAAATTAAAGCTAAAATAGAATCATACACACCACAACAGTGAGATGGATAAAACAACCCTTAGTTATTTCATTCAAAGTTCAGATATGCATGTACAATATAGAGACATGGGCTTGAATTTATCATTTCAACTCAAATGCTAGTACTGTCATACAACATTAAATCCCCATGAACTCAAAACCTGTTACAAAATGACTCAAAACCTAAATTGCATTTCTCTAAAACCATCAGACTTTGCAATTTTCTCTGCCACTTCACCTAGACTCGACCAAAAATTATCTAACTTGCTAACTTGCACTTCTGGCCTTGAAATCCTTCTTATATAAAATGAAGGAGCAAACAAGCATCGGGCCAAAAAGTACACATGTCACTAGCCAATTGGAGCACCTGGTGATATTCCAAAAATTGTTACAACAACTATCTTCTTGGAGAATATTCTTGTTCATCATATCAACTGAGAAAAGTTGATGCAACAACAAATACCACAAGAAACCCGCACCGAGAATGCCATCAACACAAAACCGGAACTGTTGCAACCTCAACATCTAATTTGCAACCTATTAGTAGTCCACTCTTTTTACTCTTCCTCAGTCAAATATTTAGCTACCCATTTCTGGTACTCTTCATTAGTCGTCTAGTCAAAATTAATTACCTCATCCACCTTGGCATTATAAGATGTGTATTTTACCGCTACCTAATTTGCATCCCTTTCAAAAGATTCCAAAAATGAGCTGGTACTAATTATTTTATCCATACAGCTCACCAATAAATCATATTCTGAGTCATCACAAATTGAATTAATTTGATCATTGATGACCTCACTTGCTTGATCCTTCCATTGTTGGAGTGACCTGATTTTCCCCTGCTCATCAATTATATCAAGTAACAATGTGTTACCCCAATCATTGAAATTCTTCACCAACTCCCTAATCTTCCTACTCAAGTCATCTGGTAAGGTCTGAAAACCTTGCAATGATTTTACTAAAAAATGAGCAGGCTTTAATTATTGGGGCCTATTATTTATATCAAACCTTGAGGCCTTATACATGATATCCAAATCATTGGCCCTAGGGATCCAATTTTCAATTATTGGTATCACTACCTCCTGATCCCTATCAATATTCTTTATTGCATCTAACAACAAAGAATATAAAGAATGTATAGATAGAAATTTAATATCAACCCTTTCATTTAAATGCCTCAAAACAGTAGTAACAATCTCCTTTTGCTTTAAAAGAGATCCCTCCTCATTTACCTTTAATGATGCCTGTAATTCATCAATTTTTTGCAAGAGCTGCTTCTTTGTAGGATCAACAGAGCACTCTGTTTCTTCTTCAATTTCCTCTAAAGAAGGGGTGAGGGCAGGATTCTGACTGGGAGACCCTGGTGTGGAAATAATTGGAGAAGCGGGAGGCACTGACCCTGCTGTGGAAGGTAATGTACTGGTCCCTGGAGCACCTGATGTCTCCCCAATCTATCTATACCTAAACCTTTCCACCTCAGTTTGCAACTCAAAATTCCTATGTTGCATCTTTTTGTATTCTTCAATCAAAAGGTTATACTTCTCCATTAGGCTTTTCTTTTCAGCCTCCTCCCTTTCAGCAATCTTTTGGGCCAATTTGGCCACATTCACAGTCAAATTAGTGGCCTCGGTGGTTGAGGTCTCTGAAGCTCTCTTTATTATTAATCCTCTAAAATTTAGATTAATATCAGAAACATCTGGTTTTCTCCCTTGTGGGGCTAATGACCAAATTGCCAAAGTTTCATATTCCTCACTGAAGGCAGAATTTTGCAATGCTACCTTGAATTCTTCAGATTCTTGAAAGGGATTCTTAGACTTCATAATAGCATTAAAAGCTACTACATCTGCAATGTCCCATTCAGGCATAATCAATACACCAGCCTAACTCACCGGTTTTCTTCCCTCTTCAGGAGTGATGTTCTTAAATTCTTCCATCAATTCATCTTTTACTTCCTCATCATTCTCCTGGTCTGACCTGTCAGGTCTTAGTTCTCTTCTCCTCTTACATTTATCTTGATATTCTTCAAATTTCATCATCCATACCAATTGGAAGAATATAGGATTTTTTACAAATGTATTGTCATCTAGAAACTCCTTGCATGCTTCCATTCTTGCATCTTGCACACTTTTTCCTTTCATATCTAAATCAGATAAAACCAATTCAGCTGACCTAGGAGGGGAAGGCATACCAACTTGCATGTCTTGATTAGTAACAATGATTTCATCCATCAGATCCTCCTGTGGTTGATCAATTCTTTGCCTTTTAGGGCTTGGCTCAGATGGTGGTGATGGGGGACTATCTTCCGATGATGATTATAGATCAATGATTTTGATTGCCCCAGGCACTTTGAATTTTGGACCTGGTTGTGGAGGCACCTTCATAATTTGCTTCCCCTTTTTGTCCACTTCTTCCTCATCACTGTTGCTATCCTTTTTCCTCCTATAAATGGGCCACATTTCTATAGGCTAGTATGTTGGCCTTGTTTCAATTGGTCTGGCACCCTTTTCTTGTACACCCAGACTTAGTTCTAAATTTACCTTTTTGTTTCTCAAAGTTCCCATAATCTCTTTAAAGTTCTCCATCAGAAAATCAATTTTCTTATGGTATGGACTAAACTCCAACAATGAATCATACTTGGGATCCATTTTGTATACAATATATAATAGCTTATCATAAGCTATCTATTTCTCCTTGTTCAACTCCTGCTTAGTTAGGTTGAACTCATTTCTTGTCAAGTCCTCAGGGAAATTGAATTCATGCACAAACTTTCCAACTTTTATTCTTTGTTTGAAAAGAGAAAAGAAACCCTCAAGATCATGTTAACTCTCTGGACCACATCTCAAATGGTAATCATCAAAGAATTTATCAAAATGCGTCCAACCTCCCTTTGAAAAAGCAAAATCAGACACCACTATATAATCAGGGAAAAAAGTTCCCTTACCCCTCCCAGTGAGGTTGTCCTCATGAATACAACCTATCTGCCACATAACTTCTGCAAACCCCACTCTTGGTGGCACATTGTATGGCAATATATGAGGGGCTCCCTGAAAACCATATATTCTCAAGACAGTGCTGATTTGGTATGGGATAATGTCACCCTAGTTATGGTAAACCTTCAATTATGGCTTCCTCCCCTTTGGCCTAAGGAAATCATGCAATTTCTCAGGGATCCAAGGTACATTCACCATCAATCTAGCCCTTAATTTGGAAGCAAAACAATTATCAAATTGCACATAACTAGTGCTTTTCTTATTACAAGATAAATTTGCAGCCCATATCTGTACTGGCAATCTTTCTCTATCAACTGATTGCCTTAATTTCATCCTCTCAGAGAAGAAGTCAGCATTCTTAAACAAAAACATATGCATCAGCATAGAATACCAAAAGAATTGAGTGTCGGTATCATTTTTATGCAGCTTTGACAGCCCTTCATGTATCCTCTCATTCAAGAAAGAAGTGAAGTCATAGGTCACAGAGAAGTTAGGGTGTTGTATTTGCACCCCCATGAACATGTATGCAATGGGCACTACCACACCAGGACTGAAACCCAAAATCTAACACAAAGAATAGAAAGTGGCCAGGAAATGGTTTGCAAAACAATTTAATCTAAAAGGTTCTTGGTCACCGGGGCGGATATGAAATTTTGAACCTCCTGCCCTAGCTAGATGAGGTGGAAGCAACCTTGCTCTAAAAAGATATTTCAACTTTGCATACTCCTGCTTCATTTCCTCAAGATTGATAGGAACCAAGTCTTCACTCGGTTCACTCAAGTCAAAAATTTGTTGGACCTCTTCTCTGTTAACGCTTAACAGAACCTTTCCATCATTATCCCTGATTATCCGTGTGACAGGGTCATATCTTGCAGCAATTGCCCTAAGCAGGTCTACATCAGGGAATATATTTGGTATCACCAGCTTCCCCATATCATACATCCATCCATTTGAAAAAGGGTGAGGAAAATTCCTCTATCCGTACCACAATCTGAACATTTCCAAACCTGTGAGGGGAACCCTAGCATCGACGATGTTGGAGTAATTGTATATTAACCCTTCCCCCAGGATTTTCCCTCGCATTAGAATCAATCCCTTCCTCCTATCATTCATTGACAATGGAAATTGATCTAGGAAGTCATCATATAGGTTTCTTTTTAAATAATCAACTTGGCCAGAATGTTGCTTTGGCGGTGCCATCTCGGACAAACTAGGGCTTCTTTATAACGTTACACTTCAAGTAGCTAGGACTAACCAAAGATAGGAAATTACATAACAAAATACTGCAATTTCTCACAATATATAATTAAACTATAACCCTAACACGTTTATCAACAATCTCACTGAAAAACACAGCTAATCATTTCCCAAATTCAAGTACAGAATGACTAGGAGGCACAGAAAATAAACTCATGGCTTTGTTCGTAGAAATCCCAAATTTTGGCTGCAGAAACTCGCAATTCCACCATCAGCTCTGAAAATGCTCTACAAAATAGTTGAATGCTTTGTGATACAAACAAAGCAGGAAAATTGATTTTATGTCGATCAAATCACGCCACCAAGTGTCTCATCCGCCATTAAAGCTCAATTTCACACTGCACGAACGACTCCAACCATATTTGATGTAGGTTTAAATTTGAGTCGTCAATTCTTCAGTTTGATCAAATCATCGACGACCACCTTCAAAATAGGCTGACATAATCGCCAACACGGCAATAAGGGGCCCACCATACCATACACTATGAAGGAAGTCCACATAGCGGTCGCCCGCGGTATCGCAATCCTACAACTTTTGATCGCGCGATGGTAGGCAACCATTGATCTTGAACATTGGTGATCCTGTTCCTTCAACACAGTCACTAGTCTTATCGTTAACCCTCAAGCAGCTTTTCCGTCAAGATTATAACATATCTGTCAATTTGAAGCATGTGCATCTTAAGAGCACTTTAGTAACCCACATTTTAATGTATTAAGGCCGGATAGTATTTCCTTTATTCTTTCGGCTTCATCAGATGAGACACATGGCTCCTACCCGTGATATTGCGATCTTGCAATTTTGGATCGCGGGATGGCAGGCAACCATTGATATCTGACAATAATTGATCAATGGCATACAAACTTTTCTCCATCGTCCTCACCAAGGAAATCCACGTGGCAGTCGCCCGTGATATCACAATCAACCAAAGTACTGTGGTGGGGCCATCAAGGGATGGCAGGGGAATGGCTGAGATCAAATTGTAATTGATCAGTGGTGGCGCAAGTTTGATCCCCCAGATAAGACGTGTGGCGCCCGCCCGCGATATCGCAATCCTACAATTCTCGATCATGGGATGGTGGGAAACCGTTGATATCTGAAGGAAAATGATCAATGGTAGCACAAATTTCATCCCTTTGCAAAATAAAACATTCATTAAAGGACAAGGGGACATCACTAGGTGGATGGAAAACGACATAAGTTGTTTTAAAACCGTGAAACACAGGGCCAACCAGGACTTAGGAAAAGAAAACCTGCGGAGGAAATAAAATATTAAGACCAAAGGGACCAGGCCTAGATGAACTGATAGGACATAAGATGTTTTAAAAGACCTCCAAAAGCAACAACGAGATAGATCCCGACCAAGGTGTAAAATAACACAAGGGTTTTACATGTAGGCAAAGCTAAAACCCCAACCCTTAAAAATTTTCCAACACCATGAAAGACGAGAGACATAAGGCAGGACATGAGTGACAAACAAGGAGCAAAAATTTGAAGCTCCATCAATATTCATGGTCAAGTTGGTGTTGATAATGAAATTTCTAATAAGGATGTTGTAGATTTGTTTTCTAATGAGATATATGCATATTTTCAAGGATATGATGTAGGTTATATATGGTACTCTAATGATGAGAATGAAGATATAGATGATGCTATTGATGTTTATACATAAGAAATGGAGTTTTGGAGCCTAGAAGTTGAGATGATGATGGAGAAGATATGGGATAAGACGAAAAGGAAGAAAGGAACAAAGAAGGTTGAAAAGACAAAGGAACTAGAAGATCAGGAAGAAGATAATTCAAAGGGGCTTGAATTCTTTTCCCCCCGGGAGTTTGGTGCAGGAGCACCTGTTTCATTTCTTGCCTCCATGAGGTCATTTGTAAATAGTTTATCTATTTTGTGTATTGGGTCTTATAATAAGGTTTATCAAACCATTTTAGAGGTGTTTGAGTCTTAGGAACTCATATTTTAAGTCATTTGTCAAATAACTTTTAAAGTTGCTCTATATTATAAAAATTGTAAAAGTTGCTCAAGAAAGTTGTCAAGCAACTTGTCAAAAAGTGTCATTAAAGTGTTTTGTCAATAAACTAATCAAAAGGTGATTGCAAATAGTTATTTTTGGTTGGAAATGTATAAATACACCTTACAAAACTCGAATTGGGGGTTGGAGACATTTTTTTTAAGTTTGATGAATGGAAACCTCAAATTTTGTGTGCATTTTCTGATTTTTACATTGTTTCCAAGCTAAAGTTGTGCATTGTACGGCTTGGTATGGACTCAAATAATGGAGTATCATATATGTATGGAAATATCTCTATTTATAGTTTCCAATTTTTTTTGTATCATTGAATTTTATTGAGTTTTGTGGGGGATATGACTATTTTGGTGAGACTGCCCCATTCTAACAATATTGTGCAGAATTTGCAGTCTGAAAAATGTGATGGTATGGATTGTAAAATCTATATCTTGGATCTGAAACAATTGGATTTTGTTTCCATGTGAATCTAATTTCATTTTCTTCAAGTCTCATCAAATTTCATTAATATTTGAATAAGTTATGACCATTTTGTGAGGGCAGGTCTAAACCCTACCTAGGGTTTGCAGTTTTGGGAAAAATACAATAACTTTCTTTTCCACTGTTGGATCTTCATAAAAATTGGAGGAAAGGTCTATAAGTATGTTTTATTAAATCTCACTAGAGATATTGGAACCATTTTTTTTTGTGAAAGTTATTAATGACTATTTGTTGCATTAAATTATGGGTTCCCATGATAATGTTTCCAATATGATCTAGAATGCACTTAATCATTGTTTAAGATGAATCAATTTATGGAAGTTTTAAAGTGAAGCAAGTGTGTTGCATTTTTGTCTTTGTTGATTATTTCCCAGTTGTGTTATTGCAAAGTAAGCCAAGAATTCCTAAGAGCAATATTTTTGTATCATTTCTTTAAATGATTGGTTGAGTTGAATTGTGATCCTCCTAGCTCTGCATCATTAACCCTAATCTTTTCTCTAACCATATTCATATCCTAAATCCAAAACTCTAATTCTAACCCTAATACTAACCATAACCTTAATTCTATCTCTAACCATAACACTAAAACTAAACCTAACTCTAATCTTAATTCTATCTCTAACCCTAACCCTATCCCTAGTCCTAACCCTAACCCTAACCTTAACCCTAACCATATCCACAACCCTAACTCTAATATTAACCCTAACCCTATTTCTATCTCTAATTATAACCCTGAACCCAACCCAAATAATTTAACCTTAACCTTAACTATACACTTACCATAATCCTAGCCCTAACCCTTTCCCAAAGCCTAACTCTAATTCTAAACCTAACCCTAACCCTAATTCTATCTCTAACCATAACCCTATCCCAAATCCTAACTCTAATTATAACCCTAACCCTAATTCCATCTTTAACCATAACCTTGACTCTAATCATAACACAAACCTACCCTAAACCTAACTATAACCCTAATTTTGTCTCTAACCCTAACCCTAATCCTAACCCTAACCCTAACCTCAACCATAACCCTATCCCCAAGCCTAACTATAATTTTAAACCTAACCCTAACCCTAATTCTATCTCTAATCATAACCTTGACCCTAACACTAATTATATCCCTAACCCTAACCCTAACCCTAGCACTAACTTTAATCTTAACCCTAACCATAACCCTAAGCCCAACCCTAACTCTAAATATTACCCTAACCCTAACCCTAATTCTAACCCTAACCTTAACCCTAACCCTGATCTTAATCCTAACCCTAACCCTAATTCATTTAATATTTACATGTTATGTTGTGAATGCTACTAGCATAAATATCTTTAATAATATATATGAAATATTCCAAGAGATATCCTTCTCAAGGCTCCTATTTTTTTAATCAATTTCTCACATAAAAGAATAATAGGCACCTTGAGAAGGATATCTCTCGATGTATTACATATACATACATAGATATAAGCTAGTGTTTTAGACTATCAGAGTGGTACATATGTTATTTGTATTATGTTGAACACTCAGAATACTGAGAGGTGGGGTGAATCAATATTCTATTAAACCATCCAATTATTAACCATCCAAATTCCAAAGCATACTTAACAGTTATAAGGAATGAAAGAATGGACAACCCATAACACACACAACACATGAACACCAAATTTTTTACTTGGAAAACGCAAGAAGGGAAAAACCATGATGAGGATTAACTCACAATATGTTATAACTGATTATAATATATTACAAAAAGGCTCACTGCCAGGTGGACTCACTATCCAAGTGAACGCACTGTTCATAGAGAAAAGAAAGAAAGAGGTGGCTTCACAACCAAAATTAGAACTAAAAGAAGTGCATCTCACATATGCTAGATTCAGTTCCTTTGAAGCTCATAACACATAATTTAATACATTCTACTCATCTCAGATCACAAGTCTCTGCTTTGCATTGTATTCACACACCTTTTCTCAACACTCACAACTTGTTCACACAATTCTGCAAAATTTTGCATCATAGCTTGCATTCAAATCATGTATGCATCAGATGCTTTTTTTATAAACTCAAATCAACCTTGTATATATACCAAACTCCATCACACACATCAATTAGGTCAGCCTAATTAGATGTAGCCTCAAATCATACAAAATGTGCCTAGTCGGCACCCAATTCAAATCAAAATTTCTTCACACCCAAACACATGCAATATAGGTCAGTATGGACCTATAATAACTCCATGTTCCATTCGCATCACACATTTAATCTCCACAACTCTTTGCATATCTTAAGTCAACCAGGCATAGGACTTAAAAGCAAAATACTCCAACTGATCATCACCATAGAATACATGGACCACAAAATGTCACGCCAACTAGAATATATAATGCACTAAAACCTGTAAACATTCTCCTAAAACCACAAAGACTAACTCAAATCTACAGAGGAGTGCAAACCAGTTAGGTTGTAGCTAGTACACAAAAAACTATGTAAACCACACCTATCAATCTTTTGTTACTTGTAAATTTTGAACCACTTCTCCAAATCCATTGAAATTCTGAATTAAGATGCTATTGATGTCTATGAACAACATATTAGAATCATAAGTAAATTTGTATGGGCGAACAAATGAAAACCAAATTATCAGAGGGTATTGTGAGTTGAAACTATTGGTGTGGACACTTAGCAAAAATCATTTTGTAAATTAACTCTTCTATAAACATCCTTCATACTATTTTTACATCCATCATGTAGTACTGACATCAATGACAATTCATTAATGACAACCTTCTTCATTCTTTCAATATATTGTTTATGTTATTATAAAATAATAGTGCTTACATAGGTTGTTTATCTACAAGCTTAACTTGATTAATTGAAGGTTAAAATTAGTTGAGTTCTCATCAAAACCTTAAAATACCTCAAAATAAGTTGATTGGTAATTTTAGATTTAAGTTGTCCTAGTATTCAAACACCAAACATGTTAGTGTATTTAATTACTCAAACACTATTATATGGTCTTAAGATGGACTTATCTATTCATTGTAATACAATCCATGAATAATCTTTGTAATAATTTAAAAATATTAATTGCACTAGTTCATGAATAATGTATTTTCATTCTATTTGTAGAGAAGAGTATTAATCAAGTTATTGACTTGATTAACTTCTCCAAATAATAGTAAACTTATATATTATGTAGATTTGTTTTATTAGCTAAATTCTCTTAAGGAGTTGTGTTCTATTAGTTAATTATCTCTTAAGTAGACTCATTATTTGTGATAACTACTCTCAATATCTTATTTGTATCCTCTCTTATCTATATAAGAGCATAAAGAGCTAATGATTGAGGTGTCGCTATGGAAGAGAGTTATTGTAACTCTAGCAAATTTAAATCTAAAAAATTTAATAAGTGATAGTATTTTTTAATCCATGTTTTAAATTAATGTTATGTTATTAATTTAGATTTTATTGATTTATTGTATGCATTTATGTATGTGGATGAATATCTTATGGTAGCTATAATAGTTCTAAGAAAAACTTTGTTATGGTATCACAACTTTAGAAGTTTCACTACATGCAATATACAGGTATAAAGATTGAAATTCTATAGTTTATTTGTTTTCCCTACATATTCAAATCTCAATTTCAATTTTGTTGTTTTTACAAGTGGCTTATTTCCAATAACCAATCTTATGCCCTCACCTTTCCATTCATGGGATCTTAGTTGATAAGAAACTAGTGAGCATGGTAGGGCACTAAGAGTTGAAGTTTATTTTTCTAAAAATCCCTTAGGTTAGAATTTCATTTTAATAGTTGCTAAATGTGTATTTTAGCTTCCATGTACCTTAATCAATAGGAAGTACCTAAGATTTTTTTTCCAGCAAGAACTATTTTGATCATTTGATGTTATAGTGCACCAATAAATTAGCCCTAGAAAGTTACTCTCGACATATCTCAAATATAAGATATTGTAGTTACAAAACTATGGAATCCTTCATACTTAGTACCCTAATAATTTTAACTATGTTCATTATTTATGATATGAATAAGTACATCAAAGAGTTTCCAGATCTAGTAGCTCTCAACACAAATATGGTTACTTTTGGAAGATATCTATTCTAGATCAATTGCATGCATGCTTGGGGTTCCATTTTTAAAAATTATAAAGATATTAGTTTCAAAAAAATTAGAGGATATAGAGGGTTATTAGAATAAATAAGAAAATTATTTTTTTTGGTCTATGCAAAATCTTACAACCACAAATATACTCATAATTTTAAAAAATAAGAATATATGCTTATTGGGCAATATCATTGTTATTATTTTCTCATCAAAGCAATCATTTTGCATGTATTTCTATTTTAAAAATATATATATAATAAAAAAAATTACTATTTTTAGATTTCCAAAAAAAATCAAAAAATGATTACATGATAGTTAATTTCTCATCGAGGAGATCATTTTCCTATGTATTTCAAAAAAAAAATCCACAAATTTTTGACATTTTTTGCTACACAATGGATGAAAAAAGTATACTTCTCACAAGTTCAAACTACTTTAGTTGGAAAGGGTATATAAGTGATGCACTAATAAGGAAAGTTCTAAATCATGTAGCAACAGGTGAAGAAATTTCTCCTACTAATATTTGGAAATAAATCAAATAAAAAAATCCTAGTGAACAAGCTAGATGACTCATAGATCAATTAGTTTTCTCTAAATTGAAGTTTCACTTTTAGGAAAAAATGTTACCTACGGAAGTTTGGACAAACTTGAGGATTGAATTCAAAAGCATAGTAAAATGAGAATATTTCAGTTGGAAAATGAGTTTAGTGACTGAGCACTTCATCACTCAAGTCAAACGCTCAAGACTTCTCATGGAAATTGGTGAAAAAATATGATAAAAATTTCATTGAGTATTTTGAAAAAAAGTAGGTTTTCATTACTCAATATTTATTTCAAATCACTACACACAGCAAGATTCTTTCAACACTATATATGTGGCACCAACTTTCGATGTTTTGTGAACAACTTAAGTGAAAATAAGAAAATAATTTTTAAATTGGTAAAATTTGATCTAGAGGAACACAACAATGGGTAGTAATAGTTAACGATTCTAATGTGACATCACAATATTATTCTAGAAAAGGTGAGGACCATACCAAATAAATATAAATCAAAGCCTAAGCATAAAAGTAATATATCAACTTTGTAAGACTCTTCCCCTTGTCAAAACAAAGGAACATGGAAAACAAGTGCAAAAGCTAACAAATAGATATATTTGGTGTAAGGAACTAAACCATCAAGAAACTAAATATTTCAATAAGAGGGAATAATTGGAATAAAATTAAATAAATAAAAACTTCCCTCCTCTACGATAGGATCAAATCTTTCTACTACAATAGTCAATTCACTTGTATTTGAATGAATTGTGGATTTAGGAACCTCTCACCACATGGCTCATGATGTCTTGTAATTTCACAATCTTGACCAAATCCTCATAACTATATTTTTTGGGAAAACTCTAGTCTTCTCATTATTGATGGTGAAGGGTGTGATGAGATGGAGAATGACATATTTAATAAAGTTCTCCACATTCCATACTTTTTGCAAACCTCCTATCCATTTATAAAATCACACAATCAAGTGAAGATAAAACTATTAACTTTATGCCTACAAATATTGTTATCAAAATTATCAAATACCAATTAACTATTTTATCCATTGGCAAGGTTGATCACCAAGCAAGGTTGTACAAGTTTGAAAACTTTATGTTAAGTCAACCTTCACATGTCATGATTTCACATGCAAATAATGAGCATAACATGAAAACTTGATATGATCATTTTTTATCATCTCAACTATCACTCACTACAAGACATTAGTAAGCATAACATGATCATTAGTTTGTCAAAAATTTATTTCACAAATGGTTTTTATTTAGGTTGTGTTATTTCCAAACAACATAGAGATCCATTTCCCAATGGAAAATATTGAATGGAAAGTGACAAATTACAACTGGTTCATAGTGATCATATTTCCTTGCCAAATAATTTTTTTAGAAACATAAATATGTCCTTACATTAATTGATAATTTAACTCATAAAACTTGGTGATAGCTTTTGAAATACAAAATTAAATTTTTTAAGCACTCAAAATTTTCAAATCCCCTATTGAAAACCTATAAAAGAAAAATATATGGTGAATAGAGATAGATAATGAGAAGAGGTTGTCAATAATCAAATGATTACCTTATATAAATAGGCAAGCATTTAACTTCAATTTATTGTGAAGGGCACACAATCTATTGAGAGGGAGGGTGAATCAATAGATCTAATCAATTCAAAATTCTTAACTTTGCTATGGTTATCAGAATATATGATTCTTCGCAATTAACCCCACACAAGAAATTAAAACATAAAGCATAAAGCACACAAGAGAACACCAAATATGTGTGGAAACCCAAGATGGGAAAAACCACATTCAAAATGACTTATTGGATCTATTATCCAAATCCAACCTCACAATGAAAAAATATACAAGTTAATTTTAAAATATGAAGTAGGAACCAACCTACCAGAGACACTGGAATCCCCTATTGTATCTGTAGGCACCAACCTACTAGAGACACCAATCCTAAATTGAAATAGTACAATATGTAAAACATTAGTCCTACTAGAATACAAAGATAAATCTTTGTGGATCTTCAATATATCTCAAACATGTGCCAGAGTTACAATTGGAAACTCTTCCTTGGTGCATATGATCTTATGATACTAGTGCACACACTTAACACAGTCTTCTCTTCAATTTACTCCTACAAACAACTTCATATCGGTGTAATTCTCCTTGGCATCCTTCACTACCTTTTCTTACAATGCATCTGAACATTTGAAATATACACATGGCATTACACATGGCATTATTGTTGTTATCATCCATATGGATCATACAATAGGATGCCATGGTTTCATTCCCATGAAATAAAAGCGTTTAGCTTTTCTTAAAGTTTTCTTGCCTCGTGCCCCACAGTGGGCGCCAGAAAACTGTTGGTGTTACAATCCGCACCTCTGGAGTGCGTATTGGCAATGGATAGCTATGCACAGTGTGTAATAATTGCTCTTCATATTAGGAGGGGAAGCTCCCTCTTGTGCTAATATGCGTGAAAAAATAAATGATCTAAATCCTATCTTTTTGACTCAATTGGAAGAGGCACAAGGTTAAGGAAACCTAATAAGTTGTAGCTAAGGATTTTCTCTAGTTTTGCAGATCACTAACTACAACTAGGCTAAATGCTAAACTATCATATTTCCTCAAGAAACAGAGCATGAGGACTTAGGAGTAGGGAATTGGTTATACGATAATCTTTAAGTCAGGATTTCCAAGGAGATGACGACACCTATCTGAGGCATAGGTTGAAAGAAAGATTATTGGCACTACATCAAACGACAAGCTTCACTTCTAAATTCCCAAGGAGATGATGACACCTATCTGAAGTGTAGATATGAAACAAGGCCTATTAAAAACAACATGAAATAATAACTAGGACAACATATTGTATATCGAGACACGCATAACAATAAACGATCAAACTAGCAATTATATTTAATCTAAGGTGAACAAGTACCATAATAATAACATTCAGGTAAGGCAGCTCAGCTATTTATTATCACAATAAAAGTTCTTGAACAGATACAAAATAGCAATACTACAAGTGAGGTTGCTCAGCATGTATATGATCATATGCAAAAGTTAATTACAAATGAGCAAAGTGCTCTTATTTATAGACATCAAAGGTGTAGGTAACCCTAAAATCACCTTGAGTCAACAATCAGTCTTGCAAGCATGCAAGAGTTTATTGCTCAACCTAAATAAAGGAAACTATACAGTTAACTGGAAAACTACCATTAGTTAACCAAGACAAGACTAAACTAAAGTGGACATGTGCAACATGCACGTCCTTATTGAAATGAAAGATAACTGATAACTAACATCAGTTAATTGATCCTAACTAAGAGTCTAAACACATCCAAAGATATCTTTGAGGATGAGATAAGCGTGCATAAAATCAGCAATTAGAACTCAAGATTGATGTTGGGTTAACTATTGTTTCTGATTCTATCCTCAAAAATAATTGCAGGTTCTAATTGACTAACTACTCCAAGCCATCACGAGCTATCACCTCGTCCAGGAACTGGTTGACTGTCTCCTCCTATGGCACTTTGACGCTATCCACGATGATAACCTGCCTGTTCAACTCCTCACCATCTTTGATCAACTCCTCACCATCTTTGATCAGCCTCAAGCGTACTCTAAACTCTTCAGTTGCCTTGTTGAAACTAGTTGTCATCACTGAGAAGTGATCCAACTTGGATGCCACGGGATCTCCATCCAGATTATCACGAACAAGCTTCTCAAACTCGGCCTATATAGCATCAAGATCACTGTAAGTACCATCTTCACGAAGATAATGGCACGATATCTGAGTGATAAACTCGCTGATGAGTTTGAGAGTTTCGGTAACATTCTCTTTGAGCGCATTCAACCTTGTAGAGCTTCCTTTTATCCTCATCTTCTACAATGGGGTCGTATGCAACTAATAATTGAGATATGAGAACCCGGTCCTTTTCCTTGCCCTGTGCTACAGTCAATTCAAGTTGATGAATGCCCTGACGAAGATTATGTGAATTGTACCTCAACTGATATAACTCTGTGAGGAGGTGTCAACTTGCAACAATGAAATCTTCAATCCAGTTGTCCAAAATCTTTCCACAATTGACTAACTGATCTAGCTTTTGTTGTTCTGCAGGTGTCCCTTGAAGGTGTGGAAGACCAGGTGTTCTGCTCGAGTTTCCATGAACGAGATCAGAGATGTATTGCCGAAGTTGCTTGATTTCATCCTTGAAAGCACTTTATCTTCTATGTCCATGACACGCTCTTCAGGATTACTTGTGACAACCCTGAATAGACTCACTTCCATTTCTCTAGTGCTCTTGCCGAGATTTGCTTTGACGAAGGTGAAATCACCAGCCTCAACTTTATCTAGGCTCTTACACTCTAGTGGCGTAGCAACTTCAATGATGATCTCTGCTTCCAAAGTTTTCTCTATGTGCACTTGCTTCTTGATTTTCTTGTTTGCCCTTTCCTGATAAGGATTGCCAAACTCAAACGAATCAAGCTTATATGAAGGCTCTCGCCTTTGCCTTCCCAAAGACCTCCCAAGCCAACATGAAAGAACAATGTTATCTTCTCAAGGAGAGACTGTTGTTGTATCAACCTCTGACGGATCAACTGGCGTTGAGGCTAGCTGAACTGGTGATTCTAGCTCTGAATCTATATCAATGGGAGGTGACTGTGGTGAAAATGGCACACCAGGAGATGATGAAATTGCCTTAGCCTGTATGACTGTCTCCATTGGAACTTCAAGCGCTCTTTCAACCTACTTTTGCTTCCACTCTCCAGTAATTCTCCCCTTTGTGTTTCCACCGACTCTAACACCTTTAGGCGGCTTCAAGATAACCTTAATTTGAGGCCTTGACCTTGAGGTAGAAGGTAGTGAGGAAAACCCTATTGGCGGCTCTATGACTAGAACTGTCTTGCGCCTTCTCTTGCTCTCCAAGAAGTGCATGCTAGTTTTGATAACTGTCTTTGACACATCCTCAATCGAAGTACTTTCTCTAGCATACCAATCTAGTTGGCGAAGTGGTTGGTGAGCAACTTGATCTTTCACAAATGAACTAAGCAACACCTCTTTGTCATCATCTAGCAAACCCTTAACATCCTCTAACAAGAAATCAACAAGTTGAGCAAAAGTAAGTCTACAGTAATGACATCGGCACACTTCAAATTCATCTTCACAGTTGGCCCAAAAGTCCTCAAGTGTTGTCCTATGTGAAATACTTTGCTCCAACCGAGCTGCATAATGACCCAAACAATCATAGCAACGCCTCTCGATGAGACACCTGAGATTGAGTTCTCTAACTTGTTCGTCATTAACTTGCAATCAGTAGTTGCCTCGCATTTTTAAATACCCCATCCAAAAGGAAAGGTGAATGCTTGCTTGTGTCGACTGTGAAGAAAAGAGTGAACCTCCTAAGCTTGTCTTAGAAACTCCATGAATAGGACCTGATCTGACGGGTACCTCGGTAGCATTAGAGGTTCTCCGATGTAACCATACACTCACATATATGTGAAAGTGAGGAATTGAATGAACCAATCCACCCAACTCTTCATTGTTGATTTAGCCTCTGGTGAAATCCTGATATGCATTTCATTATCGAGGTCTCTGACTGTCTTCATGAGGAAGTGATCATTCACCGCTTTGAAATCTTGTCCAGCCTTTGAGAACTCCAATTGAGAGTAATATTCGTGAACATGTTGAACGCCAAGAGTTCCATTGGTCTTCAAATGCCTAAAATTTCCTTGGAACGCAATTAAGTAGACCAGATAAGACACCATGTGAAACTCATGGATTTTGAGGAATCCAATGATTTGTTGGTGAAGGCACTCGTTGATTAACATGGCCCAGTCAAAATGCTCTTTACCATCGATGATCTGAGAAATGACATAGAACATCCATGGTCGGAAAATATTAGCCTCCTCCTGACTTGTAACCCGATTGAGCAAAGTTATCAAAATAGCAATTTCATCCTTGAACTCACCATGACCAACCTTCTTTGGCATGTTGGTCTTCTATACTTTTAACCATCTTTGAACAACTTTTTGCTGGGATCTTTCTTTGTCTTCATACCATATCTTATCACAAGCCTCAATGACTACAGTGAAATTGTCTAAGCGAGGAGGAATAGCAAAACACTTCTCAATGTTCCTCAACTTAAGGCTGCAAACGACTCTCTCATCAGTTGATCAGATTTGTCTTGTGGAAGAGTCGTAATGCTTAATGTAAGCAAGAACGAACTCGAGATCGAAAGTCATGATAGGAATAGACGTTGTTGCTAGCAACCCGGAACAGTCAAGATTATTGACTGTAGTGTTGCTGGTACCTTCCAACGTGCTCAGTTTGACCACTGGATAGACATGACCCAAGTCTATGTCTGAGGTTTTCAAAAAGTCATGTATCAAAACCAATTTGGCCTTGTAATCTATAGGGTTGAATTGCATTTTGAAAATATGGATTTTTTACTGTAAAGTCGGGTATGTTCGGACAACTTTCAAAAAAAGCTTAAAAAAACTCTAGATGAGGCTAAAAATAGCCAGCTGCGGGAAAAAAATTCAGAATTTTTCTAAAACATGGGTTTTGTAGATAATTGAATTCTAAGAAAACCCAGATCGTCAAAAATTCAAAAATTTGAGTTTTAGCAAGGCATGCAAAATGCAAAGGTTTTAGAGCTTGTTGAGGTAAAATTTTCTCGAGAAAATCTGACACGTGGGTTTTGTAGGCGATGGAATTCTAAGCCAACCCAAATTGAATTGATTTTGAAAAATATGTGTTCTTGGCCCACATGCAAAGGAATCTTCAGAAAAAAGCATAGTGCTTCCAGAATGGAAACAACGAGGCAATTTTCTCGAAAAAATCTAAGACATGGGTTTTGTTGTTGATCCTGAAATATGTGAACCCAAATGATCAGATTCTAAAAATTTCACCGTTTACTTTGACATGTGAGAGAAAACCTAAGACAAGAATAGAAAATTTTGAGATAGAAAATAGAAGTTATTATTCTACCTCAAAAAGTCACCTATGCTTGAACTAGATTCGATGAAGTCTGCATGCACTCGAAAAATGAAGTCTAGAAAATGTATCTTCTGAACAATCTGGACCTGGCACTGCAAAGAACACTGAAAAATATTGCTTGAAGCAACCTTCAAATCTTCGTTTGCTCAAGAAAATTGTGTTTGCTTGCACCTATTATGAGAATAATGGACTCCAATATGACTTAAATAAATAAATTCAAGTCTAAAGGTGTCACAAATTGCATTAAACTTAGGTGCCACCCTGATTGGACCTCAAAATGTATGGCATCCTCTTATTGGACCCCCAAAACTCAGTTAACTACTTGAGAAATTCGCCCTAAATAGAGCGCTAGCTTCTAATTGGACCAAATTCAGTTAACAGTACATGCAAAAATAAGTCACCCCTTTTGCAAGCAAAATTAAGTTCAATTGAAGTCAACCAACTGAGAATTAAATAATGTTTAATTTAAGTTCACAATCTCCACCATTATAGGGCACTTCATGCACCTGAGTCAAAAAATCAAACTTTGACTCTAGGCGTCATTTTTCCGAAGTTAGAAACATTTTACACCTCACTGGAGCCCATGTTTGACCACTGATTCTAATTGACTAATATGTCCAAAAGATTGGCTGACAGTTTCATTGAAGAGCAGGATCAAAACTGACAAGAAACTCCTTGAGGCTGCAAAACCTGATTCTGAGATTTGAGGCTTCAAAATTTAAGGCATAGAAAAAATTTCATCATTTTGAAGGTGAATTTGACCTCCCTTCATCTTGCATCCTTCGTCGTTCAACAAAATTTCAGAACTGATAGGCAGGAACTGACAAGCAGGCTCACTTCAAAGCTAGCTTTGTTCTGCACAAGAGCTCTTGGAGAGCACTTTTCCAAATATCATCATCTACTAGGTTAAAATCAAGGGTGCCCCTGGCCTCCAGGGGCGCTTTTGTTCCTAGACTTGGCCATTTTCCAAACTAGCTAAAATCACACTTAATCTCCAGCTACAGGGTACTGACTTATCCTCTAACCTAACTAAGGTATGCAACAGAAAGCTAGCAACGTCTCGGACAGGATGAATACCTAAGATCACTAGAAAGATTGCTTTCAAGGCTCCAAAACCTTGGGCGCCCCTGGCCTCCAGGGGCTGTTTTGTTGTTTCCTTGAGATTTTGACCATGAGTAGACCTTATGTTTGACTCCTGATTCCAACAGGTCAACAACTCAAATTAACCCGTTGACGGATTCATTGCGAAGCCTAATCAAATTTGAGACAAACATCCTAGGTATCATTTGGCCAGAAACCTTCATCTGGTCCCTCAAAAAGATGGGCACCGCTGGCTAAGAGGCGTTTTCACTAGTGTTACTCATTTTTTTCTCTCGTTTTTCATTCAATCCCCCATATCAGGTGCTAGACAGATCTTTCAGGTTGGCTGGTAGGTTCATCGCGACGCTGACAGTATTTCGGATAAGTCTTCTTGGAAGTGACAAATCTCGAAACTGATATCTAGGCCTCTGAAATCTAGGGCGCCCCTACCTCCTGGGGCTCTTTTACTCCAGAGTTGGAAAAAAATTGATTATTTTCATCCCGCTGAAAAATCCCCTCCAAGATGAAACACCATTTTGAACATATCTCGCCATAGATTCTTCATTTGAGCGTTTTAGGCTTAGATTCCAACACCTGGGCTCTAGCCACCTGCCATTGACAATCTTGGAGGTCCTAACTTTCTATCTGAAAAAGCGAAACTACCCACCAGACTTAAACTAACTTTTAACTGAATCTGACTTCACCATTGTGATTGTGAAGTAAAATAAGCCAATCAAAACAATTTTCAGTCAATTCTGACGTTCAATTTTTAGGGTTTTTAACCTAAAACAGGGGTCCAGAAACCCTAATTTTCAAATTTTTCAAATTTGTCAGTATCTTCCTGACATCAAACTGACTAAAAGCCAATACTTGATTTGCCCAAAAACTATGTTTAGACATCATTTTTTCAAGGTTTAGACTATTTTAAGCTGCCTTAATGAAGCAAAAAATTTGGTTTGGGTACAACAATTTTCTATGGTATTTGAGATTTAGTCAAAATACCAATTTTTAGTTTAATTCCATGTTAGGGATTTGTTTCTTTTACCAAAGGAAACTTGTTTTTTCTCGTAATCCCATGAATGAAGTTTTAGCCTAGCCCAAAGATGATCTCTCCTTTATGTGCAGAATGTACATCCAAGTGCTCGGTACTATTATCATCAAATCTCTTTCTATTTAGGAACAATGTGTTGTTTATGTACCGATGCTCTCTATGATGATAAGACTAAAATGAAGGTACCATATGTGCTTGTGAAGTTTTCCAGCTATCTTATTGCTATCAGTTTTCATTTATTTACAGGCATGCCGCCAACTTGAATTCCATTTGCTACTAATTCTTTCGTAGCTTGCTGCTGCTGCTACTATCCTTTCTGCAGTGATTTTTGTCTCTGTAGCAGTTAACTTTGGTATTATTTATTGCTTTCATTTAATTCATTTTTTCCGGTGCTTGGGATAAATACCTACCGAGCCTCATATTCCATTATGGAACAACTCATAACACTAACGTACTTGAGGTTCTCACAGTCCATTAGATTGAAAACAAGAGTTCTGAAAAGGACTGTTTGTTTTGTTTAAATCAATGTTTTAGATCAAACTCTGTGATCTATCCTGAAGATGATAGCAACTGATGAAAGCACTGGAGAAGTAATCAATAATAAAGGGCCAAGAGATGCCATGGAGGACATGGGAACCAAAGGCATCTCTTGGCACTTTAAAATTGACTACTTCTGCAATCCTGTTATCATTTGATATCATCCTGACAACAGATCACAGAAAGTGATCCAAAATGTTGATGTAATAAAAAAACAGTTTTTTTCCAAAAACTCTTCCATTCAACTCATAACATTGTACGGGAACAGAATGCTTTGTGGAATTACCTTAGAAGTGACTGAAATTGAATGATATTACATAGGATTTAATTAATGATAGGAAACAACGCAACCTGTTTATGTAACACAAGGAATTTTGCAAAGCACATGGTCATCAGTCATTACAGTTAGAGCAGCTCATGAGGGCAATTTTGATAAATCCAGGGTGCAGATTGCTCCAATGGCTTCTAGATCATGTAAGGTAACTCTTTCCTCTTCCTTGTAGCTTTATATTGAGACCATGCTCTGTGGGCTTATCAGTCATGCCATATCATAGATTCAACAGATCCTGGACATTTATACCATGTCCGTTTGGCATTTACAGTCACTCTTGTTCTCAAGAGGCAAACTCCTCTGCAAATAGACTTCCTCCAACATGAGATGTGGAATTCATTCATTTGAAGACAATTTATCTTCAACTCACACAACAGAAACGTAAGAGTGGAAGCAATTAGCAACTTTGCTAGCCTTCTTGCTAGACCATCTTTTTGCTCACCGCCAGAAATGCACTGCACATATTGCTAATATAATTGTTTTTAAACCAGAAATGTTCCCAATCATGTGGTACAAGTACCAGTTAATCTCTTTTCAATCTAGCCAACGGAAAGGAATGCAATCTGCCTTGGTATTTTAGCCTCAAAATGATTTCTTACAGTTGGTAATCCGTAACTCAGCCTCCATATCACTCCTTACTGCATATAGTCTAGCTACATAGCTGCATGTCAACTCATGGTTTGTTCAGTTACCAAATGTTACAACTACCTTGGGCTCTTCATATTTCACTTATTCCATCTGATCAACGATAAACTTATGTTATGAAATGAATTCAGAAATGTGACTGCTGTTACAACTTACAACAACCTTCGTCTCTTCATAATCTGCTTATCCTAGTTAGATTTAGAAATAAAATAAGGGTTTAGAAACTTATTTCAAAAGTACGACTTCTGGGAATTATGTAAATATTTATTGTTCATAATTAAAATCTGTAGTAACAAAAAGACATGATTTGCATGCAGAATTAAGTTGCACCAATAGATTCGCATGGAAACAAGAATGATATAATTTATATTTACAAAGATCTAAAATTTGTATATTGAAATAAGCTTTGCATCAATGATTTTGAAGAATTGTCTAAGAATGTCAAAAAACAATAAGCACTGCTTTAGAAGTCTATCCAATGTACATGTAATACACTATAACTTGAGGTGTTACAGGTCTTAGAATAGAAATATTCTCAACTATTGGGCTCCATATATATGAAACGTGGAGAAGTAGAATACAAGAAAGAAAATTAATACGATTCCTCGGACTTATGTTCCTATAACAACAACTGATTTCTAGAGTTGGACTCCGCTGGCAGCAACAGCAGCTGCCATGGTAGCAGATGCCTCTTCAAGAGTACACTGCTTAGCTACTGAGTTGAAGGCTTCAATTATGTCTCCAACATCCCAATCATCAAAGTCTCTCACAGCAATTCCACACTCCATACCGGCACTTATCTGTACATTGAAACAAAAGATAGGATTAACACCTAATCCCTCTAATCCTAGATTTCTCTGACTAGCATAAAAAGCCAAACAAGAGGTGCACAGTACTGTCCTTAAACTCTAGTGACCACAATTCCAATGATCTAGAAACTTATCCTCAGCAAAAAAGAAAATAAGGCTAAGAGAAATATAATCATACAGATCCCAGAGGAAGTACATATATGAAAAATTGGGGGAAAATGATGTTGGACTATGCATGAAAATTATGATGTAGCAAACTTCCCAAAGAGAAAAACTACTGCAGGTGATGAATACATGAGTTGGTGTCGGGGATTTTTGTTTAAGATTTTTCTTGTACCAGTAAATTGGTGAAGTTTAGAGGGTAAAGAGAAGTTTTATTTATTTAGCCAATGGTTGATACAAACTGGTCTATACCTCAATTTTGCACGAGTTATCATTGATCCTCTTAAGGTTTACCTTTTGGAATTGCAAAAATACAAGTAGTTAAATGTTTCTAAATAAGGTATAATGTAGGATTACCTGAATGCAGAGGTTATAAAATTATTTACTAACTGATCCCAGCTGATGCTTTACTCTCTATCTTCAGGAAATGTGCTTTGTAAAGCATTTCAAGACAACCATCATTTCTGGTGATTTGGTTTGAATGTATTCTACCACCAGTTAGCCTACTGGCCAGATGGACATTGATAGTTTTCTTTGGAACTAGTATTTTTGATTACTTAAAATACCAATTTGTAGCTTCCTAGCTCAGAGATCCATTTCTTTGTCTATCAAAACACTAAAATCTTCTTTATTGTATCGTGCAATGCCATGAATATTTTAACCTATACTAAGTCTCTTATCTTTCTGCCTCTCATTACCTATTGATAAAAGTAAGAGGCAAGTCAAATGAGCCATTGTTTTTGGCCCTACTATTTTAGAAAGCAAGAGGAAGTGTTTTTCTTCTTTCCCAGATTTCTATATTCATGTGCTAGTTTTCTTTCAAATTACAGAATCGTTAAAATGAGACAAAAGGTTTATCTTACCGTAGACAAGGTCACTCATAGCCATTGACTATTGCAGTGTCAGGCCTATGAGGAGCCCACATGGCATTCACATGTTCATGTTCATGGCAACTATGCCATCATATGGTAGGAGTGTCCTTCAATCCATTATGAGCATTCAACGTTGATTTTGGCCGATTTAGTAGAACTTCAAAGTACTAGGTGCTAACATCATCAGATTTCTTTCATTCTTAGTGATAGTTATTATATACAACTGCTGCCTATGATGGGGTGCAATGAAGGTACCACATGCCTTTATTTCAAATTTTCTAGCTATCATATGACAATAGGCATGTCGCCAGGTTGTAATCCATTAGCTTGCTGCTGCTGGTATTAACTTTACAATAGTGTTGACAATTTTTTTATTTTGTTTACTGTTTCCATTGATTTTGGTTTCCAGTGCTTGGAATTCTCCTTCATTCCACCTGGGATCAACACCTACCGAGCCTCCCATTCAGTCATAAAACAAATTACACCACTGAGACAGAACAGTTTCGTGGACCCATCATAGAAACCACTAAAATTGAATGTATTTCACTGTGTTTTTTCATGTTTGGTAAGAATACAGCCTGTTTACAGGACACAGGATTTCAGAAAGCACAAGGGCATGATTGCCAGAGTTCTTCATCAGCATAATTTTGTTAACCAAGAGTGCAGGTCACCCCATCTTCTAGATCACTACATTGCAGGGTACACCCACCGCAGCCTCTGTACCCAGCCCAAACTGGTCTGGGGACAGGTCCCCTTGGATGTGCCTGGGCACCTCCAGGTACCCATGTCATCTAAACCACACTCTATGCATCTCCAAGCATACCCATGGGGTACCAGGCCTGAAAATGGCCATTTATGATTTAAGTGAAAAAAGCAATTATTTTTTTTCTAAACAGAAGAAAACCCTAAAATGTGAAAGAAAATCTACAAAGTGCCCTTCAAACACAAAACACACTCTCTATCGTTCATATTTTCCAAACCTCATTGTTACTCAAGGTCTCTGATTTTTTTGAGTGTTGAAGGATTGTAAAGGCATGTTTGAGAAGTGCTATAGGGATCAAATAGCTTAAATCAAGAAATTCATCATTCAAGGTAAGCTTTTTTTTAAGTTTTTTGTAAATTTTTTTAAATTTATTCCCAGGCTTCCTATGTTTTTTTGAACATTTTCTTCTTGTTTTTGGAATTGATCATTTTTTAACATATCATGGGCTACATTGTTTTTCCACTGTTCTTTTTTTCTATGTTAACATAACCTAGGATTGCATTTTTTTTTCTGATTTTCTTGATATTTGTTTGTTTTAAAACATGTAGGTACAAAGTATCCGTATAGTTTATAATATTTGCTAGTTCTAATTTAGTGGACCCAGCAACAGATAGGCCTTTCAAATTTGACCAAGCATCACCTTTTTGGCGACATGTCATAATAATTGAAAAGCTTCCGAGAGGTGGGAGTTATATTTAGCATTTTAAACAATGTCATAACAAGTACAAGAGCTCATATAATAGAGAGAAAACTCACCTACGTGCAATGGCCAACCAAGGAATCAGAGTTTGTCTAGGGCCAAACAAACATGGGTTGCCAAATGAGCAAATTCTCTTGTATCAAAGAGCAAGAAGCAAAGAGTGCAACCAAGAGAGCAAAATCAAGATCCCATCTTTTAGCCAAAAACGGATCATGCAGGCCACCTCCAAGGTTGTCTTCCACTTCTCCAATAGTTGTTGCCACACATCATTTCATCTCAACACCATCTTCCCAAGAAGACAATAGCCCCTTTCTTTCCCACAAATGCATGGCTTAGGATGCAGGCCCATTTAGAAAGGGCATTTTACAATGATGCAAGAGGCATTGCAGATGAACAATTGCATGTTGCATTAACACCAATGGGATTCCTTTTAACCTTGTGAGATCAACATCTTGGCAGAAAATGGTGATGGTGATTAGCCTAACACCCACAAGTTATACAATCCTGGATATGAGAAAAATTGTACCATCTTATTGTCAAAGGAAAAAGATTTTAGAGAGACATAATTGCAACCAATCAAGGATTTATGAGCTAAAACAAGTGTCCATCATTTCTAAATAGAAATGGTTTTAAATAATGTTATTCCAATATACCTTAGAGTAATGGTTTTGAAGGTAGTTAATTGTAAGGGGAAAATGAAGGATAAAAACTTCGTTGTCAACATCCTCTCATAGATTCGATTGAGATTGTGGGGGCTCAAAACATTGTCCAGGTCATATTGGACAACACTAAAATTGCAAGGCAGTAGGTTTATTGGCGGAGACAAGATATAGGCACATTTTTTGGACACTATATGTCATCCACTCATTCAACTTGGTGATGCAAAAGATTGGCACATAGATTTAGCAGATTAAAAAAAATTACACTAAAGCTGTGGAGATCCGGATGTTTGTGACAAATCAACATATGTCACGGTCCATCTTTAGCTCCTCCAAGTTGGAGTTGTTGAAAATTAGTTATGAAATTTCAATAGTATATTTTTTTATTTACTTTAAGTTTGCTGAAAAAAATTAATTATATCATCTACTTTTTTAATTTGTTAAAAAAAATTTACTCCATATCAAGTTGCTAGACTTGATTTGCATCACACAAATTGTCTTGAGATGACTTGTTAAGGTGCAAGAGGTGTTGAGTGATATGACCATCAACAACAAGCAATCAAATTCAAAGAGGACCCAAAAGTTGAGAGCATTGGTCCTACATCATGATTGATGGGCTCATATGGATCATCTTTAGTTTCACTAAGCCCATTATGAGTATGATCAAATGTATTGATATAGATCAGTCATAAGAGGAGGTAAGGTGAATGACTATTATGCGCTTAATCCTAGACTATGTATAGGGTTATCCATAGTCAGTTGTTACCTTAACTCTTAATTAAGTTATATAATCATTATTATATTCTTATTTAGATATTTAGGTCAATGTAGGTGTTATATTTATGCATCTAAATCATCCTAGGTGGTAGCCAAGACATAAGTAGGCTATATATAGGAGCTAGTGGTTAGTTTACAATCACTATATGGTGACTTGTGTTCTCATTGGAGATATTGGGAGGTTTGCCCCTAGAAGTGGCTTGTTATTCTTAATTATTATCTAGTGTTTGCAAAATATTTCATATTATATTCCTCTCTTGTGCAAGTTATTTCATTACAAGTGGTATCAAAGCATGATCTTGGCACCATAAAGGCAAGGCAACTCTTTTGATTTTGAGAAGCACGTATCTCTCTAATTTTGGTAAAAAATTCCTCATTTTTGAAGTTTTTTTAAGATCATATTGAAGCTACTATAGTATAACTTTGAAGGAAATTCGAGCAATAGTCAAGTAGTTATTGCAAAATTAGGGTTACAAGGGTTTCCACCTAATTTTCTCCCAAATCTGAAATCAATGAATTTTTTCCTGATCTATAGAGGGTTTATTAGGAACATATTTTACTAATGTAGGCAAGATTTGAGGTCATTTGAAGCAGAATTCAAGGACTTATTGCAAAAGTAGGGTTTCCACCAAATTTGCTACCAAGGCTACAAATCACTGGATTTCTTCGAGATTTTTTCTGAGAAGTGAAATGTAGACACTGGTAGGTTACAAAAAAAAATCATATTAATCTGATTTGTTTTGTGTGATTGATTGCAAAATCATTATTCTCCTTCATAACAAGGCCCATGACAAGGGGCAAAAAGAATTTTGCCACACTTGGAAAATCTCTAAGAAATGATGATTTGGGAATTGAGGAGATTGGTTAGATAGATAATGAATCTCTAAGGAAAGAAACTGAAAAGTTGAAGGATGAAATCAAGTTAGAAGTGGTGGTGCAAATGAAAGGGTTTGCAAAAGATATGTTTGGCATCCATAACATATTGACTAATATAAGGGCTTATATCCAAAATCAATCAAGCTCACAATTGGATGTTTCAAGCAATCGAGGGAGGTCATTTTTAGGTCATCTAATCTAGATCCAAATGCTAACAATCAAATGGAATCTACGAACTAGTTACCAAAGGTGGACATGTGCAAGTTCAATGGCAAGGATCCACTAACTTGGATAAATCAAATGGAGAATTTTTTTGATGTACACCAAACTCCAAGTTGGCAAAAAGTGACAATGGTTTCCTTATATCTAGAATCAAAACCATTCATTTGGTATCGACAGCTATGTGCACAAAGGAAGAAAAAGGATCTCACAAAGTTACAGTCACAGTATGGTAATAGTGTAGAAAACAACTACTTCAGCCAATTAGCTAAAATGCAACAAACAAGATCAATCAAGGATTATATCCAGCATTTATAGAACCTATCTATGAGAGTGAATACAATTCTAGAAATGAACTTGAATGGTTTATTTCTAGGTGACCTCAAGGATCACATCCAACATGAAGTACGCATGTTCAGAACTAATTCTATATTTGAGTCGTTTGTCCTAAAATGCAAAGCAAAGGAGAAGTTTTTAATTCCTAGAAAATATGGGGGTAATGGTATGAGAAAGGCTTTTTTAGCACAATCACTTTCTTAGCCTACTAGATTGATGCCAAAACAAATTGAGAAGAAGAGAGAAAAAGGGATATGTTTTAATTGTGAAATTCAATACAATCGAGGACATAAATGCACTGAAAATAAATTATTTTATATTGAGGGACCAAGTGAGGAAGAGGAGGAACCAATATTAGATGGGGACAATGTGTTAGAGGAGGAATCAAGAGATAACCAATCATATCCTGTCATGCACTTGTTGGAGTTGGCACCCCACAAACTCTCAAGGTGGTAGGTTTCTTGAAGAAATAGAGTAATAGTATTGATCGACTAGGGAAGCACTCACTAATTTATTAACAAGAAGTTAGTTACTCGTCTAAATTGTTTTATATTTCCTGTAACTCCACAATTCCATGTCCAAATTGCAAATGAGGGTACCATCAGTTGTTCAAAAAAATGCCATAGCATTAAATTAACCATGAGAGGGTATCCACTTGATTGCCCAATGTTTGCTATTCCCATGGGTGTAGTAGATGTAGTATTGGGAGTAAAATGGCTAACTACTTTAGGAACAACTAAGATGAACTTCCAAGAGCTATTCATGAGATTTCACTCAGAAGGCAAGATAGTTGAACTAAGAGGGTTGTGTACAAAGTCCACATAGATGACAAACTCTCATCAAATGCAAAAGATGCTTAAGAAAGGAGCGGATGGATTTGTGGCCCAATTGTTTTCATTAGCAACCTATCAATTGAATGCTCCTATCCATTCAAATCTACAAGAAATTATAGATTGTCACTCAATGCTTTTTGGAGATATGCCTAAAGGAGTACCTCCTAAGAGGGATCATGATCTTGCCATTGCCATTCAACTAGTGTCAAGTAGAAAACCACTCAACATCAAGCCTTACTGATACCCATATATGCAAAAATGTGATTGAAAATATTGTTTAGGAGATGCTAGAGGTGAGTATTATCATACATAGCCAAAGTGCTTACTCCTCTCCCATGGTGATGGCGCATAAGAAGGATGAAACTTGGCACATGTGCCCTAACTACAAAGTGACTAAACATGTACACCATTCCTATTCCAATCATTGATGATTTAATAGATGAATTGAATGGAGCTAAGATTTTTACAAATCTAGATTTCAAATCAAGTTCTCACAAGATCCAAATTGAGAGAGTATTACCAAGACAACATTTAGGACTCGTGATGATTATTATGAGTTTCTAGTGATGCCATTCGGTCTTACTAATGCTCAATGTACATTCTGAAATTTAATGAATTCGATCTTTAAACAATTTTTGAGGAAGCTTCTATTAGTGTTCTTGTCTCATATATTGTTTTATAGAAAGACGTGGGAAGAACATTTGCACCATGTTGATCAAGCATTACAAGTTTTTAATGATCACCAACTCTATGCTAAGCCTTCCAAGTGTGATTTTGGTCTCAAAGAGGTGGAGTACTTGGGACACATGGTGTCTCACGAAGAACTAAAGGTGAATCCTAACAAAGAATCCTAACAAAACTAAGGCTATGCTAGAAAGGCCTATTCCTTAAACCATTAAGAAATTGAAGGTTTTCCTATGACTAACTGGATATTATAGAAGATTTGTGAAGAACTATGACAGTATAGCAGCACCCCTCATAGCTCTATTAAAGAAGGATGCTCTTGTAATGTCCCTTTATTGGAGTGGTACAACTAGTTGATTCAACTAGGTTAAGGGCTGTCTGGTCTAGTACAGCAGCTATACCATTGTGGTAGAAGTTTGTGATAACCAAACAAACTCCTTTTAACCCTCCTTGATTCTGATGTAATGCAGATCAAACCTAGGAAACACAAATCAGATCTCAAAGTTCCAAATAAGCATGTATGGACTGTCCTCACAATTGGTGCCTCCCAAACCAGCAATAAATATCTCAAAAAATGGTTCGCCGCATGTTGGCGTTTAAATTCGCACCTCTAGAATGCGGATTTGAAACGGACAGCTATGCACAAATAAACTGCTCTTCAAATTAGGAAGGGAAGCTCCCTTTTGCTGATGGTATGAAAGAAGTCAATTAAAACTAATTCGCCTATCTTTTTGTTTCAGCTAGAGCACAAGGTTTATAAAACACAAACGCCGCAGCTGAGATTTTCTGATTAAGAACTTCAACTACGACTAACTTAAGCTAAAGACGTTTCTAACTTTCTCAAGTAATACGCAGAGCAAGAGAATTTAGAAATGAACAAGGTTGATTCTCTGACAAAGGCTTAAGAGAACTCTTTCTCAACATACATCTACACACTTCAACGTAGGCTGAAATTAAGATCACAAAAGCATAACACAATAAACGGAAATCTGAGACGTTATACCAAAGCAAAGGAGGCTCATGATTTTATTTCTTAAACTTCTAGAACAAAGATTACACTAAACACATGCACGGAACAAGAACTTGCAGCTAAAGAGGCTTGCAAACTTGTTCTTACACAAAAGGGACAGCGATTACAACTACTACTTGTTGGCTAAAAGAGACTCAACAATTCACTATCATAAACACAATTGAACAACACTGAATAACAATAGAAGGCACTTAGGCTCAACGTTTTGTTATCACTAGCATGGTTAAAGAAAACTAATGAGCAAAGGCTCTTATTTATAGGCAAGCAGAGGAGTAGGGAACCCTAAAATCTCTTTGCTTTTACAATCTAGGGCTTGCTCAGCAAGCAAACTTTATTTCTAAATCTAGAAAGAAGATAACATCTAACACCTATGAAAGCAGGAAAAGCAGGAAATGCCAACTATTACAATTCATCTTCTCTCTCTTCTTCAAAGAATGGATAAGAATCGTTCCAAGAATAGAAAGAAAGCAGAAAGAAGCTTCTAGATGAAATCCGCTTTGAATCTCAATGACATCCGCTAAAAAGCAGGAAACTGTGTCCTGGTTTGGTGCGTCTATCCCATCAATAGCAAAGTTGAGTTTTTCCAAGATATCCTCTCCATCTGCAATAGATCTCGGGAAATCTTCAACCCATTGGTTGTCTTTTCAAACTTTGTTGACATCATGGGAGTGTGACTTGGCAGAGTCTTATGTTTTTCTTTCATTCACTTCAGTACAATCTTCTTGTTGTATTTTTCCTTATGCATCTCCCATATCCTCTCACATTCGCCCTTTGAGATAGTGACACTTTCAGGCCAAGGGGGAATGGAGAAACATTTCTCGATCATATCAGGTTCCAAACTGCATATCAATCTACCATCAATTGATTGAATCTCCCTTGTAGCAGGGTTGTAATGCTTGATGCAAGCGATTACGAACTCGAGGCTCTGAACTGATATAGGAATAGACGCTGCTGCAAGGAGTCTAGAGTGCCCCAATTTTCTGATGGTAGTGTTGCCTGCTTTCTCCAAAGCGTGTAGATCAAACACCGGCTTGATGTGATGCAAGTTCGTCTCAGCTGTTTTGATGTAATCATGATAGAGAGTTGATTTGGTCTTGAAATCATTGGGAGTGTATTCCATTTCAAAAACCTTGAAGAATGACTGTAAACTCGCCTAGGTTCAGACAAGTTTTGAGCAACTTACTATTTTTAGAATGCTGGTTTTTTTTCCTCCAACGGACAAATTTTTGAAAAAATTTCTAAGATATGGGTTTTGCTCAGAATTTCGTTGCAAGACAACCCAGATCGTCCATTTTTGAAAATTTTGAATTTAGACTGAAAAAGCAACAAACCCTAATTTTCTTCAATTTTTCACGAAAAAAGTTGGCACCTGGGTTTTGTTCAAAATACAATTAGAAATGGACCCAGTTGATTAGATTTGAAAAACACTGATGGCTGATCGAAAAAGCAGCCAACCCTAGAATTTGAAATTTTCTTGAAAAAGTTGTGATATGGGTTTTCTTTAGAAGACTGTTTTGAGAGGACCCAGATGATCAAAATTTGTAAACCCTGAGGATTTCACTGACATGCAAATAAAAAGCAGCTGCTGCAACTTGAGAAAATTTCTTGAAAAATTCTTCAGAAGAATGAGTTGAGCAGACCCAGAAGGCTGAAAATTGAAATCTTGGACCTTCTCCTTCAAAAATTTGATCTTCTGGATGAAAAAGCATGAAAAAGCAAGGTCTTATGTTGCTGGTCTGAAAATTATTCATGAAAATCAGCAACCTTGAGTTCTTGAATCTTGAATTAAAACATCAAAGTTGCTGCTCCACTTTTCTCCTTTGGACGCCACCTGCAATAATGATGAGAATTGAAAGGAAGAGATGTCCTAAATAGATTTAGGGCTTGAAATAGATTTGCTTTCTTTTGCTTTAATCTTCAAACCCTAAACTCAGCTTGTTCAATGAATTTAGACATTCATCTTTCAACTTGCAATTTTGAAAATGTGAAAATTTTGACTAAGGCATGGCAAGTTGGGCATCCTTCTTGGCTAGGAGCGCCAACCTTCTCCAAACTTAACCATTTTTTGAAGTTTTTCAACTTTTCACAGTTTTGACACCCTACTTTGAACTTCGATCTCCGGCTTCCAAGTTCATCCGATGGATGAGCTGAATAATTCATCGCAAAGCTTGTCTGATTCTGAGAAGATTGTTCTGGAGGCGTCTCTGGCTAAAAACATTGTTTTGACCTTCAAATTCATGGGAGCCTATTTCCTCCAGGGGTGCCCATTTTGTCCAGAGTTAGCCATTTTTATGTTCATGAAGTTCCTCTTCTCTCCCGTTGATCTTCTAATGAAACCTTGATTTCGGGAGCTACACTGGTCCGATTGACTGACTGTCAGCTTCGTTGGATAGCTTAACTGAATCAAACAAGACGATCTTGGAGGCTGTGTTGGCAAATTCTATCATCTTAGACATCAAAAGTTTGGGCGCCCTTTCTCTCCAGGGGCGCCCAATTCAACCAGACTTAGAAACTTCTTCAATATTTCTTCATCAACTCCTCTTCTACAGATGATTCTGTCAGATTTGAAGATCTGGGCGTCGGATTAACTGATGGCTGGGCTCATTGCGGAGCTGAGGAGATTCTGAGAGGGGTCTTCTGGGAGTCACTTTGTCAAAAAGTTGAATTTGAGGCACCAAAAGTTTGGGCACCTGGGGCACTGAACTTCACCAAAGTTAGCCAATTTTCTATATTTTCTTCTCTACTTTTGACTTTGACTCTTGTCAGACCCTCTGTTCCGCCTGCTACATCTGGTGACTGCCATCTCCAATTGACGTGCCGGTGATCTCATTGGAAAGCATGATCAATTATGAGGAAGTCACCTTAGGGGCTATACCATTTGGGCCTTTGAAATCATCAGTGCCTTTCTCTTCTAGGGGCGCCCATTTGCTCCAGACTTAGAATATTTTTCATTAGGTTTTATCTTCAAATTCAAACCTTCATCCTATACCTTCATCTCGATCTGGATTTGTCGAAGAACGACAAGTCGGATGCTCTAAAGAAGACACCCGTTGCGAAGCCGTCTGAATTATGGGGAAATTGAGCATATTTGCAAATCCTTATAGCTGAGTTAGGCCCCTCAAAACGCTGGGCGCCCCTAGACACCAAGGGCACTGAAAGTTCCCAGACTTGGAAACTTTTCAAACATTTTCATGATTTTCATTCCATCTTCTGTTTGAAACTTCCTTGTTTGACCTCGAATCCTGGACGACTGGATGATCCAATGACTGCACTGTCGGATTTGCTACAGAGCTGGGAGAATTTTGAACAACTTTGCTTGGAAGCTCGAACCCTAATTTCATCGTTTATTGCCCTAAAAATATGGGCGCCTATCTTCCTCTGGGGCGCCCATGACAAGTAGTGTTAGTCAATTTTAAGCAGATTTCACCTTCCTTCTTCATTCAACATGCATGTTCATCATTTGATATTTTGTTCGATGCTTGATCATTGAATCTGACGCCTGGCAGCCAACTGACCTCCATTGATGACTTCGGAGCTCCTGATATGCTTCTGAAAAAGCAGAATAGACCCACTAGGGCAAAACTGACCTTTTTGAGATTCTGACTACGCCAGCCTGATATGGAAGTATTTTGAGCCAATCAAAATTAGTTTGGACCTTGGCAGACAAACTTTCTATTTTTAGAAAATTTTCCCAGTATCCGTTTTGAAATAAACCCAAAAAAACCCAAAAAAAGTTACTATTTTTATAAAATTTCTAAAAATAGCAATTTTCCTAAAAATTAGGGATGAAAAACTGAGATTTGGGTTTTGTAGATTAGGTCGCTCTAAGCAGACCCAAACCGTTAGATTTTGGGAATTTCACAGTTTTACCCCTCATGCAAGACATGCAAACCCCAATTTTGACCTTTTTGACAAATTTTTCAAGACTTTTACTCATTTCTTCAAAATGCCTAAGTGTAACAAAAATTTTAATTTTGGGGTACAACACCGCACTTGAAAAATAATTTCTGAAATTTTTTGTGCAGCTAGGCCACCTCCAAAAGTAGTGCCAAAACCCTCCAATGAAGTCAACCAACAGGTGGTATGACTAACAACTCAGATCCAAGCCCTTTAGGATGCCCAAAAATTTGTCAAAATATTAAAATCAATATATAAACCCTCAATATGTGTAAGTGATGAAATGACTATTTTTCTTGCCAAAAATACTATGGTGGCACTATAGAAAAATACAAATCGACCACAAATTAGCACAATTGTGGTTCCCGGACAGAATCACCCAAGATTGGAAACAGTGGTTTTTGTCCCATATCCCAAATGTGAAATTCAAGAGGGTTTTTGTTTGAAAAGTTTCATTATCCCCTTCAAATCTGATATCATCATTGCAATGATTTTCATTATCCCATATCCGTTCAAATCTTCAGAACGGATATGGGATAATAAAAATTGGATGCAATGGGGATAATGAAAATTGGATGCAATGAGGATAACTTGATCATGAAACAAGGAAAAGTGATCCTTTTGTAGTTGTTCTTTCTATGCCCTCGATTTTTTTATTTTAGTTTTATTTTCCCTCCAAGTATTAATAATACTTTATATATTTAAGTGTTTAAAAAACACTTTTTCAATTTATTAAAATAATATTATTTAAGTTGCCCCAAAAAATAAAAGTGACCAAGCCCAACTCGAAAAGTATTATTAATTATTTTAATCTAAAAAAGGGGACATGACAATCCACCCTTCCCAAAATTGCTTACCCACAAGCAACTGAAAACCCAAATGATGAATCATGTTGTAATGCCCATAGAGTTTGGCTCCTATACCTGTTAGATGATGCATCTCTTGCCAAAGAACACTATGGAGTCTATCCAAACCAAATGCAAGAGATGGAGAACTCAATAGTGATATCAATGCCTATATCTACTTTGACCTTCAAAAGATCAATCGAATCAAAGATTCCACATGCCCTATAATACAAGTTGTATCCCTTACTCTTTCACCCTTTTTAGCATGCTTTCCATAATGACAAGAATTTTGTAGCGGCATAGGAAGAAGAAAAAAATATGAAATATGATCATCTTTTTCATACCTTAGGCTGCTAACAAGGAGCTCACCTTCCTTTTAAAAAATAGGAATTGTGGAGATATCATCAACACTTCTATTCTTGTGACTCCAAATATTTTCTTCAAATGTATGTCCATCTACAATGCTACTCCGAAAATTAATCAGTGGCTCACCATTTGAAAGTTTGAAGGGTAGTTCATGATTTAGCGCATCTTCCTCCATCTTGAGCTCATTGTATCCAACTAGTGACACCTATCCTTCCTTGACTTACTATTTTGCTGACACATGCAATCATTAGAATTCAATAAAACATTCACTATCAAAAAATATTTACCTTCAACTTGTATGTTGAGTCCCTTTTGTTCTTGCTCAATGATGTCTTGTGGCTCTCAATTTGACTATTCTTTCTTATGTTCCACCAATTCTTTCCTATACATTTGGAGATCCTCATGGGTCTAATTTTGTTAAAATCTTCTCCTAGATGGGGATCTCATTCCCATGTTGCAAAAATCTTCAAAAGATAACATCTCCTTAATATCAAGGTCAAGAGTCATATACTCATCATAACAAGGGGTGACGTCACCTACTGGTTGTCTCTGCTTTTCAATTATAGGTGATTCTTTTGATAAGAACCTTGGCTGGAAAAGATTAAGTGTGGGACCAATCACTGGTTGATTATTTGTTGATACACAAAAATTTTGTACTAGCCTAGTAGCATTCATGTTTTGCAGTGTTTGCAACATTTGTTCTAAATTTCTAATTAATAGTTCATTTTCTACTGTCTTTGAATGAAGGCATTGAGTTGAACATTTAAAAATCCTTCCATCTCTATCTTCCTTGTAGAATTTCAAATCTCTTTGACTGGAATGCATTCACTATTAACT
This sequence comes from Sequoia sempervirens, assembly GCA_007258455.2. NCBI lineage: Eukaryota > Viridiplantae > Streptophyta > Pinopsida > Cupressales > Cupressaceae > Sequoia > Sequoia sempervirens. The sequence continues at coordinate 417,583,492 of VDFB02086081.1, forward strand.
TAACCCGTAGGCTAGTAAGGTCTAAGCTCTGATACCACTATAATGTCCCCTTATTGGAGTGGTACAGCTGGCTGATCCAGCTAGCTTAAGGGCTGTACAAACTGGTATAGCAACTGCACAGTTGTGGTAAGAACTTATAATGACCAAACAAACTATTTTTAACCCTCCTTGCTGCTAATGTAATGCAAATCAAACCTGGGAAACATAGATCAGACCGCAAAGTTGCAAATAAGCATATATGGACTGTCCTTGCAGCTAGTGCCTCCCAAAACATCAATAAATATCTCAAAAAATGGTTTGCCACCCTTGAAAAATAATTTCTGAATTTTGTGCAGCTGAACTACCTCTAAAAATAGTGTGAAAACTCTCCAATAATGTCAACCAGCAGCTGGTATGACTGTAACAACTCAGATCCAACCCATTATGATGCCCAAAAATTTGCCAAAAATCTAAAACTCAATATAGAAACCCCCAAATATGCATAAAGGTGATGAAATAATGATTTTTACTTGCCAAAAACACTATCAACCACAAATCAGCACAATCTTGATTCCCGGATGGAATCACCCAAGATTGAAAACATGTGGTTTCATCCTTGATCTTAAATGTGGAATTCAAGAGGGTTTTTGTACTCTCAAACCCCAAACAAACCAAGGATTTTCATCCTTGGATGCCCTAGATTGAACAAACTGCTCAAATCTGAAAATTGGATGCAAAGTGATAACTTGATTGATCATGAAGTGAAAAAAGTGCTCCTTTTATAGTTGTTTTTTTTTTGGGCCCTCCATTTTATTTTTATTTTTATTTTCCCTCCAAGTATTAAATATACTTTTATATTTAAGTGTTTAAAAAACACATTTTTAATTTATTTAAAATAATGTTATTTAAGTTGCTCAAAAATAAAAGTGACCGAGCTCAACTTAAAAAGTATTATTAATTATTTTAATCTGAAAAGGGGAACATGACAACTTTTCAATGGAATGAAATAGCTAATACAACACTTGAGAGATTGAAAGAGGCTATGTGTACCACTCCAATTCTAGCCACTCTAGACTTCACCAAGAATTTTGTTGTGGAGTGTGATGTGTCAAGTAATGGTTTTGGAGTAGTTCTCATGCATGAAGGTAGGCCCATTGCTTTTAAGAGTTGTCAATTGAAGGGTAAGAATCAACTCAAACCCATTTATGAAAAGGAAATGCTAGCTATTCTTCATGCAATAAAACAATGGAGGCCATATCTTATGGGTAAACACTTCAAAGTTCAAATAGATCATGATAGCCTAAAATATTTTTTTGGCGCAAAGAATATCTTCTTAAGAACAACGAAAAAAGGTCACTAAGATGTTGGGTTATGACTTTAAGATTGTATATAAGAAAGGGAAAGAGGATATTATGGCAAATGCATTATCTAGGAAGGATGAGAAGGATGAGACATTATTGTGTGTCATTTCGATATTGCGTGCAGATTGGTTGGAAGAAAGCAAAGTAGACTGACAAAATGATGATACTACAAGGAATCTCATTCAACAGTTGCAAAATGATCTCAATAGTTTAGATAAGTTCTTTTAAAAGGGAGATGCTTTGTGGTATAAAGAGAGATTATACCTATGCAAGAATTCCACTCTCAAACACAAGATTCTTGAAGAGCTTAATGGTTCTCCAATTGGGGATCATTCAAGGTTTTTGAAGACATATCATTGAATCAAGTGATATTTTTTTGGGAAGGGCTTAAAGGAGATGTTCAAAAATTTGTGGAAAATGTTTGGTATGCCAAAGAAATAAAAAGGAGATAATTAAGACACCTAGTCTTTTGCAGCCCTTAGTTATTCTTAGCTAACATTGTGAAGAGTTCTCCAAGGATGGTATGAAGAGTTGTGAACCAAGGGTAAGAGTGCCATCATGGCAATGATGGATTGCCTCACCAAATATGCCCATTTTATTGCATTATCTCATCCTTTTACAGCAAGTACAGTGGTGAAAGCATTTATGGAGAAAAAACAAAAAACACACGATACACCTAGGATTATTGTCAATGATTGTGATCCTATGTTTACTACTTACATTTGGAAAAACCTATTCTCTTGTTTGGATTCTCAATTGGCTTGCAACTTTTCATACCATCTTTACTCAAATGGGCAATTTGAGATCGTCAATAAGTGCTTGGAGGGTATCTACATTGTTTCACCTCAAATAAGCAATCTCAATAGGTAAATTGGCTACCACAAGCATAATGGTGGTATAACACTTCCTTCCAAAGTTTTTTGAAAATATCTCCATTTATGGCATTATGTGGATACAGTCCTCCATCCATCACATTATCATTGAGGGTGACACCAAGAGTTCAAGCCATGGAGAACCACGTGAATCATCAACAACAAGTACTTTCAGAACTCAAGGAGAATCCATGGCATAAAATAGAATGAAGCAAAAGGCTGGCCAACACCAGTTTTGAAGTTGGTGACTAGATTTTCTTGAGATTGAAACCTTATAAGCATCTCTAAAGTAACAAACAAAAAACAAGTTGTCACCAAAATATTATGGTCCGCACCAAATTTTGTAGAGGATAGGAAGTGTCGCCTACAACCTTGAGTTACCTCCAACAACAAAGATACATTCAATTTTTCATGTTTACTATCTAAAGAAAGTGATTGGGCAAAAGATCCCTACACAAATAGTATTACTAAAGCGAGATGAAGAAGGAAGAATCATCTGGGAGCCAAAGCTAATTCTCTAGACACACATAAAGAAGCTAAGGACTAGGACACTCACCGAGTATCTCATTTAGTGGAAGAATTTACCAATTGAAAATGCCATGTGGGAGGAAGAAGACTTCGTGCAAAAGCATCCATAGTTGATCAGCATTGAGGACAATGCTTCTCTAAAAAGGGGGGCATGCTATACTCTTAATCCTAGAGCATGCATAGGATTATGAATAGTTGATTTGTGGATAACTTAGCTCTTAATTAAGTTATATGATCATTATTATATTCTTATTTAGATATATAGGTCATCCTACATGTTATATTTATGTATCTAAGTCAAACTGAATGGCAGCCTATATATAAGAGCTAGTGGTTAGTTTATGATCATCATATAGTGATTTGTGTTCTCATCAGAGATATTGGGAGGTTTGCCCACTCGAAGTGGCTTGTTATTCTCAATTATTATCCAATAAAACACATTTCATATTATATTCCTCTCTTGTGCAAGTTATTTCATTACAATGACTCTACATGAATATTTTTCACACAAATGCAAAGAATTATTGTTAAGTCACAAGAACAAAATGACCACACCCTTGTATCTCTTTGTATTTGCTTTGATGTCCAAATAGTATAGCACAAAGATATTTTCTTTTCCCAAGAGAATGGCACAATATAAAGATTTTTAAGTTAGTAATGGGTACAAGGTAGCATTCACTAGACTCTTCTCAAATCCTAGAGTACATAATCATGGGTGAGTTCAGCAAATTTATAACTTCAAGAAATTAGTCTTAGCGCTTTTTGAGACAAGTACAAGTACCAATGTTTTAGGACTCGCCGAGTACTCAACAAAACTCTACAAACTTGCGAGTCTTTTCACTGGTCGCACCAAGTTGACCAAACCCATGTATCAAGCCTGGCAAAGTCTAGCCAAGTACTTGGTCGAGTCCAAGGCCAAGACTCGCCAAGTCTCAAGCTCGGACTCTTGAATCGCTTGAACATACCCAACACAATTTTTAAGTGGATATTCACCATTTTTGGATCAATTTTTGCTCTTATTCACCTGTTTCACCTAGCAAAGAATAGACATAGCACGAAGACAGTTTGAGAAGAGAATTTTTAAGGATTGAAAGTTGATCAAATCATCTAACAAGTGAGTAACTATTAATTTCTTTTTTTTCTTTTCTTGATTTTCAAATCAAAAAAAATTGAAAAATTAGGGGAAATGTTGTCAAAAAAATTCTATTTCCCCTCATCCCTTATTTCCTAACACTTTTAGCTTCTATTTGCGTTCTATTTTTTAAAAAGCTTATCATTTTGTTCAATGCTTGTTGCTGATTTTTTGCAAAATCTTACAATAGTTCAACACAACTAAGTGGTAAAAAAGATCCTGCATGGAAGTATGGGAGACTAGGAGCTATCAAGGGCCAAGTCACTTGTAATGAATGCAAGCAGCCTATGAAAGGAGGAATTAACAAATTAAAATACAACCTTGCTAAAATAAATGTGAAGGCATGCCCTAAGGTGTCTGAAGAGTTCACAAGGGAGATGAATGCCCTACTTGCTAAGTTCAAAATGAAAAAAAGTGGAAAAGCAAAAGACAAAGGAAGCAATAGCACCAGTGATGAATCAGAATGTATCTACGGATTCCATTGTTACCCTAACTCCAAGCATTCATCATGCACATTCCTCTATCGGTGAGAGTTTTGAGGGTTTTGTTTCTACTTCTAGCCATATTCCTTCATCATCACCAAATTTCTTTATTCCACACAATGTTTCAAGAGCACAACCCTCACTTGAAAGTACCGCTTGGAATAAAGAAAAACACCATGAGGCTAAGATGGCAGCACCAAACTTTTGGTACTATAATAATTTACCCTTCAATGTGGCAAACAGCCCATATTGAGAAGGGTTGGTGAATGCATTAACAATTGCTAGTAAGGGGTTTAAGACTCCAATAGCTAGAGAATTGAGTGGGAAATTGCTAGAGGAAGCTGTAAAAAATACACGGCTTGTGGTTGATGATCAAGAGAAAGTATCGCAGAAAAAAGGCTGCAACATCTTATCAAATGGATGGACAGATGGATGGAATAGGACTCTTACACTTTTTTGTGGTTTCTAATGACACATTAGTGTTCTTGAAGTCTATAGATGCCTCGCATGAAGTAAAAAATGTTGAGACTTTGTGCAATCTATTGGATGGGGTGATCAAGGAGGTCGGAGTTGAGAACGTTGTCCAAATTATCATGGACAACATAGTAGCATATGTAGCCACAGGGAAACTCGTTATGGAGAGGCATCCTACTATTTCTTGGACTCCTTGTGTTGCACATTGCTTGGATTTGTTGTTAGAGGACATTGGGAAGATTGGATGGGTCAAAAGTGTGGTTGAAGATGCTAAACAATTTGCCAAATTTATCTATAACCATACTTGGGTCCTTTCTTGTATAAGAAAGCACACAAATGGCAAGGAGCTTGTGCGACCAAAAGTGACGATTTGCTAGCCACTCACTCACTTTGCAAAGCATACTTGTCACAATTCCTCGTCTCAAGCAAACGTTTGTGTCTGATGCTTGGTTGGAGTCTCCATTTTCCAAAAAAATTGAAGGGAGAAGACTGCAAGAACAATTTTTTATGACTTATTCATCAAAAATGGAGAGGAGTTAATCAAAGTAAGTAACAAATACAAACATAAATTTTATACAAAATTATCTGTTTTTTTTTAGGGATTAATTTTGTAATTATTTTAAATTCGTTTTCAATTTTTTAGGTGATAGAACCTTTGATCAGGGTTCTTTGTATGGTGGATGGAGACAGCATGCTGATGGGTTTCCCCTATGAAGCCATGGATAAGGCCAAAGAGGCCATTTTGCATTACTATGGTGGAAACAAAAAAATATATGAAATCATTTGGCACATCATTGATCACAAATGAAATGGACAAACTAGCTCTATCATTGGCCTACTACCTTAACCCAAAGTTCTACTTCTCTGATACATTTAAGGCTGATGAGAAGGTCATGGCAAGTGTTATTTCATGCATTGATAAAATGGTGCCAAATGTTGAGATAAGAGACAAAGTTCTTGATGAGTTGGAGGTGAGATTTACTATATCTTATTTATGAATGTGGCAATGTCCACTCTCTAGAAATATCCATTTTACATACATAATAATTAACTTGTTATATTTCATCTATCTATTTAAGGTCTACAAGGGTGCAGAGGGGAGGCTCTTTTCTTTAGCTCAAGCAATTCAAATTTAAGATAAACAACCAAGTAAAAAAAATCTTTAATTTTTAGCTCAATACTACAAGTAGAAATTAGAAACTTGATTCTTATATTTTTTAAATGCCTTTTCAGATTTATGGTGGGATATTTATGATGTTGACACGCCAAATCTTCAAAGGCTAGCCATCCATATTTTGTCTCAACCCTATAGTGCTTCTAGGTGTGAACGCAATTGGAGCCTATTTGGGAGCATTCACATGAAGAAGAGAAACAAGTTGACCTAGGAGCACCTCAATGATCTTGTCTTCGTTTGGTACAAACTTTGCCTTTGGACTGGAATGGTGGAGGGAATTTCACATGATTCCATCAACTTGGATGAGATTGATCCTTATCGTGAATGGCCTGTCGATGAACAAGATGATGTCCTCCTTACTGATGAAGATCTTGAAAAATTGGAGAGAGGAGTGGCAGAAGCAGCAAAATTGGATGCAACGGAGGAAAACGAAAACACTTTTGAAGAAACAATCTATCACCATTTTGATACTGACTTACCTTCTAGTTCAAGGCCAGAAAAAATTAAGTTACACTAGGAGGGGAAAGAGGAATATGTAGATTTTATTTGATTGTTTTTTTTCATTTTGACATATCATCATATGTAAACAATTATAAATTTATAATCCTATTATACATTTGAAAGTTGAAACTATAAAATTTCAAATTTTGACAATTTGAGGATCATATGACATGTGTAATGTTTGAATTATGATAAATTGATTAGTCAAGTTAGATTTTTTGTCCTCTAAATACATTTATTTCTTTTTTTTGTGTGTGTAATTATAAGGTGTTCTTTTCTAAGTCCCGAATCCAAGTCAAATTTTGGGCTGTCAAGTCTGAGTCCTAAAACTATGACAAAGACACTCATATATGGTAGAACCTTCATGGCCAAGGCTCTATTTACCTATAGGCTCTTGCACTCAAAGTTCTATCACTTCTCTTTCGCAACTATTTAATAATTTATCATATTTTATAATTGCAAATGTTGTATTGACTTTGTCTCTAATCTCAACAAGTTACAATTTCTTCTTTAGTTGCACAGAACTAAAGTATATACTCCTTTATGCACTCAATTGTAATGTAAGACCCCTTGATTTTTTTTTCAATTTTCTGACATTCTGATTTTGATGTTTGAGAGTGATTGTTGTTCGTTTTCAAGTGCCATACATTGTTTTTGCATACATGAATGAAATGACAAATAGTACAAGGGATAACATGCAATATCAAAGCTTGCTAATGAATAAACTTTCAGATTTCATTGCTTAGAAACTATAACAGAAATTTCAGTCTCTTAAAATATTAATCAAACTCAGAAAATACATTCAGACCTGGTATTTTTTCGAAGCTCAAAACAGCATAAAGTAACTCTAACTTCAACTTTCTTCACCAGGGATAAAGTCCACCAACATACCTGCATTCTCTATGCCAAAACCATTCTCATAACCCCCACGGTGACTGAACACAGAACTGATATAGCAGTTTAGCAGACTGGAAATACTTTCCAGCCCTGGAAATAGAGTGCCACAGCCAAATAAAGTCTTCTCAAGCAATAACATTCACCACAGTGATCAAACCAGCATTCTCCTTGCAATCACCAAGTATTATCCACTGTTTTCAGACCCCAACAATGACCTAGATCAAACTATACAGCAGCAGGTTCAAATCTGGCAATAACCCCAAACTAGGCGCCTAGCATAAAGAGGGCGATTTGCTTAGATAATTCAGGTTTTGCTTGATAAATTCAAGTGAGTATTCTATCTTGGGCACTTTGACAAGAGGAATCCGAATAACTAATACACACGTTGCTAAAACCAACTGATAAGGAGATATGAATCAAAACCAGATTCAGACCCAGACCAAAAGTGCTCAGAATATATTAGGGGTAATATATGACCCCTAATTTTTTCTGAGTTTTTTGTTTGCTGTTTGAAGGTTTTCTGAGAATGTTTTTGCTTGATGTTCAAGTCCCATTCATGATTTTAACATGCCAAATAAAAGATAACAAATATGCAGAGAATAACATATGAAACTTAGCTTGCAATTGATTATTTTCAGACTAATATTGCTCAGAAATAGTAACAGAAGATTTCAGTCCTTTTCATACAATTTTCAGATTTAGAAAATTACAATCAGACCTGGCATTTTTTTTGAAGCTCATAACAGCATAAAGTAACTCTTAACTTCAACTTTCTTCACCAGGGATAAAGTCCACCAACACACCTGCATTCTCTGCGCCAAAACCATTCCCATAACCCCCACGGTGACTGAACACAGAACTGATATAGCAGTTTAGCAGACTGGATATACTTTCCAGCCCTGGAAATAGAGTGCCAAAGCCAACTAAAGTCTTCTCAAGCAATAACATTCACCACAGTGATCAAACCAGCGTTCTCCTTGCAACCACCAAGTATCATCCACTGTTTTCAGACCCCAACAATGACCTAGATCAACCTATACAGCAGCAGGTTCAAATCTCGCAATAACCCCAAACTGGGCGCCTAGCATAAAGAGGGCGATTTGCTTAGATAATTCAGGTTTTGCTTGATAAATTCAAGTGAGTAATCTATCTTGGGCGCTTTGACAAGAGGAATCTGAATAACCAATACCCACGTTGCTAAAACCAACTGATAAGGAGATATGAATCAAAACCAAATTCAGACCCAGACCAAAAGTGTTCAGAAAATAGTGAAAATCATCACCAAACCATTTCCAAACTACACCAAAATGAATCTACACTTCCATAAGCCAAAATACCACTGACCCACATCAAGACTACTCAAAAATCTTCATTCTGAATGACCGAAACTACAACAATGAAGCTCAGAATGTGATCCCTGGATGGAACCACGCCACCACCGTCTAGGGCAAGTCTTACACTACCAAAACAAGCTCTCAATGCCAATGGTTTCCGTCCTCAACACTTGTTCTCAGACTTCTGGAAGAAATCCAGCAGCATCTCCTTATGCAACCAAAATCAACATGACCAAATGAGAGCCAAAACTCATATTTATAAGGTGATGGAAGGATTAGAGCAACTTGCATTTGAGTTTGAATATATTTTCCTCTCATTTCACTTTATGAAATTACCCTAAGAGGGGCGTCCAACTTTTTGCCTCCAAAATTCCACTTTTGATTTTTAATTTAAAATTGGCATTAAGCCCAAACTAAGCATCCCACCTTATGAGGCATAACATTAGCCTTTAAAAATGATAAATAAACCTCTTTTCTAGGCATCCACTTGAAATATATGGCCCCTCTTTTAAAACAACATTGTGCAACTAGGCCAAGGGGTCTGCTCATAAGGAAACTATTTTGCCTTATCCAGCCTTCTAAAACAACGTTAAGTTATCTCATTAGGCACCAAGGTACTATTTTATGACTCCTCTGACCCTCAATATAAAGTTATAAAACAACTTTATTAAAATCATTTTCGAGAGAGGAAATACAGATATCAAGATAATCTGACCTTAGCAAACCCAAAGCCAACTAAAATGACACTACTACGCGTGGCCTGACCTGGACCAACTTTCCACAAATAGACTTGCTATTTTTAGTAAACACTAAAAATAGCAAATACTCTGAAAACTCAAACTAGTGAAGAAACTGATAAGCAACCCAACTTACTGTAAATAGTAAGTGTTGGAATTGGCCCCTACTAAAAATAGTAAGCCACACCTGAAACACCGAAAAACCCCACAGAAAGGACTAGTGCAAAGAATTAAAGCTCATCAGACAACTTCCACACATTGCCCAAATAGAAAACCCTACACTGCTCTGCCTGTCGAACCAGTTACTAAATATAGCACTTACTAAAAATAGTAAGTGTGTCAGAACCAAACTAATCCAAAAGAGGACATCGAAAATGGGGACATTACATCAATTAAGCGCAACTGGCTGGTTGTGCATAAAAGGCAAAGGAGTTGGTATATGTGTATTCCAAATTGTGCATCTTGTCACGTAAGAAAGATGAGTACAAGAAGGGGGTGATGAAGAATTGGGATTTAACCCCTAAGCAAGCCGACTTAGATGCTTTTGTTGCACGACTTGCCATAGTCTCCTTTAGAGGATAAGGAGGCTCCTACACAAGACTTGCATAGTGGCACTGTAGTTGCTTGTGGTTCTTGATTGTAATTTTGTATTGATTCAACATTTGACGTTGAATTATCAACTATTTTTATCACTATCAATTATGTTTTCTATTGTATGGCCAAGCCCAACTGTACTAAACCTACGGGAAAAATTGTCATACCAGCAACTTAAACAGATCACTTAAAGCAAAATCTTATCTCTTCCTCCAAGTTGTATATCAAGAGCATTCTCTATGGGATTATTAATTGTGGTATCTCATAGATTTTATGGCTCAAGAACATCTATACTACAGCTATTTGGCGATTGCACTACTTATGTTCTGAAGACTCAGCTTCCCATCCAAAGTGGCTTCTTCCACCATGCATTAGCAGAGATGACTCTTGAGAGCAGTGTAGATCACTTTCCAATATTATCATATCATGCAATGAATGGAATAATAGCCCTTGTTGTTTGTTATCAATTGGGTATATGTTTGGTCCAGGATTTTATTGTTGTAGATACAAATCTGCACTACTTGATTGTGGAAGATCTTAGTTTAACAAGGTTTAGCATCTTAATTGTTACAAAAGAAAATCCTAGGAGGGGTGTAAGTGGAGGACAGAGTGCTAGGCATGACCTAGTTGTGTCAAGTCAACATTTTAAGTATTAAAAAAGGGCTCCATTGTAGGTTTCCATTGTACATTATGAAGGTTATGGAGTGGATTTTGATAACATTAGTTAATCTAGTCTTCTAGGTTACCATGTCTCTGGATTGGGTGGTGGTTAACATTAAAATGATCTAATAATTAACTTGGCTAGCCCAACCTTATAATTGTGGAATAGTGCACTAGGAAGGTGATGACAAACTAATCATGTCAACTCTCGGGTCAACCTTTCAATTATTAAAACTTAAAGAGGTTTTCATTGTGACTATTTTCTGAAGGTTATGGAGGATTTTAAAAAGAAAAGTCCAATTATAAAAGAACAGTATGTTTTTTTTTAAGTTATTTTACAGTCCTTGGTTGGAGGGCAATTGGTTTGTGGGTGAGCTTATAAAAGCTATGATCCAAGTTCAAATCTTCTATGTCCAACCCAAGGGACTCATCTTAAAATATTTACTTCACCTTAGAGGATTTATGTAAAAACTGAAAGGTTGGTCCTAAAATAATAAGTGTATCCATCAAGTAGCACAGCCTTTAGAGGGCTGGGCAGCCCCATGGTGCTTTGATTTTTCAACCCCTAAGAGGAAAATGAAACAAAACAAGGATAGGTATACATAAAAAATTAATACATTTCAAAACTACTTTTTGAAAAACTCAGGAAACAGCATGGCAAATGTGGGGGTCGCAATTACTCAGGATTTATCACAAGTTTTGAAATGTAATGCTATTATGCTCTAAATTGAATTTCTTATCTTTGGAAGTGAAATGTGCATAGCAATAACTCAATGCAAGTGGGTTTGGGAATGAGCAGTATCTGACCTTAATATAGTACTTATCTGCATATGGAAAACTAGATTACTCTTGTACCTTGATCTGAGATTTGAGCACTTCCTTTGAGTTGCTTTCATAAAAGTGGTTGGATCAATAGGGTGAATGTAATGTCCCCTTTTTCGGGTTCTCTTGCTTTGCAGTTGGTGCTAACTTTATCGATTGTGTCAGCATGTTCAGAGCAGTAAATTGATGTTACCCGTGAGCTTTGTGGGTTTTTCTGGATTTTTTCTAGATCCTTATCAATAGAATAGCTATTTTTAGCAGTGGCTATTTTTAATAACTTACTATTTTTAGTAAGTTCCAGTGGGGCTCCAATTGGGTCAGTTTGGTGATTTGACTCACTATTTTTAATAAGTGCTATTTTTAGTACTTGGTCTTGGCTCAATTCATCCAACAGCTCAATGCAGTGCCTTCTATTTATGGCAGTGGTGAGTTCTCTCGTGGTCGGATTAATATTTGATTCAATGCCACTTAAGTTATATAATGTTGATTTATAACTTAAGTGAGGGGGTGTGGGTTCATGAAGTGTACCCCTTGGCCTAGTAAAATGACGTTTTTAAAAGAGGGCCAATGTTCTTCCTTGTGTGGCGCCTAGAATGAAGGTAATTTATCATTTTTTAAGGTTAATATTATGCCTCATAAGGTGCGATGCCTAGTTGAGGCTTAATGTCATTTTCAAAAGAAAAATGAGAAGTTAAATTTTGGAGGCAAGAAGTTGGAGGCCCCTCTTGGGGTAATTTCATGTCATTTCATAAAGTGAAATAAGAGGGAAAAAACATTCAAATTCAAATGCAAGTGGCCCTAACTTTTCCTTCACTTTATAAATATGAGCTTGAGCTCTCATTTGCATATGCATGTTTTGACAACTTAAGGAGATGCTGCTAGAATGAGCTCAAGGAGTTCTTCCTTTCCTGGTTGAGGACAAAAACCCTCTTCTTGGTTGCTGGTTTCGGTGGTGAAACATCCACCCTAGCTGATTGGTGCTCTTGGTTTGCTATTGACAGCGACTTGGGCTTGGTTTGGTGATTTGGGTTTGGAGAAGATGAAGATTTATGAAGTTTTCTAATATGGGTGTTTAGTTTTTGGTGTGATGTGAGCTTCCTTGGAGTGTTGTTCAAGTTTCGTGGTGATTAGATGATTTTTCAGGGTGCTGGTGTGCTTTTTCAGCGACACTCGAAAAACAAAGTTTGTCCATAACTCAGTGGGACTGCCAAGTATCATTCTGGGTGTTAATTCATTGCATTCTTCTTTGCTGGGTTCCATCTTTTGAGCCATCGCATGTGGGTTATGTTCAAGGACTGCAATTATAAAGCAAATCGCCCTTAAGGCAGGTGCCATTCTCCTTGGGTCATGTGGGCTTGCAGGTCACACAAATCTGCATCCTTTTTGGTGAGGTTTTTTCTAAGTTTTTTAAATCTGCATAGATTGGATGTTGGCTCTAAGCCATTTGGAAGAGTTTGGAGAAGTTTGCTGATCATCTGAAGGCCTGAAAATGAACACTTTGGCTTTGTAATCAGGTCTGCAATTAATTCTGCAAGTCTGATTTCAGTTTATTGTTTGATGCAAATCTGATTTGTAATGATGTTCAATATGTTTTGATGCAAAGAAAAGTTTATTCTCTTTCTATGCAATGTTATTCAATGTATGCAACAAACATTATGATTGAAACTTGAAACAAGACACATTCTGCATCTCCGTCTTATTCCATAAACAAAACAAAAAGAAATCAGGGGTGTTCATTACAGTGAACAACAATCCTAAGAACTCAATTTGGATCATGGAAACCAGTAAGAGGTAAATCTGGCATTTCTCACATGACTTTGGCCAAAAACAAAATATCCTTTTATATTTCTCCTTTGGGTTTATCTCTATCTGTATCTGCTTGATTTCGTAAATTGAAAGCAACAGGGAACTCACAACATGTCTCTCTCTATCCTTCTCTGGAACTTGAATTGACAGCCCTCATGAAGGGTGAAGCCACCCACAGGTTTAAGAGAGAAGTCATGGTTCTGTAGATGTTAATAAAGCAACCTATGATGTTCTCCTTCTTATCTCATACCACTGACTACCCTTCCGTTTTTTATTCGAACAACCTCCAGGGAAAGGGGGTTTATGGTTGAATTGATGAAGACATGCAAGCCAGTAGTCTTTTCTATTAACGTATAGCAGTGCTTGGCATTCCCCGCATGTAATGATATAATCATGGTCAATGTATGTTGAAAAGGAAGCAGAAGACTATCATTGTAGCTAAACAGTATGGATGGATACATACAGAACCTCTCGAGGTCAGATACAATACACCAGTCTAACTGGAAAATCTCTAAAACTGACAGCTTTGGCAGGGTTCTATAAAGTGGATCAGATCCCAGAAGAGTACGCATAACATAAATCGCACTGCCTTAATAAAGATCCATAAAAGATGCATCAAATAATTTAAAACAAGAAACAAGCCTCTTGAAGATTCAAGGATTTTGAACCAGAATTAATCTAGTTTAGTGCTTTAACAAAACATAAAAAATGTGTAAGCTTCAAAAGCCAACTTGAAATAAATAAAATTTCAGTTACCTCTTTGACAACCTCTTTCACCCGTCTCAATGAATCCAGTGTGCCTGTACGGACAATTTTACCATTGCGAACAACCCTAACACCACAACCTTTGACTACTTTACCTTCTGTCACCATACAACCAGCAGCACGCCCACTTCCATTGTTAAAGACAGCTCTTACTTCTGCAGAACCAATGGGCACTTGCTCCTATACATTATAGCAATATCATGGATGTGAGTTGCCTATAAAATATTGTAATTTAATACCACTTATGCAGCCACTGAAGAGAGGAATTCATCAGTAGAAAAGTACAAATGTTTCTGAGTAATCCTTCACCTCAACTGGTTTCAGAAGCCCCTCCATTGCCTTCCGCATGTCATCAACAAGCTCATAGATGACTCTATACAAGCGAATTTCAACACTTTGGGTTTCTGCTTGTGTCTGGGCAGCTGCAAGGACTCGTACATTGAAGCCCACAACAATGGCTTCACTAGCAGAAGCTAGGTTGACATCACTGGCATTTATATCCCCAACTGCCTGCATTAGAAATCGTAGATTAACAGCATCCTGTGGAAGTGTTTCTAGGGCTTCCCTGATAGCAGCCATAGATCCCTGTCACAGGTGTTCAAAACATTTTAGTGTACAGGTTATGGTAGATGTACCATAAAACATTTGTATGGTAAAAGGCATTTTATAAAAGAACTTGACAAGACCCCTATGCATATGATTTACTCAACACACACTCAGCCTATACATCCCACCAACTGCATGTAAGGAACACAAATAAGACATACCTGGACATCAGCTTTCAAAATAATATTAAACTGGTGCCTGTTTGAACCAATTCCTTCTGTGATAGCAGTACCAAGGGAAGAAAGAGTGACTTGTGCCTCACCAGACTGTGCACAAAGCCGTTCATCTCTTAACTTAAGCGCACATTCCTCTGCCCTTTCACGAGCAATGTCAAGAGAGCTGACAGCCTCAAACTCATCACCAGCAATTGGAACATTGCTCAATCCAATAACCTACAGCATAATAGCACTAAGGGCCCAATTCTTGGTTCTCCAACATAAATACAATTGCATATTGTTGTCCCTTGATTTATGTTTATAAGAAAAATCACTGCAATGACAAAGAATATTCTGCTAGTACAGAAAACAGTCATACTTTTTGAAAGGAAGGTATCTTACAATACCCCCCAAAACATGCATTTTGGTCCATTTCAATGCATAGTCGCCTGGGTAGAACTAAAGAAAAATATGAAGCAGCAATTCATACCTTGAATAGCTGTTATAGAAAATATTGAGACTTGATTTAGAATGCTTTGTGTGCTATGATGTGCTTCAAACACGTTTTTTGAAGGAATAACAGAAGATATTATTTTGAAACAAAATATTTTTATAAGAAACAGCATTGAAGTGTCCTTACTGGTTAACCAAAGTGGGAGAAAATAAAGAACATTTCCTATTTATCAAAGTTACCTTAAGAATTATAACCTTCTTTAAGTTTCAATTTTTGGAATTTTACATGACACGGAACAAAAGTTTGCAAAAAATCATTGTCTGAAAGAGAAAATGCCAACAGATATAATAATATATACACACCACAAACATTTATCCCAAAAAAAAGTCAAAATGAATAAGTCTGACTACAAATCACCCAAGGCATTTCTAATGGCTTGCAGATAACTAAGGCCCACAAGTGTTCCTGAGTCTAGTTGTATTTAAAGCTCACAAAAAAGCTGACAAATCGAGAAGGTTTCGTCTTGCTAGGAAGTGCAAAGAAGTTGGAACAAGGGGAATTAACTCTCTGGACTTTGAAGCACTTGATTAGTGGCAATGAAATTGCCTAGGGCCAAATTAGATCATCAATGAACAAGAGAGTTATATGTATGCAATTGGAGATGACAGTTAAGTTTAAGATTTATAAGACCAGCCAGAAATTTCCAGGGTGCATAGATTACGAGGCATGAATCTGATCAATATTTTTAAAACCAAACATGGAAGTCATGTTAAGCCCTACGAGCAGCCTAATGTTAATTGTTGGTGACTTTGGAGGAATCGTGAGATTTTTCTAGCCAAGAATTAGACGAAAGAATTAAAGATCTCACTGATCTTGAGCTTCATGGAGTGGATTGTTGATTCACTCTTTGAAGAAACTGGTCTTATAAACTTACTGTATCTCCCATTAGGGGACTCTCATTCCTAGTGTTTCCAAAGAAAAGGAGGATCCATCATAAAGAATCTGGAAATTCTTCTTTGATGGTGCCAAGTATGGTGTCAGGGCATGCACTTTCCTATAGTCTCATAAAGAAGATAAGTCCTTGTATTCAAATAAGCTACAAATTACAATTCAATTGCATCAAAAAAGTAGCACAGTAAGAAGCGTTGCACTAGTACTCTAGCTTGCTGAAAAATAAAAGGTATTATGAATCTACAAGTGTAGAGATACTGAGCTTGTCATTGTGCAGGTCAGATCTATCTGCTCTGCCAAGGACCCTCTGCTAAGAGATAACAGACAGAATTTAAAATTTGCCCAAAAATTTTGATACATTCAATGTTCAGACTGTTGAAAGAAAAATGAACAATGAAGCTGATAAAATGGCAATTGTCGGATCACAACTCTACCCACCTAAGGACCTTTTGACAAACCAAGACCAGATCAAGGACATAGTTAGACCATCAATACCAACTAATCCAATTCACTGACAAGTATTTTAAAATGATCAACGGATCTACAACATCCTTTAGCATTAGGCTAAATTTGCTAAAGAGTTGAAAGTACAAATTGAAAGTACCTATGGAGATCAAAAGGGAATAAAATTCCCAAAGGGCTCGTCACTTTTTAGAAAATATATATAACACTGGCGATCAGATACAAAAAGACAGACCTATGATAATTGCACTTAAAGACTATTCAGATGTAGAGACATTAGAGGGAAAGAAGCTTAAGCTTGGAATGGTTTGAATTGGTCAGCAGATGGCAAGATTTCAATCAACTACGTAAAGTGTTTGATGATTAATTTTCTAGAGTATGAAGTAAAATTTTATAATGGAAACATCACTCAATACACCATTGAGCTTGAGCCTAATGCCAAGCCCATCAAATAGAAACAAAGGTCAGTTAACCCAAAGTTGAACCTCGCAAGAAAGAAGCTAACAAATTTAATCAGATCTAGCATTATATTTTCTATTCAGCATTCCACTTAGGTTGCAAACCTTGTACCAGTAAAAAAATGGAATGGAGACATCCATCTATACGTAGATTTGAGAGATCTAACAAAGCATAATTTAAAAGCTCATCATCCACTTCCAACTATGGATCAGATACTACAAACTATGGCAGTGCCTGTAATGTTTTCCCTACTGAACTGGTATTCTAGCTTCAACCACATATGGGTCAAAAATGAAAATCAATACAAGACTGCATTTACCACTTAACGGGAAATATTTGCCAATCAAAGAATGCCTTTGAATTATCAAATGCACAAGCAACATTCCAAAAAGCTATGGATGTTGCGTTTCAGTGACTTACAAACAAATAAACAAAATTATCTCAGTGCATCTTGATGATATAACTCTCTTTTCCAAGCAAAAAGATCAATATGTGGAACACCTAAGGGTATATTTCGAAGGTGCAAGGAATGAAGAGTGTCTTAATCCCAATAAGTATATTTTTGTTGCACCAGCAGGCAGAGTTTTGGTCATGTGGTATCCATAGAAAGGTTAGCTTTAGATCCTGACAATGTGGAAGCAATCTTGCAATTGAAGCTTCCAACTCATAACAAATACCTGCAAT
The DNA here is from genome assembly GCA_007258455.2 of Sequoia sempervirens. Classification (NCBI taxonomy): domain Eukaryota; kingdom Viridiplantae; phylum Streptophyta; class Pinopsida; order Cupressales; family Cupressaceae; genus Sequoia; species Sequoia sempervirens. Next base: position 417,601,381 of record VDFB02086081.1, read on the forward strand.
CCTTCCAGGGAAAAATCAATTTTGTGAGAAAATTCACAGTCAACTTTCTGTGTTGGTCAGGCCTACCGCCCTCATGCTGAATTTAGATAGGCAAAGAATTCAAATGGACCAAGGAAGGTAAAGAGGCTTTTGAACTTATCAAGCAAGCGATTGTCAAGGCTCAAGTACTGATCAATCCAAAATTTTCAAAAATCTTATTCTGTACTACTTTGGCAATTATTATAGTATTGCAGATTTGCTGACCCAAAAGGATGAAAACAGCAATAAACATCCTATCTCTTTTGTTATTCAAACAAACAAAGATTATGAAGCCAAATATAATTTTGTGGAAAATAGTTATGCATTAATGAAAGGTTTGAAAAGGTCCAAACACCCAGACCTAAATAATCAGATCAATGCTTTCATGATTTATCCTAGTGTGAAGGAATATATCCTACAAAGAGAAATCTCTAAAAACTGAGCTGGCTGGATCATCAAAATTATGGGACATAGCAGTGACTTATTCAAACCATAGTTGAAAAACTCAGACTTAGCAACAACTCAACTAACCGAAAAATTTTAAAAACTCGGGACTCAGCAATAACTGGGGAAGTTTATCAAGCATTCAAAAAAATATAGATTTTTTGAAATATTATTCAAATAGATGCATATTACAGAATTTATGGCACATATTACTAATTTGCTTCATATCTAGATCTCTGAGCAATATAATACCTATGCTCAAAAAATGAGTTCAATACATGTGAACTTCAAGTTTCAATGCCTACATCTCTGAGCAATATAATACCTATGCTCAATAGAGTCTTTGAAGGGGGGATGGTAGCACAAGTTTCAAGGACGAAGGGGCAAGGACCTTGATTTGGAGATACTGACTGGCAAGGGTTTGGGAGCAAAGCTCCCAGCAAGGTTGAGGGGCAGCACCCCTCACAGGGGTCTGGAAGCAGAGTCTCTAGTGGGGTCAAGGACAAATGCCCTTCTGTAAGAACCCTCCTGTTCTCCAAATACTAAACGCTATGCAATTGATATATTTTTGGTTGGTTTTTTTAATGAATGAAAGATTTTAATGATGTCCACGAGATTGAACAGTCTATGGGACCAAGATACAAACTTAATTTGTTTTCATGCTCTTTTCCAAGTCCGATCACCTGCTATTGATTTTGACTAGAAGGTTGGTCGTCTGGTTGATCTTATCCTCCTCAAATAACTGTTGCATATCGTCCACATCCAAACTATTTGCATACTGATTACGGATGTCTTCATAAGCTGTGCATTCCATTACGAAATGCCATTCCGTCTCCACTACCCCCTTATTGCAGAATACGCAGATTCTTTCTTCCCATGTTTCCTTAGGTAACTTCCATCTACCAGTCTCACACCTAAGATGATGTGATCCCGTCCTTAGCTGTGCAACTAACACCCTCGCTTTCCCTTTAATAGCAGCCCCTAAATAGGTTTTTTCATCATGATCCTTTGTCAGGTTAAACTCTTTGACGTAGTATGTTTTTTTTCGCCCAATCTGATTTGACCACATGGCAGTCCTGAATTTTTCCATCACATAATTTTTTATTTCACTATTGGTGCTAGGACACTCCTGCAACTTGATGTCCCACTTGTTCAACCACTTGTTGTTCTATTTCATCCAGGTTTTCTTTCTACGATCTAGCGTCTCCTCCATAACCGTTTTGGGCCATCGGTGATTGTCCATGTTTTCAACCTTCTTTAGATAACTTATCAACCGGGTTATCGCCGACGCCTCTAAGGGAAAAGCCCCTGCTTCAACTAAAAGAATTTCATATGGGACTATGGCTTTAACTTTAAGATTGCTTGTTATTAGGTATTTTTGGATTCTTTCTATTTGTCTCGAACTGCACTTTGACATATTGCTTCCCCATACTTCACACCCATAAAGTACAACCGGTGTGACAAGTAAACCAAATAGAGTTTTCTTGGTTTTCCAATCCCAAAGTTCAGCTTTTCTACATCTATTTTGAAGCATGTAAGACGCTTTCCAACCTCCCTGGATCCTTTTCGATCTACAAGTCTCCCAACTGAGCTTATAGTGAAAGTAAATCCCAAGATATTTGTATTCTCACTATATCAAGCAGGTTGCCTTCAAAAAGAAAGGTATGCTGCTTATCTTTTCTATTCAATGAGAAGATCATGATTTTGGTCTTGGTGGTGTTCACTTGCATCCCAACTTCCTGACAGAAGTGTTCTAGAGCTTTCAAATGTTCTCTTAACCCATGAGCTGTTTTTGAAATTAAAATAAGATCGTCAGCATATTGAAGTAATTTCACTACGTAACCTGCCAATTGAATACCATCCCCACCATCCTTGCTTAACCAATCTTTCAACTTATCAATGTATAGCCCAAAAAGCGTGGGCGATAAAGGGCAGCCCTGCTTAACTCCAATGTCGCTACCAAAACAATTTGACATACCCTCACTTGTTCTGATTTTAGCATTAACCTTCTCATATAACCTGTGAACAGCTGATCTATACACATTTGGAATGCCTAATTCTTCCATCCTATTCCAAAGTTTGTCCAAAGTTTGTCCCTAGGTACCATGTCAAAAGCTTTCTTGAAGTCAACAAAACAGCAATAAGCTTCCTCACCCTGGCTGCCCCAAATTTTCTCAATCAAGTGCCTAAGAGTGATGCAGTGGTCAATGGTAGAGTGCCTGGACCTGAAGCCCGCCTGCCCCTTTGCCCTTTTGCCCTCATTTTCTGCCCAATTGCTGATCCTATGCTCAATCATGCTCCCAAAGAGCTTGCCAAAGATAGGATTGACCATAATTGTGCGGTAGTTAGATGGGTTATTGATATCACCACTTTTAAACAAAGGAATAACCACACTGGTAGTCCACTCCAAAGGAAAACCTTCCTAATTGACATTGTTGAAAATTCTTTTTATGTGAGGGGCAAGAGTTTCAATCCCCCACTTTAAAAATTCAGCCTGTATCCCATCTATGTCCTGTGCTTTTCCACTTGCTAAGTTCTTTATTCCTTGTTTAATATCATCCACAGTGAAAAGTTCCATTGATGTGTTGACAACTGGAGGGTAGCCTTTCTCATGGACCCACTCGTAAAGGAGCCTAGCATACTCTAACCATTGGGCATCCGTAATATTGTTTTCCAACTTCTTTTTCTTGTGTTCTTTGTCCATTCCATTCTCCTTTAGCAATCTCTTGGCTGTCTTACACTCTTCATCATACCACGGATTTGCCGGAAAGGTATTTGCAGCCCCCACCTTGGGGTGAGACCTTTTGCATGCATTTAATGCCTTGTGGATTATCGGGATCAGCAAATTGTTGTGAATGTGGACATCAACCTCTTCAACCGTTTTAATCTCTCCAGCATTTTTCAAATCATGGAAATGCTGCTTAAGAACAGCACTAAATATTTCTTTATTTTCCTGATTTATGAGGATTTTACCCTTGGGAAGGGCTTTTTTTTGCATGTGCTGAACTTGCTTATTGTGTTGGCTGATTGGAGAAATGTGTAGCTTAACACAAAGAGGTAAGTGGTCAGATTTCATCTCAACCGGGCAGTCCTCAATGTCAAACTCCAGCAGTCTAGAACTAAAACTTTGAGAGCAAACCACGTAGTCCACGACACTTTTACCATTATAAGTTTTGCAAGTGATTCCCCCAGACTTCAGCCAATCTCTCATTCCATTGCAAATAACCATGCCAAACAAACTACACAGCCCTAGTAATTCAATCCCAAAAGAGTTCACAATGCCAATATCATCTTGAGATGTTCTTTCCCATTGAAGACCACCACCTTCCTCCAACCATAAAGGATTGTTCTCCCCTTTTGCTTCACTGCTCAACTGAAGAGATTGATTATTAGCTGTCCTTGCATTAAAGTCACTCATTAAAACCACATCTCCAAGTGTGTTAAAAAAAGAGATGTCAGGAATGATATTTGATTTTTTTTTGTAATTTTTCAATAAAGATGCCAGGAAATTCAAATGAATGCAGTAATGCAAGCTAAAGCAAATCACACTACAATGGATGCAAAAATATAATTTTATATATACTGACTCCTGAATACTTTGCATATATTAAATCAGATCTCTAATGAAAGCTTTTTACACATATATTCCATACCCAGCAGTGCTAAAAGATTTCTTTGTAATTCTGGAATTTGTGACAGCAACAGCTATGAGCCCTTTAGATAGTCGATTAGCAGCCAGAATGGAATTTCTCCAACCTTAAACCCTTGTATATGCTGCAGCTGACTTGGACGCCCAATTGAGATGTGATATCAATGCTAGAAACCAAGCGATTTGGCAAGAATAGAACACGTCCAGCCCTGGTGATGGTATGGCTGGCTGTCATATGCTGAGTACAGCCTCAAAATACAAAAGTACAGCTGGGAATGAATGCTCTCAGCTGTAATAAAGGCAGCAATAAATGTTCTTCAGATATGCAACTGTAAACCCTTCCAATCTGCTCAGAAACTTGTATAGTCTTTCACCATTAAGCTCAAACTTGACCTCTAGATGAAGCCAACAGTTTGGCAATCCTTCAGAAGATTTTTCACAACCTCAGGAATGCAGAAATCAAAGAGAGTATTCGTTCTCAATGATCAAATTTGCAGAAACCCTCGTTCTTCTTCTTCTCACAGCAAACTCTTCAAAGCTAAATGTCAATAATCATGAATGAATCGAATATTTTCTTATCATGGCTTAATATAGCCTCCCTTGAAGAGGTCGATCCCCCAAAAAGCACTCTTTTAATTCATTTAAATATAATATCAAATGTGCACTTTAACTTTATTAAATATTTCCTCAAAGTGGGGGCCCATTTAATTAATCATTAATGAACCTTTTTATGTCTCATGGCCCCATTAGACATAAAGTGCAATTATAAACTTTATAATATGCTTTTATAATATTTATTATTTAATTATCATTAAAGTCACTCTAATGATAATATCTCCTTTAATAATCATTGATTCACCATACCAACTGAAACTGGAGATCGACACTGCATCCATGATACGTCCAAGTGCCTTACTATAAATAGTAACACTGGACTCCCATGACCTAATGACTTACTATAAATAGTAAGTGTGTGAAACTGAGTCCTGAATCACCAAACAAAGGCCTATCCTGAACCAAACTGAGCTCTGGAGAAGAAAACACTCAAATAACTGCCAAACAGGACCCTCTAACCATCTGCATTAGCCTATGAGGGCCAAATAATAGGCTAATCTACCAAGAAGATGGAACAAGCTAAAAAAGGGACATTACACCTTCACAAGTATCTAGGGTGGCACCTCTGAGACGTCCCGTGCCGATTGAACACTTAATTTTGCGATTGCTTTTGATTTGATGCGCTTCGTTTTATCGAATAAATGAAATGCAATGCATATAAGCATTGGCATTCAATATGAGGACATATGAACTTAGGTAATGCTAAAGACTTCTTGGATTTCCTTTCATTTTAATAACAGCAGTGCACATAATCATAAACATTGATAACCAGTGTCTTCATCAGCCCTAGAATGGTAATCTTTCACCATGGCACCCTTGCCATGCATGGGCATTACACAGCAATAATAGAAATGATATAACACCCAACAAATATATAATTTTCTGAGTGCAATAAGAACTGATACGAAGAACAACAACTCATATACTCATTTTGACAATACACCCGGTGGATACATAGTGTTTGCTAGACAATAATAATCAGGTTTCACTTGAAAACAGACTCAGAAAATGCTCCAGAACTTACTGGTAATGTGATTACAGCAGGTTAGACTAAGGGCAACAAGAACATGCCATGACAAAGTATGCTTTTCCCCAGCAATGCATTATAAAACTTAGAACTGGCTGTGATATTGTGACAGCAATTTAATTACAATTTTCTAACCATTTATATGGCAAAAATATGTGAACAACAGGCCCAGAATTTATACAGCATGTTATAGACTCAGGAAATTGCTTTAAAAACTCAATAGCAATCGGATTACAACAGTTATCTCAGCTTCAACATGCCAAAACCTACAGAACAAAATAACAGGAAATACTCGGACCTGAGTATTCTATAGATTCCAACCTGGAAATGAAGAAGATGTCTTCAGGGGAGTTCAGTCTGTGAGAATAGCAAGAACAGGCTCCTTTGGCACTCGTAACTTCTGTGTAGAGGTGCGTCCAGCCTATGGAGTTGCTTTCCCTTCTTTCTCAGCCTCCAGTAAGTGACAACGTTCCAATGCAAGCCCTTTTCAGGGTCGGCTCTTCTCAGCAAAACACGTCCAACTTCAATCTACCATTCCCTTGCCAAAATACGACTTTCATCAGTCAAAAACCCTGAAGAATGACTCGCCCAGCCACATGGAGTCCACACGTCCTTTCTGAGTCTCTTAGAAACGGCTATGCACAAAATGGTAGCTGGTAAATGAAGCGAACTTCTCCATAAAAACACGTCCTTGCTTATTTCATTCGATTCTCACTAAAAACGTGGTTTTCTCATGCTATATTACTTGCTGAGGGTGCGCCTAGGGTTATGTAATGGATGGTGCCTTCGAGTTGCAAAAGTCTCTCACAAAAATCGCCCAAAGAAGTAACCAAAAATCTCAGTGAACTGTAATGACGGAAATCCAACTAGGACAGATCTCTCACTGTCGAAATGGGTCTCCATGGTTAGAACTTGCCGCCATGAAGCTCTCTAGAAGCTCTTCACGGGAAAGAGAGGAAAATGATATTCTTTCAAAAGGTGCGAATGTTTCTCTCCATTTCTCCTTTTGTATTTCCCCATTCAAAATCATAAAGTGACTTTGTAATGTTCACTTTTAAATATTTCACTTAATCACTTTATACACTTGATTTATTTAATTACTTAATATCACCTTTAAAATTAACTTGATACTTAGGTAATATTAAATAATTAAGCAAAGGATTTCCTTATTGTGCCTTTAGCCCTCAGGAAATATAAGGCTAAAATAGCATTTTGCCTGGTTATTGCGAAAGGGACATTACAGTCCGCCCTTCCCAAAGATTGCTTGTCCTCAAGCAATGCCAAGGTACCCACAATAGCAACCCACTGAAACCAACTACACCCAAGGGTAATTCCAGGGTCCCAAGTCAACCTCTGCAACTGTCCACCACACTGATGCTGTGCAACTCTGATAAAAACTATATACATGTCACTCTCCAGCTGTGATCTCAACTCCCGCGACCCAAAAAAGTGAACATCACCAATACCCATACTTAAATATCTATGGGGGTTGTAGTCTCTATCCTGGAAAATCTCTTGCCTTGGCGCCCCAGTGAGATCCATATACGAAGTCCCACTGTCTAACTCGATCATAGGCAACAAGAAACATACTCTGCTTAACTCCATGGAGTAACCCTCAGCAAATCTCCTCACAATGCCCCAGAGGTGATATGAATTAGTCTCTAATGGGAGGCCGATAACAACAGTGTCATCCCTGGGATCATCCCTCCTGACAATGCTATCCTGATCATAAGTTGATAATCTCTCATTGATACCCAATTCCCAAGCATCAATATGCTCATATTGAGCACACCAACTCATCCAAACAACTACAATCACCACCATAGCATTTACGGATATATCTATCAACCGCTTGATCTGACTACAGTATCCATCACTCACCCTAGTGGAAGCTAGTAATAATTTCTCAAGCTCTGAGAATCCTCCCACAACCTGTTGCCAAGAAGCCTGTAGGTCCACAAAGTCACTCTGCCCATAAACTGGTGTTGTTATCGCCCACGAGAGAGTGCCAGGGCAGCAACTGTCACAAACCATAAACCCTGAAAAAGTAGGAAATGTGAATGTAGGAATGACCAAAATAACTCCTCCAATAACCACATTACCTCCACCAATTAACACCCACTGAGAATTGCTCCACTGCTGCACTGAAAGTATTGATGAACTCATCTGCATGTTATCAGTCATTGTCTTTTGTAGGCTGCTTGGAGAGTGGACAGCGGTGTCAACTCTACAAATTTGTTCACCAAACCAATTTTGAATCGACCTCTCACCCCAAGTAACTGTCCCTGGATCCCAAGTCCTATGATCACCATCCATCATACTCACACCCGATTCCTCTAGACTGATACAATAACTGATAGTTCTGATAAATCTGAGAATTAAGTCTATAACCAACTCGGGATTGCCATGGCTGCCATAATAGGGTGATCCCTTATCAACACTCACCCTCCAAGCGTTAGGGTGATAATCCGATGCACACAAATCCGTGCAACTAGCTGTATCCTTCAACACCAAGCTTGATAAATCAATATACAACAGTATAGAACAGCCCCAATTCATCCAAGAATAATATAAGACCCCTTGCACCAAATCTGAAAATTCTCTTAGTTGCTGCAAGTTGATGAAGTTATACCAACTTAGCAATCTAGGCATATGATACTCACGAACACTGAATACAAAGGAATGATGAACAGCAGGTTTAAGATTAAGAATCCTCAAGGTTTTGATTGATAGTCCTCTCAAGGAAGTGTCGTTCAAGATGACCCAAGATAGTATCTTCATTAAGCACGAATTATCAAATCTTTTTTGAAAAGTTAATCCTTTTGTGTGCCTTGGATCCATCCACACTAACACATTTTTGTCTATGATATCATGAGGGTCAACATGAATAGCCTCCTTAACACAATCACCCACTTGAGACTTATATATCTCCTTGTGCTTATCAAATCCATGCATAGACAATAGACTGCTGTTAACACTCGTACAATTCATATATTCTTCATCATTTTCAATGATGTCTTCATAAGTCTCATGCATAGTTACTTCCCATCCCGAATGCTCATCATTACTTGTCGATCCCTGAAGTGTAGCCCATGAAAAACTTCCTTCAACACCTGTTATATCTGTTATTACGTGGCTGCAATCTGTACCTGTTTGTGGAGATTGGTCCTCAAACTTCAAGGATCCAAATCCTTGATGTGGGTCCCAAACTTGTACATCATCCTGAACCGAAGCATGCAGAAGTTCACTGTCTTCAACCAACATCGAGAGTAAATTGTCAAGGTTTACATCATGAACCTCCATAAGATGAACCCTTTGAGTTTGGAAGGTATGAAGCAAGCAAAAATCACTGTTATTCAAGACTGAAATTAGCAAGGTATAATCTGATACAAGTACTCTACACGAAGGACAACAGTAGTACTTATGAGTTTCCCAAGTATAAGCATGCGTGCAGAGCATAGTGCTACACCAAAACAACTTAGAAGTGACTAGGAAACACTTCCAAATAATCTTCAACTGAAAACCTTCACCTCCTTCCCAAGGAATAATTTGCCAACTCCCCTGAATGAGAGCAAACCATGATATAAGGTGACTGACCTGCAACCAATCAACAAGCTCAGAACTGAAAATCTGATCCATTCTTTGCCAAGGAGCACACCCAAGAATGTCCAATTGATCATTGCTCCATTCCTTACTAAAAATCTCTTTCCAATCCATTTGAAGATGAGTAATTGGAATCACAAGATGGCTGGTAAGGAAAATAACAACTCTATTAACTCTGAATTTTCCCTCCTTATACCTCCAAAGATCATACCTACCTTTTCCAAAAAACTCCAGCAATCCTTGTTGAGGATCCCAAGCATGAATACCCAACCAAGAATGATCAACATGCTTAGAAAGATACACGTCACAACTGCAAGTGCCATCCATAACATTATGCTCATCAAGGAAGTTTGTGACCCTTTCGGTAAACTCTTGTAACACATCCATGAAAGCATCAACAACTAAGGTGCGAAGAGCAATTGTTGTCTTCACGATCATCCCCAAAGAAAGAGTAGTATAAAATAAAACATTCCTCAATCCAAAGGATGGATTGTTAGTCATGTGGATGTCATGTAGAGGTCCTTCTTCCTCCATAGCTACATAAGTAACAAGCTTGCACTCTCCTTCCCTTGTAGTTCTTAAAATTCCAGCAAGCTCAATGCAAGCACCAACAAAGAGAGAACTCTCAACTGAAATCATTAATTTGCATACCCAATTTGCCTTCCAATTCCGTATGTAGTAAGGAATGATAATGCCTCCTGGTGTCAAATAACTCCTAATGCAACCCTCATTTGGCTCCTCATTTGCATTTTTCATATCCGGTGGTTTCCCGGGAGGGTAACCAATCACCTCATAAAGTGAACTCAGATTACTAGCAAGCTGAAAACCGTACTCCAACTCAGATTCTGAATCTTCTCCCGGATCCCATACCTTACAATTTTCACTAAGTGCCAGACTGTCATCAATGACTCCAAAGCTGCCCAAAAGCACTTGTGCCTCTCCATTATCATTTTCAGTAGTAAACTGTGGGTCCAAATCATCAAAGAATCCATCACCAATAGCTGATTTGAAGTCACCAAACCTTTCCTCTAAAAGAACATTAGTAAACTCATCACACGAAATATTATGGAAGTCAATAGTCTTAGTAGCATCATCGGATAAATCTGAAAGTGGTTCCAACGCTATTGTTATGTCCTTTCCTTCATGATCCATTTCATCCATAGTAGCTACATGTTTGACCTTTTGAGTCTCTTTTCCAATCACCTCATTTGTGACTGTTTGCTCTTCCTCTAATATCTTTGCCATTCTACTTGTGCATTGGTGATTAGGTTCCCTATTTCCTGTGTTGGTATACTCCTTTACCTTAGTATATGCTTTCCTTCCTTCAGCAAGAACAGAATCTAGCTTTTCCGTATGCTTTAATAACTTCGTTAAATTCCTATCGTAGTCTTGAAAAGTTTGCATTAATTCTGTCAAAAGCTCCTGCCTAGACTTCATTTTTTTTCAAATACAATAATCAACACCTTGCTGCAACCGAAATGACTAAGTGCTGAACTCTGACATGCAAATGCCAAACACTGAATGACTTCTTTCAACTACTGTGGATCTGTCCACTACTGACAATCTGCAACAAGTAATAGGCTTCCAAACAGGCTGGCAAGATCACCAGCTCTGATACCACTGAGACGTCCCATGCCGATTGAACACTTAATTTTGCGATTGCTTTTGATTTGATGCGCTTTGTTTTATCGAATAAATGAAATGCAATGCATATAAGCATTGGCATTCAATATGAGGACATATGAACTTAGGTAATGCTAAAGACTTCTTGGATTTCCTTTCATTTTAATAACAGCAGTGCACATAATCATAAACATTGATAACCAGTGTCTTCATCAGCCCTAGAATGGTAATCTTTCACCATGGCACCCTTGCCATGCATGGGCATTACACAGCAATAATAGAAATGATATAACACCCAACAAATATATAATTTTCTGAGTGCAATAAGAACTGATACGAAGAACAACAACTCATATACTCATTTTGACAATACACCCGGTGGATACATAGTGTTTGCTAGACAATAATAATCAGGTTTCACTTGAAAACAGACTCAGAAAATGCTCCAGAACTTACTGGTAATGTGATTACAGCAGGTTAGACTAAGGGCAACAAGAACATGCCATGACAAAGTATGCTTTTCCCCAGCAATGCATTATAAAACTTAGAACTGGCTGTGATATTGTGACAGCAATTTAATTACAATTTTCTAACCATTTATATGGCAAAAATATGTGAACAACAGGCCCAGAATTTATACAGCATGTTATAGACTCAGGAAATTGCTTTAAAAACTCAATAGCAATCGGATTACAACAGTTATCTCAGCTTCAACATGCCAAAACCTACAGAACAAAATAACAGGAAATACTCGGACCTGAGTATTCTATAGATTCCAACCTGGAAATGAAGAAGATGTCTTCAGGGGAGTTCAGTCTGTGAGAATAGCAAGAACAGGCTCCTTTGGCACTCGTAACTTCTGTGTAGAGGTGCGTCCAGCCTATGGAGTTGCTTTCCCTTCTTTCTCAGCCTCCAGTAAGTGACAACGTTCCAATGCAAGCCCTTTTCAGGGTCGGCTCTTCTCAGCAAAACACGTCCAACTTCAATCTACCATTCCCTTGCCAAAATACGACTTTCATCAGTCAAAAACCCTGAAGAATGACTCGCCCAGCCACATGGAGTCCACACGTCCTTTCTGAGTCTCTTAGAAACGGCTATGCACAAAATGGTAGCTGGTAAATGAAGCGAACTTCTCCATAAAAACACGTCCTTGCTTATTTCATTCGATTCTCACTAAAAACGTGGTTTTCTCATGCTATATTACTTGCTGAGGGTGCGCCTAGGGTTATGTAATGGATGGTGCCTTCGAGTTGCAAAAGTCTCTCACAAAAATTGCCCAAAGAAGTAACCAAAAATCTCAGTGAACTGTAATGACGGAAATCCAACTAGGACAGATCTCTCACTGTCGAAATGGGTCTCCATGGTTAGAACTTGCCGCCATGAAGCTCTCTAGAAGCTCTTCACGGGAAAGAGAGGAAAATGATATTCTTTCAAAAGGTGCGAATGTTTCTCTCCATTTCTCCTTTTGTATTTCCCCATTCAAAATCATAAAGTGACTTTGTAATGTTCACTTTTAAATATTTCACTTAATCACTTTATACACTTGATTTATTTAATTACTTAATATCACCTTTAAAATTAACTTGATACTTAGGTAATATTAAATAATTAAGCAAAGGATTTCCTTATTGTGCCTTTAGCCCTCAGGAAATATAAGGCTAAAATAGCATTTTGCCTGGTTATTGCGAAAGGGACATTACAACCTCCCAACAAGGTCGAGGAGTAGCATCCCAAGCGTGTTCCTTGTCAAAGTATAGGGCAAGGTCAAGGGGTAAAGCTCCCACCATCAAGCCCAAATTAAGACCTTTGACACCACATAGACCTTCATGGCACATGCCATTTTCATATTTTTATTACCATTTTTTCTCTTAACACCAAGTCCTCACTATTTCAATACATCTAGCCAAGACTTCACTCTTCATAGAACTAACAGTATTTCTAGAGGTTACAACCCTGTTGGTCAAAGAGAAAAATCTGCTTATCACAAGGACTAAAATCACTGTTATCTTTGAGAACAAACAATGTAAAGTGCCACAATTCCTCCATCTAGCAAACACAGACCTGCAATTCCTTTATTGCAAGTACAGCATGAAGAAGAAAAAACAGACCTGCCATTCTTTATTGCAAGTGCAAAATTCCATCAAACAAGCCCTCAGCATACACAAGCAGCCATTAAAAAATCCATATGCAATAAAATGACCCATACAATGTTAACATTTTGACACAGTACCGGACAAAGTTCACTCAATTTCTGAAGTATGTGCCCCAAAATCAAAAGGATGAAACATTCAGAATCCAAAATTTTATCTCAAAATTTACAGCCAATTTGTTGCAGAGGTAGATCCACACAAACTTGGACGAACCTCCTATAATAGCTGCAAAGACCAAAAACCCTCTCAAGTGTGTTATATTCTTAGGTGGAGGCCAATCCATGATCATCTTAATCTTCTCATATCCATCCTAACCCCTTGGGCACTAATTTTATGCCCTAGATATAATCTTTGTCAGCACAAACTCACATTTTGATGCCTTGGCAAAGAATGACCATTGCTCTAGAATACCAAGCACCTCATCTATGTGCCTCAAATGATCCTCCCATGTCTTACTATAAATCAATATTTCATCAAAGAAAACTAGTACAAACTTCCTTAGCTGCTCAATAAATACCTAATTCATGCAAGATTAAAATGTGGTTGATGTATTAATGAACCCAAAAGACATGACCAAGAACTCAAGTACATTGCACCGTGAAGCTCATTTATCAACTCATCAATCTTGGGAATGAGGTAGCAATTCTTGATTGTCTTCTTGTTGAGGGCTCTATAATCGATGCACATTCCCATAGTACCATCCTTCTTCTTGACCAATACCATAGAAGAAACAAATTGGTTAGAGCTCAATCGTATGTGTCCCATATCCAAAAACTCCTTAATCACCTTCTCAATATCTTCTTTATGCCTCCTAGGATGACGATAAGGTGTAGTAATGACTGGTTTCATTCCTTCCTCCAAATCAATAACATGTTGAAAACCTCTATCCGATGGCAACCCTAAAGGAATATCACTAAACACCCTACTATGTTAATCCAAGATAGATTAGATGTCAACATGGTAAGATTTCCCATCCTTGAATGAATCCATGTCTACAATCAAACACTATGCCGCCCAAGCCACTTGGTCTCTACTTTCAAAAGTGCATAGCACCCTCACCTGATTCCTCCAAAAGTCAAACACCACATGCCATTCTCAGCAAATTTGGAGTTTAAAATGCTCCACTTGGCAAAAAAAAGTCTCTCCACCCACTTCAAAATTCTCCGAGCTGTGTCACTTCCAAACTGCAGATTTGGATTGATTTAAAAGCTGTTTTGATTTGGTTTTAAAACTGTTTTTTAGTGTATTTGCAGCTCACAAACACTACTTCCACAACTACAAACTAGGAGCCTTAAAATACTGGAAAAAATAACCTGCACAGTGACCAAAACACAAAATGTAGCACTAACACAATCAATATGTGCTGCCACACCGTGCAAACCCTCTGCTCACATCCTCAAACACCTTCTCAGACTATGCTGGAAAACACAATCTCACACAAGAAAACAACCAGATTGCAAAAACAAACCAAAAAGACTATCAACCTCAGCAACAATCTTGCACACAGAACCTTATTGATCAAAACCTACAAACAAAACCAATACACACACGTGCAAGTCATGCAAAACTGCTAAGAAACCACATCCTCAAAGTATCATCACACCAACACTATTACAGAACTGACACTGAACACAGACTCTGCCTTCACGCTCAAACTGGAAAATCTGATACCATGTTAGGAATAACACTGCACATTGGACCAGCATAATTGAAGGAAAAGAGTGAAACTGACACAAAAATTAAAATGGACAAATTAGGCATCCTTTACTTCATTCATTCACAGTTTGAATCAGTTCAGTGTAGTTAGATTGTATGACTGACCTTTTTAAATAGCGTCACTAAAGACCTGTGAAGCACAGTCCATGTGGAATAAATCTACACATATTGCACTGTTGCATCATTGAGTGATGACATGTGGGATAAATACACACAATGCAAAATTAACGTTCTACCAAGTATCTTGAGAACTGGGATGGCACAATCTGAACTATACTTTCTCTAACAAATGAAAATGCATAAAAGGCAAACAATAAACAGAAACAAAATATTCCTTTTGCCTAATCCTTTTAATGAGAAGCAGCAATATGAAGTCTCAATTTACTTTAGGAAGAAAGAGCGTACATACAACCAAACTAATGGACCAAAGTAAAGCAAATATACGAATTAAGGAGCAGTAGAATAATCTCAAACCTGCACTGCCATGCAGGGACTAGCTTTGTCAACACTAGCTCCAGTGTCATCAAATAAGGCCCGGATCTGCTCATAAGATACATTGAAGAAGAAATCAGTACACTAAGTTTTAAATAAATAAAATTAAAGCTAGCACCCAGAAAAGTCTTGACGGTATTGAAACATCTGGACTTGAGATATCAGCTGAAAAACAATCTATTACCTTTCCATATGATTCACCACATACAACTATATCACCCTTTTTGAGAGTGCCATTCTGCACAAGAAAAGTGGCAAGTGGTCCTCTTGAATTATCAAGGCTTGCTTCAATGACAGTGCCTTTCGAATTTCGATCTGGATTGGCTTTTAACTCTTGTAACTACATTGCAATGGATTGTCCGATTGGGAATAAGAAAACCACAAAGTGGAAAAAGATGTCACCTTGCATTAAAATATATTTCATTAAAACTAGACCTTCAACGTATCACACTGTAATAATGTGCATTGTATTATTATGAATTGGAAAGTCAAATTCACCAAATTGCTGCTTGCAAAGAGAATTAAGTAATTCTTGTTTTACTTACAAAATGATGATTATTGACCACAACTATGGAAAAATGCAAAAACAATAAATAATTTAGTCCAACCATTTGGTTAATTATGCAACAAATGAAAATGGCCAATACCTTGAATGGACATGTAAAAGAAGATAAAAGTCTTAAGTTGAATGCAAACTAATGACTAGAAACCATGTTATGAATGTAAGAGTTCCAAGAATACCTCTGCAACCAGCATGACAGTTTCTAGTAGTTCGTTTACATTTTGTCCTGTAAGGGCACTGACCTGAAATACACCCAAAATCAGATACAGCTTTTATTATTATAAAGTCATGGATTTTGATGCTGAAATTTGTAATGTTGGATGTCTTATTATTAGATGGTTGATATGTAATTTGTAGACTAGATGTTTCATCGAGAAAAGGAATATTCCTTGCTCATAGTCCTGGTCAGCTGCTTTTGCGTAGAATAGAGTATCACATATAAACACCAGGCAATTGTACAACTATTTCGGCCTATCCATCCTCAGGATAAAAACAATTATTTCCAAACAATATTTTTCTAAATTGAATAACACTTAGTAAGAAAAGTATGTATCAACTCAAAATACCACATCGCGTATTGACAGAGATACACACCGGAACCATAGATACATCACCACCCCATTCCTCTGGCATTAATCCAATAGAAGCAAGCTCTTGCATTACTCGTTCTGGACTTGCTCCTTCCTTATCTATCTGCAGAAGCCAAAAAATATAAAATTGATATGATCACCATCACTTCATTTGAATTACTTTGTACTGTCATATTGACTTTAACCAAGAGAAAACCTCAAGAAGCATCCCCAGTTCTGTACCTTATTGATTGCTATTACAATTGGCACATCAGCAGCCTTTGCATGGGCTATAGCTTCATTTGTTTGTGGACGAACTCCATCATCCGCAGCAACGACTATAATGGCAATATCAGTCACTTTTGCTCCACGTGCCCGCATTGCACTAAATGCCTATAAATCAAAGGAGCTGAGTTGAAAGTGAGACATATTTGTGTATACTTCTTTGGGATTAATTACAGCTAATTACTAGCACTGACAGCAAAGCTATTGAGCTTGACATGTCTCTGAGAGGTTTTCCACCTATGCTTCATTTGTATTGGGACGGGAAGACCTGTAAGAATTTACCTCATGACCAGGCGTGTCAAGAAAAACACATGGTTTAAGATTGTCATCGACGGGCACAAACACTGTATATGCTCCAATTCCTTGAGTAATTCCTCCAGCTTCAGAAGCAGCAACCTAAATAAAAACTACTACTCATTTTTTTTGTACAGATACATCTCTTTAAGAATTGCTTCAATTTCTGATTTTACTGCAATACAACAGTATAAATAAAAAATTCATGAATTTTAATATACCTTCGACTTCCTAATATAGTCCAACAAAGTTGTCTGTCAACATAGCATAGCGAAACATTGAGTGAGATAAAAATGTGAACCACCAAAATTACCACAAATGAAGCCACGACACAAAGCTACCAAAATGCTTATCTGTAAGCATTCCATACATTATGCGCAAAAATACCTTTCCATGATCAACATGGCCCATTATTGTGAGAATGGGAGGGCGAGTCTGCAACTTGTCCAAATCATCTTCGTCAAGCATTTCTGCTTTTTTGGCCACGTAATCCGCTTTAACATCATCAGATTCTATGACCTCTACATCATGCTCCTTGCAAACCAGCTTCACTGTCTCCATATCTAAAGTCTGTGTAACAAAAGCATGAATACCTTTCATAAACAGAGAAGTAAGAATCTCTCCTTCAGTGACTGCCAAATTATGAGCCAATTCGACCACTGGCATTCCCTGCTTGCCAACCTCAAGTATCTCTACTTTCACCGGAGCTTCTGCCTTAGCAGCTGCAACTCGTGCTGCCTTGCGGATTGCTTTATTAAATTTCCTACCTTTTCTTGCACTAGAAATATTTAGTTCTTTTCCTTCATCACCTATGTCTGATATCTGAGCCTTAGTCTTGCGTAAGGCAGAACCAGGCCGCCTCTTTAATTTGTCTTTGGTTCTGAAAGGGGACCCAGAGCCCTCTGTTTTGCCTACTCTGGGAGGTGTTGGAGATGCAGCTACTCCCGCAACTGTCGCCGAAGCACTAACATTCCCATCCTCATGTCCAGAAAGAGACTTCATGGTAATTTCCTGGTTTTGTTTTGGAGCAGCACCTACATCCTTGAGAATAACTTGCCTCTGTCTTGGGGCAGCTCCCAAATCCTTGAGAATAACCTGCTTTTTGGCAGGAACACTGGTACTGCTCGTTGGCATTGTCATGGGCATGGGTTTACCTTGAAGTGTTGGCCTCGTTCTCAAAGGCTGAGGTCTTGCTAGCATTGGCATTCGCATTGAGATTCTTTCCTCTTTCTTAGTTTTCCCTTCATCAGGATTCTCTTTTTCTTGGGAAATCTCTTCATCGAGATTCTCTTTTTCTTGGGAAATCTCTGTGGTTGGTGTTGATGCTGGAACTCTTGGTACATATGCGGTGGGGTTTCCTTTCTTCCAAACATTATTTAATGGTTTGGATTTCTTTGGAGGTCGGGATCCTAAACCACTGGCATTATTGACTTTGTTACGCGGGGCAGACTGAGCCCATCGAGCTCCCACCAAGTCTGGTCTTTCCAGTTTTTGGGTGGGGGGAGGAGGAGTAGCCCTTGTCACAGGCTTTGGAGGAGATTTTAACACCACGTTCATATCCATATCTATATCCACATCCGCATCCGCCTCTACATCGTTATCATTTTCATTACTAATCTCATTCACCAAAGATTTGGTCTCCTGTTCCAGTAAAGAAGTAGGAGTGGCCAGGCTATAATACAGGGGACTCCTACTCCATTTCCATTTCCATTTATTACAGCTAAAGCTACAATTGTTATTCTTCTTGCGGATAGCGCGAAAACCCAAACCCCTACCTCTATCCCTACCACTACCAATTGAAGGGAGTGAGCAATCAAAAAAATTAGTCGAATTTACTCTTGCGCTTCCCACACACGCAAGACACGCCATGATGTTCACTATAAACAATCAACATTAAAGGCTGCGCCGCCCCGTTTTATCCATTGAAAATTATTTCTTTCCTCTCAAACTCTCACTCAGCCTCAGTCATCTGACCCAAGTATTAAGGCGTTTCCTGAAATTATTATTGCAACCAAAGTTTAAGAGGGTTGTGTAAGTAGAAACCTTAAAATTCTACCTACCCCTTGGAAATGTTGGTGATGACGAGATTGTGAAGAAAAAACGGACTTTGAGGCAGCATAGAGAGAGGACACAAGCATTATAATTGCTGAGCTCCGCCACTTCCGAGTATGATGTCTGCGCAAAGGCAGGCAAGGGAGACGTCCCTCTGTTCTCTGTACTCTGTTCTCTGTTCTCTGTTCTCTGCTTGTCTCTCGTCTCTCGTCTCTCCTCTGTGTCTATACTTCATATTGCTCGAACAATGGAAATTGGGATCGGTCCAGGCATGCGTGGATGAAATCTACTCTCTCATTGGTTACCATTTTCAGATATGCTATATTTTACAAGTGTATAGATGTGGCCTCTGCATTACGAGAAAAAAAGCTTTGAATTAATCCTTCAACATGAACGTCACACTTAATATGATTTATTTTTTATATTTGCTTCTCCCGATGATGGATATAATTTGTGAGGATGGGAATTCTCTGTGCCACAAGCTTCCATTTCATTTAATCAAAACCAAATTTATTAATGATGAGTGGTTGCGAACAGAGCCTAAATTTGCTGGCATTTTTCTGTAAAATACAATTAAAATTATAGGAAGACGGTAAATACATGAAAGGAGAAGATTTATGGCCGAACGTTAAAAATTATAAAAGTTTGTAATTGTATACTTATGTATAGTTTATGATATCTTCTTTATAGGGCATGTTTTTATATTTGAAGGGCAGTCATGAATGGATGATTTTTACAACTTTAGTTGTATTATTTGTTTCAAATGTACTAATCTAATACTATTAAATTATATATTTATATATAAAAATCTATGTATAAATTGCAGTTTTTTAATTGAAGTCTTTATCTTTTAGAATT
Organism: Sequoia sempervirens; assembly: GCA_007258455.2. Classification (NCBI taxonomy): domain Eukaryota; kingdom Viridiplantae; phylum Streptophyta; class Pinopsida; order Cupressales; family Cupressaceae; genus Sequoia; species Sequoia sempervirens. Next base: position 417,621,338 of record VDFB02086081.1, read on the forward strand.
ATATTCTAAACTAAATTCTTATTGTTTTTATGTTAGGTCAAATTCATAGGTGCAAATTTTACTTCATTTATTAATGGTGAATAGTCTAACTTATTAATGATAAAGGGTCATTAAGAAACTTGTTGATCAACATGTAATTATGCAAGTCATAAGAAGAAGTGGCAAGGGACCTATACTCACCAAATGTTACTTACAATAGGAAGGCACATGCATTGCTTATTGTAGACACATAAAAATGACCTAAGCCTACAAGCTCTATTTTATTACTTTCGTCCTAGCATAATTGTGACATTTAATTATGTCATTGGTCCACATTCGACTATTAATTAAATAATTTATAATTATTTAACTAATTCATATCCCTTTTATTCTCCATGATTATTAATTCAATACGTCACTAAGGGCCTATTATCTTCTTACAATTAAATAATTACCTTTGTTCATTTATTCTTTTTTATTATTAAATAAATGAATTTCATATATTTATTTAATATGTCACTAATTCTCATAATTAAATTAATTTATTAATTTATTTAATTATTAATCATATCCTCTAAATTAAATAATTATCTTTAATTATTTAATTACCTAATTTAACATTTCTCTCATTTTAAATAAATGAAATTATTTAAAATGATCTCACATTCTTGACTGTCAATTCATTTTAGTAAATAATTTGAAAATCGATTATTTATTATCACACAAAATCCCTATTTTGAATTAATTTAATTCAAAATAGTAATCTTCTTCCAAAAATCAAGCAATTGAGCAAATTCTTGATTTTCCAAATATGTTTTTTAGTTCAACTCTTATCTTATTGATTTTTTGAATCTCACAAATCAAACAGTCTTTATCTTCTTGATTTTCAAAAATCTTTATCTTTTTGATTAATTATCTCAGTTATTCTCGACCGCTGATTCGATCTTCTCAGATGACATCTCGACCACTCATTTAATGATTTTTCCCTAACCCTGATTAGGGATTGTCACATGAAATCTCGTCCACTGATTTTAGGCTTTGTTTGCTTTCAATCTCGTTCGTCCATCCAAAATTGCATTTTCTATAAAATGACAGTTTTGCTCACATTTTCGACGACTCACGCTCATACTTACATTTTTCTTTGCAGAATTCATGATATTTTGGCATATTCAATTCTAATCTTAGGCATTATAGTCATTTTCGCATAGGCATAGACATTTATATTTCAAATCCTTCAAAGTTTGTTTAGGACATTGGCATAGTCAATGAATTGCTCACACACTCGATCTGAGGGCAACGATCAACAAGTTAGAAGGTGCTATGAAGGTGAATCATGGAAGCTTCAACAAGTGACAGGTATAATCATTCTTGTTTTAGTTTTCATTGTTCTTGATAGCTTCTTTGGGTTTGTATGCTTTATTATTTGATAATCTAACCTTAGGAAATTAACCCATTGATACATTGATGAACCTCTCACGACCATACCATCCTCATCAAACAACCCCTTTGAACCATTCTTACATAAGGATGAATATGGACAAATACTTGAGGAAAACCTAGAAGTAGCAGCACAAGATCCAAAGGTGGCCTACTTTGTCGAACAAATGGTCTTATATGACAAAGATATTTGGCCATACTTTTAAGTCAAGGAGCTAAATAACCTCATGGATTCGACATTGATACCTTGAGATCGACATCTCCTGCCAATAACGTCAACAATACACATAACATGTCAAATAGTGGTCAACCTCCAAACACCACAAGCAATACCTTTTTTGATACTACCTTGCAAAATGTCACAACGACCATGAGTGCTACCTCCAACATTCCAAACAACTCCAATTCAATAAACGCTACATCCATTGGAGGATCACAATCTGTCACAATGCCCACAATATCCACAACACTATCACAATCGGCTGGAACCACCTTTGGGTCCTCGGCAATGTGGGCAAGTTATTCCAATCCTCTCTTTACCACTACGGTAAATGCCATGGGGGCATCATCAAGCCATACAAATCCTCTATTGACAACTACATCTAGTACCATGAGTACGTCTTCATCATATCCTCTCATTGGTATCTCACAAAATCCTTTAGGTGGAGGTAAACGATGTATCTTTATTCAAGGACAACAACAAAATGTTAACGCGTCAACACAGCTTAATGCCATCACCTCCCAAGGACAAAATACGACTAGTCCCCTTGTACAAAACCAACAATTTGGACAAGGCAATCAAAACACACAACCTATGGCATCATTCACACATCAAAATATTCATGGTCGCCATATTCCCCAAATATCGACCCAAATGGTTGGGGGACACATCCCAACATACTCATCCCATATTCATACCCACCAACATGCCCCCAATCCAAACTTTCAATACCAACAACACGCAAATCAGAACACATCATACATGTCACAACAACATGTACCTCAACAACACACCAACATCCACTCACAACAAATGGGGACCTATGGCGTACCAATCAATCTGATGTATGGGACCACAAATGACCCTATAATCGATGCCTTACAAGCAAAGCTAATGGGTCTAGAGAAGACTATAAAAAACATACAAATATCCGGCCAAAAATCATAAGTGTCATATGATTTATCTGTATATCCCTTTGACATGAACTTACACATTCCACCATTTCCTCTGGGATATGTGTCACCTAATTTTACCAAATACAGAGGAAAGACAAACCCTATCGAAAACATCCAAGAATTTGCAACCAACTATATGGATGTCGCATATGAACCAACATACTTGATGAGACTCTTTTCTAAAAGTCTTATAGGTCTTGCCCTTGAATGGTTCTCCACTCAAAAAGGTATCCAAACATGGGATGAACTTAAACGCAAATTCATAAAAAATTACTCGTACAACATTGACATGGACACCTCTATTACTAGCTTATGCAATCTCACGCAAGAGAACACTGGCGAAACGTTCATCCCATTCTTCCAAAAATGGAGAAGTCTAGCTAGTCATTGTCACATCGACATACTTGAAAAGGAAAAGGTGGACATGTTCATTCAAACACTTCTAGGACCCTTAAAATATGCATTACAAGTACATTGTTGCACAACCTTCATGGACCTAGTTGAAAAAGGTGTCCAAATAAAGAAAACCCTTATTGCAAAGGGAGAGCTAAAGTACAGTCCTAAAAATACAAATGCAAATCCTCCCACTAACAAAAATAAGTACTAGGTCAAAAATAAACATGTTACCAACGACGGTGTTGTTGATGCCAAGGCTGTAAACACTATGGGTCCTGTATTGGCTCTCAAAGGGGTTCAACCGTAAAATAAGCCAACGATAATACTAACACCCCCAACCCCAAACAACCAAAATGGTCAAAACAGTCAAAATCAAGGACAATATCGTCAGACAAGACAATTCCCCAAGGGTCGCACATACACTCCCTTGGGTGAGCCCATGGAGGAAGTCCTCAAGAAATGCCTTCAGAACGGTCTCATCACACTTGAAGAACCAAAAGCATATGACCCTGGACAATTTAAACTGTCATGGTGGGATGATAATGCCTTCTGTGCTTACCACCGGGCTAAAGGACATAAGACATCATCCTGTCGACAATTCAAAAATATTGTGCAAGACCTTATCGAGAGTCGAATAATCGAATTGGGTGGGCCACAATTTCCATCAAATACCAACCATACCATTCATAAGAACCCATTGCAAGACCATGGTTCTAATAATGCTTCCACGTTAGGTCCTAAGACAAACAATAATCAAGCCAATTACGCTCGTGCCAAGTATGACTATTCCGATGGACCTACTATAAACAATGTCCAAACTAACGATGAATACATCAACACCATCACAGTCAAATGAGTACCCCAATGCAATGCCACTACTCGAAGTGGCAAGGTCACCATAGTTGGTCTGCCTCTTGCTAGGAAACCTAAGATTACCATACCTAGTCCATCTCTTAGGCAATCACAACCCGCCTCAACCATAAAGCAATGGCAACCTAAGAGTCAATTTAACCTTATTGACCAGCTTGGAAAAACTCCCATGCAAATTTCCATACTTGAGCTGCTTTGCATCTCTCCCATGCATAAGGCTATCTTGGATAAAACCTTGCAAGAGTCATTCGTCCCTAAGGATATTGATGTCAACCAATTTGAGACCATGGTGGGATACCTCACTACACCTCACCACGTCACCTTTTTTTATCAAGACTAACCATAACGATGCATTACACATTGAAACTTTCATCCATAAGCACAAGGTCAGAAGAGTTTTAGTAGATGGCAGAGTAGGATTGAACATATGCTCCTTGAAATTGGTTAAGGCTCTAGGATTTTCTGATGCATGTGTGGACCCTACAAAGAGCATAGTCGTAAAAGCATATGATGATGAAGAACGTTCTTCATGAGGCGTTATTTCTCTTCCTATCAGAGTGGGACTAGTCATTTTGGATACAACTTGCCAGGTCCTAGATCTAGAATTACCTTACAACATCTTGCTCGGTTTCCCATGAATTCATGCCCTAAAATTCGTTCCCTCCACATATCACCAATGCTTAAAATTCTCATTTGACAACACATAAATCACTATATATGGAGACCCCGATCCTTTTCAATATTGTACCAACCTAAGGGGTATTTTTGAAAATTGAGTGCTCATCAACCGAGAAGCTCCTAGCTCCTCTTCTTCCAAATACATTGACCCATCCACACTCGCATCATCTTCCACAACCACTCCATCCACATCTTCCACTACACCACCATTTTCCACACTTCCTAAGGATGAACCCAATGTCAAGATCCAGGACCTAGGCTGTGGAGAATTCAAACTACATACGACATATAGCATCACAACAATACCCAAGTCTTCGAAGGTCTATGGTCGACCATGTTTTAGAATGGAAATCAAAGAAAATTTCAAAGTTCCACCAAAAACGATTTTCATAAAATGGGGAGACATGAGTAATGAGGACCTTGCTGATATTACAGGATGGCTCTATAAAGAAATGGCCGACCTACCCCCATTACCAGTTAGGAAATATGGCAAGGGATATGACATGATGAAGGCTAAGGGCTACAATGGAACTAGTGGCCTAGGCAGAAATAAAATTGGACGAAGAGAGCCCATAGAATCTTTCAAAATACCAAAGTATCTTGGATTAGGGTATGGATTGCCCGATAATGACAACTGACGTACCAATGGACTTTCGAGTGAGCGCGTGCATGCTTCAAAAAGTGTTGAGACCGCTAAGGAAACCTTTACCAAAACTGACTCCCAAGAGTGGGAATTTGGCTCCCAAAGATCCTTAAGTGACTGTTGCCTCAATGATTTGTTCATTGAAACGGGGGAGCTTACCTCTGAACAAAATTTTTGGCAAACATTTAAAATTGATCTAGCACCAAATAGTCATAGCTCCATTTCCCTTCCCCATGACATACAAGCCCCACCATCCCAACCTCATAACCATCAGTCAAATCCATCTGAACTTCCAGATAACACTGACAACCATGACTCTGAGTCCTTCAGCCCTTACTTTGACAACGAATATGAAACAAGTGAAGGGGAATATTGGATAGAGTCTGATGTGGAATTGGATGATGATAATTTCATCTACAATATCTTTGAATCCATTTGCATGCTTTCCGCATCCTCCCCTCAATTCACCAACACTGACGATGGCATTTCCCTAGTCTATCCACAATTAATCGATTGGGACCAACAAGGCCCGCCAGTCTTGGACACCTTTTAGAATGATGAGGCTATCGCAGAATTTATGGGATTACGTGAGGGCGTACCCAGTGGTGATCATAAGGCAGGATTCGCTATTGACCTAGATTGTGCAGCCTACTTTGGTGAGACTGCTCTGTCCTCCAGTCGCAAAATTAAAAATAAGAATAAAACAAAAAATGAAACATCTTTAGGTGAAAAATGAAAGGAACCTTCTGAAGATAAAAAGTAAAAACAAAGGACGTATCTACAGGTGAAAACCTTTCTGAGGCGCCCAAAAATGGAGGGTTGGACTTTCTTCCCATAAAATAAGAGAAATCAACTATGATCATAGAAGACAACATATCAACAGTAGAAGATCCCAAAATGGTCCTCTTTGTTGCATCCTTGACTGAATAAGAGAGACCGGAATTTCACAAATTCTTTGCAGAATGTAAAGTCAACTTCGCATGGTCCTATACTGACATGTCGGGACTAGACCCAAAACTGGTTTTGCACCATCTGCCACTATTTTCCAATGCCAAACCAGTTAAACAGAAGTTACGCAAAATGCATCCTCAGGTTGCTCTATTGGTCAAGGCTGAGTTGAAGAAACTTCTAGACGATGGGTTCATACGGTCTATTGATTATGCTGAATGGATATCTAACCTTGTGCCAGTAACGAAGCCAAATGGAATGATCCGAGTTTGCACAGATTTCAAAGACTTAAACAAGGCATGCCCAAAAGATGACTTTCCTTTGCCGAATATAGATATCATAGTCGACTTAACAACAGGATACAAGATGTTGTCCCTCATGGATGGTTTCTTTGGCTTTAATAAGATTTGCATCACTCCCGAAGATCAACATAAAACAACATTCACTTGCCCTTGGGGTACATATTGCTGGAATGTTATGTCGTTTGGTCTTAAAAATGTAGGCGCCGCATATCATAGGGCTATGACCACAATCTTTCATGACATGATGCATAAAATAATGGAAGATTACATAGACAACCTTTTGGCTAAATCAGTAACAAGAAAAGATCATCTGAAGGTGTTAGACATAATTTTCAAGAGACTAGAAGAATACAAAGTCTGACTGAATCCTAAGAAATGTGTCTTTGGCATAACATCAGGTAAACTCTTGGGATGCATAGTTTCTCGAAGAGGCATTGAAGTTGATCTAGCAAAATTCAAAGCCATCATGGACATGCCTCCTCCCAGAGGAATAAGCAAACTGAGGACAGTACAGGGCAGGGTACAATCTATTTGGCGCTTTATAGAACAATTGGCTGACAAGTGTCAACCATTCCAATATCTTCTGCGCAAAGGCATCCCCTTTGTGTGGACAAATAAATGCCAAGAAGCTTTTCAACAAATAAAAGATTACTTATTGTTACCGCCAGTCCTCATGTCACCCATCCATGGAAAACCTTTGATCTTATACATCTCTGCAACTACTTTAGCACTGGGGGAATTACTAGCACAAAATGACCAAGAAGAAAAAGAAAGGGCCATATATTATATCAGTCAGACACTGGTCGGGTATAAACTGAATTACACATCAATTGAACGCATTTTTCTAGTAGTTGTCTTTGTAGCTCAGAAGCTAAGACATTATATGTTGAGCCATTAGACATAGTTGGTAGCCAAGATTGACCCCCTCAAATATCTATTGAATTGTGCAACATTGACAGGACATCTGGCAAAATGGGTCATGATTCTAAGCGAATACGACATTTAGTATGTCGAAAGAAAAGCGATCAAAGGACAAGTGATTGCAGACCAATTGGAAAACACACCTATACAAAGTGATTAACCCTAAGTGGCAGATTTCCCAGACAAGTCAATATTCCATACAAAACCAAAGTATCCCTAGAGGCTATACTTTGACGGATCGCATACTAATCATGGCTCGGGGGCAGGGATATTGTTTATCACCCCTCAAGGAGATTCCATTCCCAAGTCTTTCCGCATAGCTTTTCCATGCACAAATAATGTGGTGGAATATGAGGCACTAGTTACAGGACTTAGAATGGCAATAAAATGGAAAATCAAAGAATTGCATGTCTATGGGGATTCTCAGTTAGTCATCAACCAAGTTAATAATGACTATGACACAAAAGATGAGAAGCTAATGCCCTACAAACAAATGGTTGATAGTTTCCAGACATACTTTCACATGGTGACTTTCGAGCAAGTTCTGAGAGCACAAAACAAAGCAGTAGATGCCATGGCTATAATAGGCTCTCTCCTCGACATTCCAAGCAATATTCCTCAGCTGGAATTCCTGATAGAACAACTGTTGGTCCCCGCCTATGATGTTCCTGAATTAGAGATGGTATGCGAGCTTATTGGCCCCGATTCTCCTTGGTACCAAGACATCCATGACTACCTTAAGTCTCAAACCGTCCCCCCTAATCTATCCAATAACCAGGGGAATTCCTTTATCCGAAAAGCCGCAAGATATGCCATTGTTAGCGACACCTTTTATCGTCGTAGCTTTGACAACACCCTCCTTAGATGTCTCGACACTAGTGAAGCACACACAACCTTACACGAAGTACATGAGAGTATATATGTAGTTCTCATTCGAGTGGTCCTACTCTGGCCAAGAATATTACGAGACTTGGGTACTATTGGCCAACCATTGAGAAAGATGCACTAGAATATGTCAAAACTTGTCACCAATGCCAGATTCATAGTGATTTGATTCACGCTCTAGCACAAGAACTTCGACCGATCACTTCTCCTTGGCCCTTCGCGCAATGGGGACTTGACCTCATGGGAAAGATCCATCCTACCTCGTCCAACACCCACAAATTCATCATAACCGCCACTGAGTACTTTACAAAGTGGATCGAGGCCATCCCCCTGACATACATAACCAACAAATAAATATCCAAATTCATTCTTAACTACATCATTTGTCGATATCGCCTTCCGCAATCCATCATCACTGACAACGGACGTCCATTTAAAAACCAAGTTGTTTGTGAGTTATGTGAGCGATTTCATATCCAACATCATTTTTCCTCTCCGTATTACCCACAAGGAAACGGTCAAGCCGAGGCATCAAATAAAACCATTATTAAAATCCTTAAAAAGACTGTCAATGACGCTAGCCATGACTGACATATTCAACTCAACCTTGCTCTGTGGGATTACCACACTAGCATTCGTACACCTACGGGAGCCACTCCTTTTACCTTGGTCTTTGGAGTTGAGGCCATCTTGCACATTGAGGTTCAAATTCCTTCCTTACGAGTCTCCCTGAAGGGTCTGACCGATGATGAGGAGTATAGACAATCACATCTACACGAGCTGGAGATGTTAGAAGAAAGAAGGCATAATTTCCTGAACCATCTACAGGCATATCAGAAACCGTCTCTGTCATAGTTACAATAAGAGGGTCATGGTCAGGAAATTTGACATTGGTGATCTAGTCCTCATGTAGAACCCTAAGAATCAAGCTGATAGAGAAAAACCTGGAAAATTTGAACCAAATTGGCTAGGTCCCTACGTCATCATATCCTCCTTTGGTTCTGGAGCTTATCAGTTGACGACTCCAGATGGAGAACAACTAACAGAGCCTATCAATAGTCTACATCTCTGAAAGTTCTATGCATAGCATCAGAAGGTCGAGCTGAAAACCTTAAAAGTACAAAAAAAATGAAAAAATGAAAAAAATAGTAAAGAGAAATAATTTGTCCAACAGTGAAAACCTAGCAAACAAGCACTTTGGATAAGTACCATGGTGAAAACCTGACAAATAGGCACCATGCGTAATCAATCATTGCTTTGCCATCTACTGTTACTTTATCTGTCTTGGCCAATGATGAAACACATTTTTCGTCATCGCCACGACATCTGCCATGACATCATACCCTTCCTTTCATGGTTGAAAAATGGTTGGCATCAAGTCCTGAATATTGTCCATCTGACACCCCATGCATATCCCTTTCACGTCCTTTAAAATTGGCTAAGTCTTGGACCTGACTAGGGGCAAAAAATTTATCATATGACTGCAATGGATATCACGCATGGTCTTAGAAATTGCAAAAATTCCTGAAAAAAGACCAAAAACATCACAAAAAGTCCTGAAGAAAGACCAAAAACATCACAAAAAATCCTGAAAAAAGACCAAAAACATCACAAAAAGTTCTGACCAAAAACATTATAAATTATCCTGAAGAAAGACCTAAAAATCGAAAAGCGTCCTGAAGAAACCACAACAAATGTCAAACTGTCTCGAAAAACACAAAACCAGAGTAATTTCTTGTCAAGTTCGTCAATGCAATCAATCCTTGTCATTTGTTCAAACTACGTTGTCTCTGCACATTTGCTACGTAGGCAAGACTCATTTTTGAGTCCCCGAGACATTAGGTTGACCAGTCCTTTTAGGTTTGTCAAAATAAAATCATGATGCAATCTTTGGTCATTAAGACAAAGTCATTGGTCGCGTTGAACTACGAGGTCTCTAAGTTCATGGCGTAGGCAAGGCCATCTGTCGATGAGCCCTTGAGGATGCACTAGGTCAGTCCATTAAGGTTCATGGCATTACATTGGCACACACGTCAAAAATTTTCAAGTCAAGACAAATCATTTTCCAAATGGGAAAACTCCTAAAACAAAGCATGGCAATCATTTATTCAAACATGACAATCACATCAGCATGTCAAAGAAATTGATATTTTAGTCGGCACAGGTCATTTCAGTCAACTTCAATTAAATTTGGTCAAAATAAGTTACCTTATCATAACTTGTCGGACTGTCAACTCTTGGTTATCTTTCAGATGTGTCCTGAAGAATAGTCTCTGTCATTCATGCCTTAGGATGTGTCCTTCCTAGGCATCGTCATTTTCCTTCGACATTTTGAGGGATCCTCTTGACATCTAAAAATTACTTCTCTCAACATCAAGGAATTCTTCAGATGTGTCCTTTTAAAGAACAACCTCTATCATTGGTGCCTTAGGATGTGTCCTTCCTAGGCATCGTCACCGTCCCTGTCACTAGAATTTCAAGGGATCCCTTTTGACATTTAGGGATCAATCCTCTCAACATCAACATTATTCAGGATGTGTCCTTGAATTTGGCAATCTTCGACATTCATCATCTTGGCATTGTCAAAACCTTGACACCTTGGCATCTCAACATCATCAAACCTGACATCTTGACATTAAAACACTAGGTATCCAAACACACTTGGAAAACACTTGGCACTTGTCTTTTGGTTTCATCATGTTACTAGTTTTTCAGTGAGATCCCAACAACAGGATTTAGAAAAGCAGTGACGTATCATGACGTTTGTCTTGACTTTTGACACGCGTGTTACTTTTCTTAGCGAGGTCCTAATTTTGGGATTTAGAAAAATGACATATCATGATAATGGCTCTATTTTGTATTTTGGCAATCATGCTGCTAGTTTCTCAAGGATGTCCTAGAAATAGGATTTAGAGAAGCAATGACGTTTCATGAATTGTCCTTGTACTATTCTGTTTGTGGTTGATTATGATAAAAAGACTGGGGCAATTGCACTCTTTGTACGAGTCATGATCATGCTTGTTTGTGACTACTTGTCTGATGTGATGGTACGACCTTGCACACCTTGATTCATGTCATATCATGGTGTTTGTTGGCCATCACAACAATATGCCTAGTGATGATTAAGAGAAATAAATATAAAAGTCTCCTGGTAAAGTTTTGAAGGATTTGGTCTAGGAACTAGCATGCATCTCCTTTTGTCTTGTCATCTTCTCTTGTCTCTCTCTTGATGATATCCTGTGACATACAAAAACATAAGTGCATACATAATCACATAGACATTGCATTAGGTCCATACATTGCATCATCCATAAGATTAAATCATATACATTTCACATACATATTGCATTATACATAGTCATGCATTAACATAATCATAAACATGGCATCCATTCAAATAAATACATTATGCATATCATCATCATCCATGGCACAACATCAACACAACATATAAATAAACATTGCATTATCAAGGCATCACATCATAAGTAACCATCACAAGGCATACATGACAAGACATATAAATAATACCATCATCCATCATAAATGCATAAATCCACATAGGCACCACATTGCATACATCATAGTGCATAAATCAAATAACATCACATAACACACATGTAGGCTGCATCAAAACTGCATCATATAGCATCCTCTCAAAATATATAATGTCACAAGATAGAGTCATGAGATATCCCAAAAATAGAGCACATAGGATCGATAGTCAATACATAAAGTGTCATAACATAAAGACTAAAACATGAATGTAGTAAGCATGGCCCTATGAAATGCTCTCCTCATCCCCTCACGGTGAAGAGTGTGGTGACTGAGGACCTGTGCCCAACACTGAGGTAATGGGTGGACTTGTAGCAACCTTTGTCTATGAAACTAATGGAAGTGAAACTGATGGCATCATCTCCACGGTAGCAGGCATCTGTGATGACACCGCAGCCTGACTCTGTGAAGCCGAAGGATCTGTCACTGGAGGTGAACCAGGTACTGATCTATTGCCTGAACCTGATGACCCATGTGAGTGCCCTGATCTGTGACTTAAGGAGTGTCTGTGATGAGACTTATGACTTGAAGTATGCCCTGAAGAGGTCGAGCCCCCTGCACTGCTCCGACTGCCATTACCACTGCCATCGCCACTGCCACTGCCACTGCCCAACCTACTACCACTAACTATCTATGTCCTGGTAAGAGCAGGATCTCTCATCTCGGCTGGCACAACCTGCTCATACAATTTCCTATATCTCCCAAGCTGTACATTGACCCTGCCAAACTCCCATGCCAAATTTGTTGATGGTCCTGTACAAAGTCATGCAAACTTTGTACACCACTACGCTGCCTCCTGCTAGCGAATCACTGCCTGATCCTGCTCTACCTGAGCCACCTCTAGCTTTGACTGCAGTGCTCTAACCTGTGCGACACTCTCATCTAGTCTCCTCTGTAGGTCTTCCATCCTCTGGTCTGTCGTGGCATCATGGGGCAGCGCCGAGCTAGATGGTATCTCCTCATCTCCCTCCACCATCCTCAATCTCAGGAGCCTCTCGGCCTCATCCATAGCATCATCATCATCTTTTCCATCATCATCCTCCTCCTCCTCTACAACCTCCTCTCCATCGACTCCCTTGTTCAGAGGCACATCCACATCCACATCCATCTCACCCTCATGCTCCTCCTGTCTCTCCTCCTTTTGCTCTTAACTCGGCTACCCCTCCTGTCTCTCCTCCTCTCTCTCTCCCCCTCCTTAGACACCTCTGGGATGGCATGCAATGCCGCTCTGGCTACTCATGGTCATACCCTCCGGCCCTGCCTCTGGCCATCTCTCCTCCATCTCTAGCCATCCCCTCCGTCGTCCCCATCATCTCCATCATCTCCACCCTGACCTTCGTCCCTGCCCCCATCTCGCCCTCCACCCCGGCCTCCATCCCTCCCCCTGCCTTCATCCCTCCCCCTACCTCTACCTCTATCACCATCTCTGCCCCCTCGCCTGGCTCACGACACACGTGGTATAATTGACCTCCTATCAATAGGCGCTGACCCATATCAGTGGCACTGGTCGATGCGCCTGCCACCACAAGTCATAGTCAACGGTGGTCCCTAGATCTACAACTCCACCTCTCCATCCCCACTACTGGACTACTAGCCCATCAATCTATTGCTCGATAAATGGTATAGAAATCAGTGGGCCCCAAGCTGATTTCCCTGAAGATCTAGCATACTCGGTTGTTCCTACCGGTACACCCTACTACTCCCCAAACTGTCATAGCACACGCTGTGGCATATACATCTCTATAATGAGCTGACTCTGCACTGTCCTACCAATCAGGTAACGGTATTGTCTGCAAAGGCTGAGATGGTCATCCTCATCATCCCACTATTGGCAGTCTTTGTAGGGCCTCCAGATGAATGTAACCATGGTGTCAATCTGATGGCGCCACCAACCTGTCTCTCCTATCCTCGTCTGTTGTAGGGCACCGGCATAGTAATAGGCATAGGGCATCCCCTCGGCTAGCTGTGGTCTCTGAATAGGAGGTCAGAATATTGCCACATGCTCCCAATCCCATATCATCAGTAGTGTCGTGCCACACCCAATGCTTTGTGCCCTCCTGTAAGCCACCTTGTGAAGCTGATGGTAGAGCATACCTAATAAACAAGGCCCCAGGCATAAACAGTCCTGTCTCGCCTCATGCCCACAAGCACATCTCCCCAACCAATGGGAAACCCATGTCTGCAACGGTCAGGAATCAGTATCTCACCGATCAGTGTCACCAAAAATACATCAAACCAGGCATAATGCTCTACCATAAACTCCTAGCGGATATCATATCCCTCAATGCCAAGTCCTGCACCCTTATCCTGATAGTAAGCTGTAAATGATTGACAGCCATGCCGAGGGTCGTAAACGATCTGCTCTCCTCGGATCAACATACATAGAATACGGTACACGTCCTCAAGCGTGACTGTCGCCTCTCCCGTCGGCAAGTGAAATGAGCATGTCTCTGAACGCCATCGCTCGCACAAAGCAGTCAACAACCCCCTATTTTCCCAAATAACAGGCATATAGGCAACATAATACAGACCTAGCCGCATCAACCATCGTCGCTCTCGCAGAGTTAGCTGGTCTCCGAACCGAAAGGTCAATGGCCTGCTCTCTCACGTATAGTTAGGTGCTAGCTATCTCTGCACATGATCAAACAACACGTCAGTACTTTCTGGACAATCATCATTATCATCATTATAACTCAAAAGCATTTAAAATTTGAAAAGCATCAGAATCAACCTTTGTCAAAGTCGAAGTCAAATGCGTCACGTTGACTTCATTTGCGTCGTGAAAAGGCGTTTACGTCGTTCCGTACTACAATTGCATCATGAATAATCAATTGTGTCATTTGGTCCTGCACTTGCATTGCATCAGAGCATTTGCGTTACGCTATATGGCACATGCGTCACTTCATTCGAATGCGTCGCTCAAACTGACAAATGCATCACAAAATGACACATGCGACGTTATAACTCTCGAATGCGACATGATATTGCAAATGCGTCACACTTTTTGGAAAATGTGTCAAACATCCCTAGTCTACCCTAAATACCCCTTGCACTTGCATCGTGACGCATCAAATGCATCAAACATGAAGTCAAATGTGGCTTACGCGCATGCATATGCATCGCAACACATTCATTATTTGCCCTAAAACCCTAATTTTGGCACACAAAACAATGAAATGACAAGGTGGGTTAGAGGTACATACCGTTGGCTCTACGCCCTCTGGTCTCTTGAAGGTCTGCACAATCTCACCGCGATTCTCGGTCACTTGAATCACCATCCTCGTAGTAGTCCTCTTCGCTTGTCACTCTCAAATTTGCTAAAGTGAATAGTGAAAATGAATTGACTTTTACCCCTTTGTCAACCTATTTATAAAGTCAAAATAACATTTTTCAACTAAGTTATTACTGGAGGCCCTTTCAACCAACTTTTTCCACCCTTTTGGCCGCTTTAAACATGTCAGAATCTGAAATCGTCTGCGCCATTGTTTTTCTGGTTATTAAATTGACTTATTGAGACACTTTCCAAAATTTTATGTCGCCAGCCCAAAATTTGAAAAGTTTCCCAAGGGGGCATCGATACTCCATACATTCACTGGGCAATGACTTTAACTTATTTTCTTTGTCACAATGCGACATGCTACATTATGACAAAGAGGGGAAAAATGTAGACACATAAAAATGACCTAGGCCTACAAGCTCTATTTTATCAGTTTCGTCCTAGCATAATTGTGACATTTAATTATGTCCTTGGTTCACATTCAACTATTAATTAAATAATTTATAATTATTTAATTAATTCATATCCCTTTTATTCTTCATGATTATTAAATAAATAAATAATATTTATTTATTCAATACGTCACTAAGGGCCTATTATCTTCTTACAATTAAATAAATTAATTACCTTTGTTCATTTATTTTTCTTGATTATTAAATAAATGAAATAAATAAATGAATTTCATTTATTTATTTAATATATCACTAATTCTCATAATTAAATGAATTTATTAATTTATTTAATTATTAATCATATCCTCTAAATTAAATAATTATCTTTAATTGTTTAATTACCTAATTTAACATTTCCCTCATTTTAAATAAATGAAATTATTTAAAATGATCTCACATTCTTGACTGTCAGTTCATTTTAGTAAATAATATGAAAATCGATTATTTATTATCACACAAAATCCCTATTTTGAATTAATTTAATTCAAAGTAGTAATCTTCTTCCAAAAATCAAGCAATTGAGCAAATTCTTGATTTTCCAAATCTGCTTTTTAGTTCAACTCTTATCCTATTGATTTTTCGAATCTCACAAATCAGGCAGTCTTTATCTTCTTGATTTTCAAAAATCTTTATCTTTTAGATTAATTATCTCAGTTATTCTCGACCGCCGATTCGATCTTCTCAGATGACATCTCAACCACTCATTTAATGATTTTTCCCTAACCCTGATTAGGGATTGTCACATGAAATCTCGTCCACTGATTTTAGGCTTTGTCAGCTTTCAATTTCGTCCATCTGTCCAAAATTGCATTTTCTATAAAATGACAGTTTTGCTCACATTTTCGATGACTCACGCTCATACTTACATTTTTCTTTGCATAATTCATGATATTTTAGAATATTCAATTCTAGTCTTAGGCATTATAGTCATTTTCTCATAGGCATAGACATTTATATTTCAAATCCTTCAAAGCTTGTTTAGGACATTGGCATAGTCAAAGAATTGTTCACACACTCGATCTGAGGGCAACAATCAACAAGTTAGAAGGTGATATGAAGGTGAATCATGGAAGCTTCAATGAGTGACAGGTATAATCGTTCTTGTTTTAGTTTTCATTGTTCTTGATAGCTTCTTTGGGTTTGTATGCTTTATTATTTGATAATCTAACCTTAGGAAATTAACCCATTAATACACTTATGTTGAATGGACAATTGGCATATTACTCCAATTCAAGTGGCAAAGTAAATGTAATGAAAAAGAATTTGGAGGACTACCCTTCTTGTGAGGAAGAAGTGTATATGGATGGTGGTAATGTTTAGTTGAGGTGTGATTTATGAAAAGTGTTTCAACCTTACAATCCTATGTGTAATATATGTTGGAAACTTGACTTGTTGGAGAGATTGTTGCAAGTATGCTACAAGTGTTGTCATTGATGTCAACAGTATGGAGATGGTTGGATACGAAGATTGATGGAAGCTTGTGTATGCTACAAATGTTGTCATTGATGTATAGTGTGAAGAGATAGTTGAGTAGGGAGATTGATGAAGATTGATGAGCATAGTAGTATATAGTGATTATCACTGATGATAACCTATAGAATAGATGTAGAAGTGTTGGTCCAGAGAAGACCAGATGATTTGGATATTTTCCTATGTCCAAGAGTACAATTTATTAGTGTTCAGAGAACCACTCTTTTGGTTTGCAGTGCTCCTCCATGAAGAATTTGGTTATGTTGTTTTGAGGTAATGATGGTGTTTGTTGGAAGACTCTAAATCCAAAGTTTCATGATCTAATATCTTTCGCAGTCCAAGATAATAGTGACAAGTATCGGTCTAGTTATGCCAATGTAACTGTGACTAAGTGTATGATTGGAATAGTGACAAAGTATCGGCCTAGTTATGCTAGTGTAATTGTGACTGGGTGTATGATTGGAATGCTCTGCATTCCACCATGGATGAACATTTTGATATGCAAACTTGTAGAAGTGTTTGAGGATTCCTATAGTATGTTTTCTCCAAGTGGCCAGTGTTTTGGTTGTTTATGTGTCAAGATGTGAGTGAATAGATGGTTCATTCTATTGTTACTTCAACAATGGTGTCAACCTAAGTATTTTGGGTTGCACAGAGATGAATAAAGGTTGGAGAAGAATTATGAGAATAATTATAGGTCATGCCAACCTATCTTAATGTGTTATACGCTTCAGTTTCCTTTGCAAGGTGTGTATGATTGAGTTTTGAGGCGACATGATGAAGTGTTGCTAGGTAGATGTTTTGGGCCAACCTAATTTATGTTGTGGTTGGTTGCTATATATATACAAGGTTAATTCCTTGCATGATGAGGAATTGAGATGTGAAATAATTAAGTGTGTATGAGATTCAAAGCAAAGAAGTGTGAATTGTTTTTTCTTTGACATGAAGAATGAAGTGTGTTAAGTCAGTATTCTAAGCTTCAATGGAACTGTATTTTTAGTATAGGTCAAATGCATTATTAGCAATTTGTATTTGGCAGTGAGCCACTCTTTCTTCTATCTCTTTCTATGCTGGGCAGTGAGCCACTGGCGATGAGCCTTTCTTTTCTTTGGATAGTGAGTCCTTAGATAGTGAGTCCACCGATTGTATCAAACTTTGTAATCAATTATAATATTTATATTGTGAGTTAATCCTCCCTGTGGTTTTTCTCCTTTTTGGCATTTTCCAAGTAAATTTGGTGTTCTTGTGTTCTTTGATGTGATGCATGATTTCTATGTTCCTTTCCATTACTGCAAGATTAATGTGATGCATTAAATGAATGTTTAAGTTATTAAGAATGCTAATTCACCCCCCTCTCAGTATTTCAAGTGTTCAACAATTGGTATCAAAGCTTGGTTCCTTCAAATGGCTTGACCACTGAGGTAGATCTTGGAGTTGAACACATGACTACAAGGAAGTATCCTATTCCTCTATAAGAGATTTGTCCCTAAAGGATTTACTGGAGAAGATTGCATAGTATACATGGAAGGAGAACTCAAATCAGCTCTTGATGATTTGGATAAAGTAGAAGCTGAGAACAAAGATCTGAAAAAGGATCTTGATGATGTAGATGAGTGCTTTAAGAAGTTGAGAGAGAAACTCAAGAAAACTACTGGTAGAATCAAGGAAACATATGAGAAGATTAAGCAATCCAATGAGACTATCACTAGTTTGAAAGTTCAAGTTGAAGAAGGTAAAAGAGTTGAAGACTCCCTGAATGTCAAACTGAAAGATAAATGTAAAGAATGTTCAAAGATTGAACAGGAGATTGTTGCTTTGAGATCATATATGGAGAAAGAAAGGATTCAAGAAGAGCTCCACACTGCTTGATGAGATGATTGTTGGTCCAAAACGTTCTAAGGACAAAGAAGGATTAGGGTTTGAGAAAGGTGAAAGTTCAAAGGTAGATTAGACTCCAAACAATGCTAAAAAGAAAGACGACAAGAACAGAAATATAAAACAGATCCAGAACCAGAAGACATCAAGAGACCACCTATCAAACAACCAAATGCACAAAGGTACGCATATTTTAATGGTTATTATTATTACTGCAATAAGTTTGGACATAAAGCTGTAAAATGTAGAAGCAAAATGAATCAGGATGCTCAATCATTTCCCAGTTAGTGCTATACATGCAATAGATTTGGTCATAGAGCTAGTGAATGCAAAAAATAGGTGATGAATGCTTATAATAATGGCATGAGGTTTCAATCTTTTAATGGCTATTATTATGCACTCAATGTCCATTTGGTTAGAAGGCTAATGAATGCAAATCTAAAATGGGTGGAAGTAAGCTTGTTGAAAAAGGTGTCATATGTCACAAATGCAATAAACTAGGACACAACAAAGTTTTGCAGAAGCAAGAATGTGAAACCCTTTGTTTCATAAAAGAAGGTTGATCTATCAAAGAATGTGGATCTGGTGGAGATGAAGAAGGAAATGAACAAGATCTAGAAAAATAAAGAAGAAAGTGAAGTGAAGGATGAGTTTCGGTTGCAGATGTTTCCTCCAGAAACTAATTGAAGAGCTTTGGATTAGGGGGAGTTTTAGCAGAAGATCCTTAATTCCTCACCAAAGTTGTGGTGTTGATGTTCTCAGCACACTCGTATATGTTTAGATCAACATGGCAGATCTACTAATGGCATTTCTAGTATGAAACTTCATGTTGTGGAAATTTGTGGAGCGATTGAAGGTGACTGTGACTACATAGTTAGGGTTTGTCATCTTTTTTACCTAACATTAATCACTGTAATCAATGCACTTTAGGTCTTTTGAAAAGGATTTTATATGTGTTCTCGCATATGAAAAGTTCATTTGCAATCATGCATTTGAAGAGTGAAGAGTAGAGAAGAGGTGATTCGAAGAGATTTGAAATTATTGTGTGAAACCCTATCAATAGAAGAATTCAAAGGCATTTATCATTTCCCACTAAAACCATAATTTTAGGAATGGTTCATAATGTTTACCCCTAAAGTAATTGATTTATTGGAATGACCAAGACCTAAATTCAAGAAACACCCCCTCAAATCCATGGAACTGGGTTCAGAAGGTGCATTTTCAAGAGTTCCTTATAGTGTAATGCATACTGAGGATGTACGAATGTACATTCATGTGAAAATGAAAGAATATGATCACTCAAAGTTGGGATAATTTTGGGTTAATGAGCTCACTGGAGATGTTTTTAAGTTGAAACTAGAATTTGAGAGCCTAACAAAAAAGAAGTTGGATGTATGGAATAGTTTTTTGAACTTTTGTTATGAGAATGCATGGTTAAGTATGCACTTGGCCGCATCCATGACAAGTTTACGTGGTTGGATATTCCACAATTAATCAACAAGCAAGCTATCAAGGCAGTTACTAGTTTATGCTCTAAAGGACTCGTTCCGTTGATGAAGGCTATGAAGAATGAGATGGTTATGAAGCTCACTAGAGTGAAATTCAACAAGTGTGCCCTCACAGTGAAGGATATAGATGATCTAATAGTTAAATATGCATCCATGATGATAGATTACAAGATTTACTACACTAACAAATAAAATTAGGTGTAAAAAATTGTTATTCATACTGCTCACCAGATGGTGAAAGAAGGTTTGGAAATAGATCTATGCAAGATCCTAACACAACAATTGAAGGAGAATCTTTAGAAGACAAAAGTGTCTCGATACCCATTTTAGTATGGTACCTGTTATCAATAGTTTTGCACCCTACTGAATGCAATATTCAACAAACTACTAAAACATCGAAACCTCTTTCAGATGTGGGTGATCTTATGCGAAAGAGGAATCTCCAGAGTGAGCTGGTTCTCTGAATGATGAATTCTATTCTAAAACAGCTTCTGAGGAAAGGGATGAGGAAAGGGATGAAGAATAACTGAACATAAAACCTATTTCTAAAAAGATGATTCACCAAACTTATAAGAATTCAGACCTAACCACTCATAACCACTTCTTTATTGCAGTAATCCTCACAATCTCATTGGCACATATCCCATCAGTGATTTGCATGAAGATCTGGAAGTCAAATACAACATGCAACCTGAAACATATAATTCTGAAACACAACCTATAATAGCAAGACATAAAAGGATTCCAATTTGAAAACACAAGTATATCAGATTGCTATTACAAAATTCGAAAACAGAAAATAAGAAGGAGAAATCTGCTGCTCTATTAAAATTGGAAGAGTGTCCATCTGACAAAACTGAGTATCAAAAAGTTTACAAGCTTCCCAAAATGAGTAAGGGCAAGAAACTGATATGAACTACTGAGAATGGAGAGTTGAAAGACTAAATCTATCAAAACTCTCAAGGAAACCCTAATCCGAGCTCAGAAAATGCTCAAGGAAAAAAGGCCTCAAACAAACTCAAAAATTGCTTTAAAGCAGAAAAAAGCACAAAGCTTTTATGATTACACTGTCAAGCCCCTAAAAATAGGCTAATCCTGCTTTAAAAGTTCAAAAAACACCTTATCTCTCCAAGATAAGTCTGGAATTCGACCAAGAAGAAAAGTCAGCCAAGGATCTGCTAAAAATAGCAAGAAAACATAAAGCAGTTTATAAAACATCACTTTTATGCTTCTGCTTTACAAGATGCATATTTTTTCAATTTAGTCTATTTTTGCAACTCAAAGATTGGAAATCTTTTGCAAAAATAAAACTGCTTATTTCTTCATTACAATAATTGATTTTTTCCAAAAAAATCATAAAATATTAAACATATCATCCTTTCTCACATCTTCAAATTTCAGTGATTTCTTTAAAATCAACTAAAAACAAAGAACCTTCAGTAGATAATCATCATGACCTAATCCTAAATCATAAGGCATTCACTATTGACTTCCTTCAAATCAATTAAAATAAATACCTAGGGTATGACATACTTCATTCTCCCCAAAGGCACTTATCAATCAATTTTAATAAATAAGCCTACACCTTAGGCAAA
Organism: Sequoia sempervirens; assembly: GCA_007258455.2. Lineage (NCBI taxonomy): Eukaryota > Viridiplantae > Streptophyta > Pinopsida > Cupressales > Cupressaceae > Sequoia > Sequoia sempervirens. The sequence continues at coordinate 417,643,305 of VDFB02086081.1, forward strand.
TAATGCATCACCCCTAAGCTTAACTTAGGCATAAAAGTCTCGGCCATCCCCAAATGCATTTGATTTCAGACTTTGATAAATAAGTCACAAGGATGCCTAACTCGAAATTCCCATGTGCTATTGTCAAAAGGCAAAAACTCAAAGGGTAATTATAATGTCGGCTGACATCAAGGCATGAACAAAATAGGGTCAAACCCTAAACTATCATTTCGCACTTGAAACTTCTAGAAAGGCTCGATCTGCAAACAATGCCGACACCACCATGTTTAGGGTTCCAGATGAAATGCTTGATTTCCGCGATTGTTTCCTTCAATCTATTCGACCTTCCTCTTGAGACAATGGTAAGCTTATATTCAAGCTTTTTCGAGCTTCCCTACTTTATTTTTGAGCCGCTTCTAACTTTGAGGCCGTGGTATCAATGCAATTTCTGATGCATTTATCATTGTATTTTTGTGTTTTCTCCTTGATGAATCCATTCGGCTGCATTTTGTGAGCTCGACCTTCACTTAAAACTCGGACCCTTGGCATTTGGAAGTTAACTGAAACCTCTGGCCGCGGCTAAAGCACTCCTTCAGTGACATGAACTGGTAAGAGTCATATATTCCTTTATGATAAAAGCTGGTAAAAGCTTCCTTCATTCGCATTCCTTATCAAACAAATGCTTCTAAAAGCTCTTATTTATTCTGTTAAAAAAGAAAGCTTCATGTTTCTGTGTGTTATCATTTTGTCTATCAATTTCTGGCCATCACACAGGCCGCGCCAAATGTGTATTGTAGAGAGCACTTCCTTTGAGTTTTGGGCTTGACCCAGAATAGGGAACCTATTATTGTATTCATTTGAAAGCATTTTTGTTCATGGGTAATATAGAAATTTGAATAACACTGTCCCTTCCTCCTTCTGTTGCTCAATTCATTGCAGAAATTACACTTTATTGCAATTCCCTGCACTTTCTTTTGTAGGTTGTCTTTGTAATTGATTTTCCTGCATTTTGAAGCCCAATTGAAATATGGGTATCAGAAAATAGTGGAAATCCATGTGTTTTATTGGAAACCCCATCATGGGTAACTGCTATTTGTCTTTACTTACCTATAGAAACAAATAGTTGTAACAGAAAACCAATATTGGCATTTATTGTTTTAAAAAAATGATGCTCATTGTTGTATCTTCATTACTATGTTTGTCATCTCTTTTGACGGTATTGAATATCGGATGAAAACTGCATTCCTTCTACTTTGAGGCTCGAATCAATACAAAGATTTGCATATTTTGTATTTGAGGCTGTTTAAAATAGAACCCATATGGGTATTGTAGATTATCATTTTTCTATCCTTTTGAAGCTCGACCTAGCTCAAAAACTTCACATTTGTAATTCACTGTTGATTTCATGAAAAACCCATATGGGTATCACAAATTATCATACTTTTGTACTCTTCGAAAGGAAACCCTCATGTGGGTATTCAAAATTTCTAAAGAAAAATGCATTTTCTGTGTTCTGAAAGCATTTGAGACTATGAAGTAACTGTTATTCGTTCTATCTATATGGCTCAAGCTAGAACAAATAGTGAATACCCCACACTTCTGAAGCAAAACAATATCATGGGTTTCTGGAAAATTTTCAAAGCAAAAGCATGTCTTTAATTTCTGACAGAACTCGATCTCTCATATTTGCTTGAAATGATGATAAACTGTATACTTACTTGCATTTCACACTGTCTCATTCTAGATTCTTTAACCTTACCAAACAACAACATTGCCTTCCGCTTTTGGACTCATGTGAAACCTTAAGTTGAAGCACAACACCATGGCCTAAAAGTCACCTGATTTCTCCTTAGTGCAAAAATTAACAATTTTTGAGATATCCTTGCTATGCCCTCTTCAGGTTTTCATCGTTCTGGAATAAAGCTGTTTACTTTGCATTCACTGATGCTGCATTTAAAATACCTTCAGAAAAATAAAAGAACATGATTGGAAAAACAAGAATCTGTGTGCTTGTCTATATTTAGTGTATGGCTTGACCTGTATGATCAGTGGTTTATGCTTTTGTTGGTATTTCTGTGCCTGTTGATTTTCTCCATATGAGTGCTTGTTAGCTAGAAGAGAACTAAGCATTGTCTGAGAACTCCTGTATGACAAAACACCTAATCTTGTTGTTCAGAAAACACACCCAACTGGGTAAATTGAAAAATGTTGAAAGTCTGATTCTTCTTTAGCTTTCTTCATGGAAATACTATAGGCACTCTATTAAACTGAAATATATAATGCTTTTGAATGCACACATTCCATTTGAATTGCATTGAAAACCCGATTATTCCTCTGGTTTCTCGTTTATGTTTATCCTCCAGATCATTTACACTGAACTCTCTTGCACACTAAAATCCTTTTGAAACCTGCTTTTGTAGATTACTAGCTCACTGTATAATATGTTCATTATGAAAACAACTCTTATGTGTTCAAAATCTTGTCAAAACTATTCACACTTATCAATCTGATACCTATACTCCCTTGCAGATGTATTTTGAATGATCATTGCTCATTTTGATTGTCGTCCTTCACCAAACACTGATACATAACTCTATCTGAACATCTTCTCAGCTAAAGTGAACTAGCTGTGCCATGCTATAGCTTTTCATTAACCAGTACCCCATATCCAGATACTTGTATCATCTAAATATCGACACACAACAAACCTCTCTTCTGAATTTATGTGCCTTTGTAGAGATTTAACTTGAAACCTTGCAGCACCGTGAACCACCTGGCAATTTTAAAAGCTGCATTTGCTTATCGGTCAACTAGAACTGGAAATTCATTCATCACTCAAATGCATTGTCTATTTTTTGTATTCTCTGGGCAGCATGGTACTTTTCATGCATTTTATATTTCACTGAACAAACTGCTCTTAAGATCTGTCCTCTTGATGATGAAAATTAAAACAAAACATTAGGGCATAATGTATGCCTATTCACTATCTGAAGAGAAATGATGAATTGAAACTCTCATGACATATGATTACAATCAACACAGAAAATGAAAAGATTCAACAATTTCCGATGTAAATGCACTTAGTTAAATTCCTTAAGTGAACTAAACTCACTGTTCACCTGTAGCCTTCAGGAAGCAACCTGATTGTTATGAATGAACAGTTGGTCTCGTTGTTTGATGGATTCTCTGTTTTACTCTTCAGTTGTATTTCATTTCATTTAATGTATATAATGAAGTATCTTTTTTTAAAATCAGCCCATTTAACAAATAGGGCAGCATGCCAAGCTCTACCCTTGTGGGAGCCCGTTTTACTCCACATGCTCGATCTTCAAACAATGTTCAGCTTCATGACTTTACCTATACCTGCACAAGGAAACAAACAGTGTTAGCATAAAAAGGAACACGATTATGATGTTGATACTTCTCCTTCAACTCACTTCTTTCATACTGCATTTGATTGAATGATTGTTTCAATGCATTGCTAATAGTATATTGTACTATTGTAGGTGCATCATATGAGTTATGTCATAGTCGGAGCCACTGACACCCTTCTTTTCCTCTTACAGGTCGACGAAGCTCGAGATGACGAGGTGCACCATTCAACATCAAGCGTCGATAATCAGGCAATGATGACTATGCTGCCACTTATGTGTTTTCCTTTTACATCTTCAGTAGTGCATTGTGCTGTTAGAAATGTATTGGAACAGTTATAGTTATATCCACGGCTTGTGTGGATCCTTGATTTCAATTTCTGCTTTTCAGTTTAAAAGAAAATGCATTTATGCAATGTTGTAATACTCATTCTGATTGTGAAATCAAATGAAGCCTTGTAAAAATTATGAGTTCTATGAAATGAATAAGAGCATCTAAAATGCTATTTAGCTCATATACTCAATTATATATCTCTTTTAAAACTGCAACTTCTGAATGGCACTCTGAAACCTCATAACTTCACTAAAAATGCATAGCTGATATTCAGTGCATAATGATAATGATGCGAAACAACATTCGAACATGACACTGCAATTCTACTTAATGTTAAATAAAAGTCAGCCCGCTCCTCCATTTGAGCTGAGGAAAAATATATGTAACAATACCCTTATCATATTTTTGTTGTTTTACTTTCTCAAAAAATTGCCTAGTGTAAAGAATGTTGTATGGTTGGATAGTATTCATGTTGCAATTCAAATTAGGGATCACTTAAGAAGCTTTGGAAGCATAGAAAATCAAGATAGCATGCTATGGGGTTTCTTTAAGACCTTTCAAGAGAAGATGCAAGAAAGAGAGGATTCCTAGAACTATTGTTGACAAGAACAAGAATGATATAACCTTTATGGTTACTAAAGATGAATGCATTACGGAAGCAATGGAACCCAGAACAGTCTGGATTCCAAAAATGGGTTATGAGGTGGCAGAAGATGTAATCACAAACAGGTCTTGTAGATCTTATGTTGAGCAAACTGAGAGACCCTACTGTAGATAGATTTGGAACCTATGGGGAGATATCAAGTGAAGTGCATCTGAAACACAAGGAAAAGGAAATAAAGAAAAATGTAGAGAAATTGAAGGCAGAGTTGGAAGAAATTGTTGGTTCTTCCAAGAGGACTACAGAGAAGGTCAAAGCCCCATCTGTGGATCTGCAGGGTACACCAAGCATTAGAAGTTCCATTAGGACTTCTACTCTCTCTCCAGTTGTTCCAAATGCCTCTAGAACAAAGTTAGTAGTTGGTGTGAAGAAGAAAGCTACACCTAGTACCTCTATAGCACAACAAAAGGCTCCACAGATAATAAGAAAAGAGAAAGCTACAAGAGAGAGGTATGTATACTATGATGGTGAAGAAGAAGAAGAAGGACCTCAATTGGTTTGAAAGAAGAGAATGTCACAAGCCACCAGAGAAGAGACCAATACAAACAAAGCTAAGATTGATATTGTGGACATAGAAAGTGAGGAAGAAGTAGAGAAGCAAAAGAAGGCATTTGTCATTCAGAAGAGAGAAAATACATATGGTGAAGGATAAAATTATCCTAAGGGAAAAATCAAGAAGGAAAAATCCCCTCTAGTAAGGGAGCACAACCCTGTAAAACTAGATGCTTTGTTTAACAGTATTGCAAATTTTGGCCTGTTGGAAGAAACTACACAAATGTATCTAGATGAAAACATTGAAAATAAGGCCACAATTGAAGAGGCCTTCATAAAGTACATGGTTACATTCAAAAGGTGTCTAGATGACTTAAAAGGTGTCTTGAGCGCAAGAAGACAAGAGGCATTTGATGAGGATGCAAAGATAAGAACTTTTGCTTTGGAGAAGATTGGATCTTCTCTCATGAATGAGGACAAGGAAAGATTGGCTCATATTTACAACAGGGAATTTAGAACAAAGCAAAGAGTTAGTACCCTAATGAGTAGGGATAGATAAGACATAAAAAGGCTAAAGGATGAAACACTGCAAAAGGTTGCAGATCTAGCGAAGTAGTTAGACATGTCTCTGAATGATGAGATTGAAATGGAGCATGATATATCTACTTTGGAGGTCAATGAACCTACAAATGTTGAACAAGAATTTGTGTCTAGACTTGAGGATGATCAAGAAGCCCTGATAATAGATAATGTCCCTTTGGTAGAGGAGAATGTTGTTGCAAATGATTTTTCCCCTGAGAAGAAAGAAGCTCAAGAAGAACAAGTATTGTCTCTCTTGAATGTGCAAAACAATGATGAGTAGAAGGAAGAAGAAAAATAGGAGAACATAGAGAAACTTGAGGTGCAGAAGAATGAAAAATTGCCTCCTCTAGATTGTGAGAAAGTTGCAAAGGAAGAGAAGATTGCAAAAGTCCGCTTCGACAGTGGAGTGCAAGAGAAGGAGAAAGAGAAAAAGGAAGAGAGAAGCACTCAAATGGTTGGAAAATCCTTCAGAGCTTCTAGGGATTCCTTGAAGAGTTTATTGGATATAGAGCTTCAGTTCCAACCGGTGGTGTCAGCACAATTGCTACAAATTACCATGCAGTAAGGATAGGTTGACATGAACAAGATATCTCCCTTACACAAGCTACAACTTGGTACTTCATTACATGACTCCACTAGAAAGGAGATTATGCAAACTCTCCAAAAGAGCATAGAGATGATAGATGAAGCTATTAAAGTGTTGCAAGACTATATTCCTAGTGCCACCATTGATGAATCTATGTCTAGTATACAACAACTAAGGCTTCTCCTTGATTCCTTCAAGGAATATTCTACTAGCTTAGAGAAGTTGGAAAAAGAAGTGAATAAGAAGATAAGTGACAAAATGTTGGTAGAGGCTTCTGGCAAGTGTGCTGCATCACATGGTAAGTTACAAAGAAACTTAAAGTATATTTAGAATTATGTTGAGGAAGAAAAAATTTTATTTCATTTTTTCTTGAAATGCATTGTTACCATGAAGAGCATAGAAGACCAAATGAACTCAATTGAGTCTCAAATTGCTTGTTAGGAAGGCTGCAGGAACTCAAACACACTGTTTAGAAGTTGCAAGAAGCAACCACAAATTCTTGCGCTAGGCCTTGTCTTAGACCTCCTTGGTGAAATTGATGTTCCACCTTAACCTATAGGAACTTTACCTTGTCTAGGTTCCCCTGGTTCTCCTGCCAACCTCACTATCTTCACAAATTTTGAATAACCCAACCAAATCCTTGGTTCAACGCTTCATTCTCCTTTGGCCCTTAATCTGCCCTAAAGACCAAAGAAACTCAACCTTTTTCTAGGTTCTTGCAGGGGTTAGAAAAAGGTCACAAAGAATTCAAAATGACTTGTCTAGGGTTCTTAAACAACCACAAGTTTCTATCTTGCCATCGCTTTCACAAGATGCTTTCCTAGGGTTTGAATGGCTAGTAGCCATTGAGCCTCTTAACATAAGTAAATTGTTTTTCCCTCCTAAACCCACCAAAGGACTTAGGTTCTTGACTTAGGTAATGTGTTTCCCCTATCCACACCTTCAAGATTTCAAGGGTTTTATTCTTGCTCAGGCCGTGTGCTGTCCAAACACCAAACTTGTCAAGCAACTAGGGTTCGAAACTGCTCAGAAACAATTTTAGGACTGGTGAAAAGTTCTCCTCCTAAACGGATTGCTGGGATCTCTTCCTTAACACCATATGTGGCCAAGACCTTCCCCTAAATTCTCCAAAAATCTTTTCTCCCCTACAAGTTATTAACGCTTTATTGCAGCCTTTCCTAGTCGGGCTCTTCACTGGGTTGCCTAGGGCAAGACGTTTCTTCCAACTCCTGCAACCAAAGAAAACCTAACATCTACCATATGTACAGATACCATATTTACAAGCACAGATCCTAGGAACATTTCCAAAAAGGCCGTACAATTTTTACAGTGGAAAGGCACCCTAGGACTCCATTATTAAAAACAGCTTGCTATAGGACTGAAAATGACAGAAAACAAAGTATTTACAGATAAAAGAAGGAAAAAGGTATACAAAGACAGAAATATGGCACTTCAAGCTTATACAATGTAAATACTACATACTACAAACAAGAAGATAACAGAGCTACGCCATTAAAGTTTAGTTTTTAACACAAAAATGTAGAAAAAACTGTCTTTGTACGTTTCTTTTCAATTTTCAAGGAAATGTCACTCAACATAAAAATGTCTAACCTCTTCCCAAAGTCAAGGCATGCCTTAAATAGGCTTCCAAAGCAATTTAGATGCTTGGGTCGGGCTTCAAAATGACCTAAAAACAACATTTGTAAAACCCGTTGTGTTTTCAGACATTTAACAATTTTTGCCAACCTAGCAATATGATGTTGTAAAATTATTTAATACTTGTCACCTTATTTCCAAAAGTTCAAAAACACCCTAAGAACCTAAAATAATGGTCAACATGACCTTATGATAGCACAACAAAATTAAGAACTTCAAACAAAATTTCAACAATAGTTCTTTGCCAGGTGCTCCTGCACCATTCTCCCCCTCTCAACTCAAACAACTAAGGAACTTTAGGAGAGATCAGAGACATATCAATGCCTTGCTTCTTAAAATCTGCTTCTTCTACCCAGGTAGCTTCAAATTCATGCTTTTCCTTCCATTTGACAAGATGTTCCATGTACACCTTGTGCCTTGTAGTATTTTCACTCTTGACTCCAAGATCTTCTCTGCTTGTAGCTTGTCTTGATGAGGGAAGGGTACATTGCTGATGTCCTTGAGAACTTCTTGAATGTTCTAATCCTCATCCTTGACTGATCCCTTGTACTTGATCAAAACAACAACATTGAAAACTGGTGAGATGCCCAAATCTGATGGTAATTCCACCTTGTATGCATTCTTACCATATTTGGCCAATACCTTGCATGGTCCCACTCTCTTCATCTGTAACTTGGTTGCCATTCCCTTCTGCAATCTGGATTTGTTGAGGTGGACCATAACATAGTCCCCAACTACAAATTGTACATCCTTCCTTGACAAATCAACATTCTCCTTCAACTTTTGGGTTGCTGCTGTGACTGTGTTCTTGACCTGCTCATGAATCTCTTTCATGGTCTGAGTGAAGTCTTCAGCATGTCCACTCCTATGCTCCATAGATCCAAGATCTCTAAGTTCACAAATACCTCTTGGGTGCATTCCATACACAACCTCAAAAGGACTTTTTCTTGTAGTTCTATTGACATTGTCATTATAAGCATATTCAGTTTGAGAAATTAACATATCCCAACTTTTTCCATATTCCTTGGTTAGAAACCTTAGAAGATTACCCAACACTCTGTTAACCACCTCTGTTTGACCATCGGTCTGAGGATGGTAAGCTGATCCAAATGACAGATTTGTTCCCAATCTGCTCCATAGAGTCTTCCAAAAGTGACTCATGAACTTCACATCTCTGTCAGAAACAATACTTAGAGGTAGTACGTGGATCCTAACAACTTCCTTGAAGAAAAGATGAGCTATGTAGTTGGCATCATGAGTAGTTTTGCAAGGTATGAAGTGAATCATCTTACTAAATCTATCTACCACAACATAAATACTGTCAAAACCAGTCTTGGTCTTAGGAAGACCTACCACAAAATGCATGCTCACACACTCCCATGGTCTGTTAGGAATGGGTAGGGGTTGATATAAACCAGCATTGCTAGCTCCCCCCTTAGCTTTCATGCATACAACACACTATTCCACATATTTTCTGACATCTCTTGCTAACTTAGGCCAGTAATAAAACCTTTGAACTAGCTCTAAAGTTTTATTAATACCAAAATGCCCACTAAGACTTCCATTATGCTTTTCTTGAATCATATTTTCTCTCATTGACCCTCTTGGAACACATAACTAATTACCCTTAAATAACAGTCCATTTTGCAGTGTATACTCAACATATTGGCTATGAAAGTGATTTTCAAAATCAGAACATACCTTATAAGCTTATGAAAATTCTTCATCTTCACCATAGAGATCGTTGAAACTCTCTAATCCAATGCTCTTTAGCTATATTTCCTGCACTATCAACATTCTTCTGCTTAATGCATCTGCCACCTTATTCATTTTCCCTTTCTTGTGCTTGATAGTGAATGTGAAGGCTTGGATGTATTCCATCCATTTCAAATGCCTATTACTTAGTTTTTCTTGGGTGTTGATGTAACTAAGTTCCTGGTTATCAGTAAAAACCACAAACTCTTTGGGTAACAAATAATGCCTCCACTTCCTAAGGGACTGCACTAAAGCATATAACTCAAGATCATAGGTAGAGTACTTTTTCTTGGCTTCATTGATCTTTTCACTAAAGAAGGCTACAGGCCTACCTTCTTGACTAAGTACTCCTCCTACAGCTACCCCACTTGCATCACACTCAACTGTGAACAACTTGTCAAAACTAGGCAACAACAGAATTGGTTGAGTTGCCACTTCTTGTTTCAGTTTTTCAAACCCTTTATCAGCCTCTTGAGTCCACTTAAACTTTGTTTTCAGACCACCTTTAAAGGTATCTAGGACTGGTGCACATATACTACTGAAATTCCTTATGAATTTTCTATAGAATTGAGCCAAACCATGAAAACTCCTTACCTCTGTTGCTGTGGTTGGTGTGGGCCAGTTTAGGATGGCTTCCACCTTGCTTGGATCCATCTTCAACGTTCCTTGGGATACTAAAAAACCCAAGTACACAAGTTCTTGCTTGAAGAACTCACACTTCTCAAGATTGATTGCCAACAACTCTTCTTGCAACCTTTTAAGAACCATCTCCACATGCTTGAGGTGTTCTTCTGTTGTCTTACTGAAAATTAGTATGTCATCAAGGTATACTACCACAAAAATCCCTGTGAAATCCTTAAGCACTTCATTCATTAGTCTCATGAACGTGCTAGGGGCATTTGAGAGGCCAAATGGCATCACTTTCCACTCATATAAGCCATCATTCATCTTAAAATCTATCTTCCACTCATCTCCATCCTTAATCCTGATTTGATGGTAACCACTCTTGAGGTCCAACTTGGTGAAATACTGTGCTCCTCCAAGGCAATCCATTAAATCTTCTATTCTAGGAATAGGGAACCTATACCTAATTGTGATTCTATTTATTGCTCTAGAATCAGTACAAAGTCTCCACTTACCTCCTTTCTTTGTTGCTAATACCACTGGTACTGCACAAGGGCTGATGCTCTTTTGAATCAAACCTTGATCCAATAACTCTTGCACTTGCCTAGCCACCTCTTGATTCTGCTCAGGTGTAAGCTTGTATGCTACTTTGTTAGGCAATGAAGCTCCAGGTATGAAGTCAATTTGATGAATTATAGCTCTCCTTGGTGGTAAAGTTGCAGGTGTACCATCACTAACTATGCTCTTGTACTTATCAAGCAACTTTTGGACTACTTCTAGTAAGACTGTCCTTTCAGCCTTTTCTTCCTCTTTGGATTGCATCATGATCACATATAATTCATTTCCTTGGTGTAGGTCCTTAAGGAACTCCTTACCACTACTCAACATGATGTTAGGCACCTTTGACTGTCCTTCATCTTCCTCTGTCAATGACTGCAGTTTGAAGGTTCTTCCATCCTTCTTGAATGAGATGGTGTTCTCTTTTCCATCATAAACAACACTTCTATCATATTGCCATGGTCTTCCCAGTAGTAGATGGCACGCATCCATGGGTAATACATCACAAACCAACTTATCTTTATAGCCTCCAATTGAAAATTCCACTGTTACTTGCTCATTGGCCAAAACACTTTGCCCTTTGTTCAGCCATGTGACCTTGTAGGGGTTATTGTGAGGTACCTTCTCCAACTTTAACTTAGTTACTGCCTCCTCTGAGATTATATTGTCTGTTGAACTAGAATCCACAATGACTTTGCATACTTTCCCAAGTATCTTGCACCTTACTCTAAAAAGAGCTCTTCTTTGCTTAGGTTCCTCTTTGACTGGCTGCCTGATCAAAACTCTGTTAAACATCAGATTTTCACCTACCTCAGATTCTATGTGACTGATTTCAGATGCCTTAGGACTCATAGTGTCCTCTTGTGCATAGGCCACTCTCTTTTCATTGCTAGAAGATGATGCTTTCTCCAGACATCTATAAGCAGGGTGACCTAGTTGGTTACAATGATAACACTTCATGTTTGCAAAATAAGAGTTGCTCCTAGCTGCTCCTCTTCCTCTGTTTGAACCTCCTTGAGGTCCTCTTCCTTTGTTGTATCCTCCTCTTGAAGATGCTTCACCTCCATGCTCGGTGAGCTTTGCCTCTCCTTGATTTCTTTAGTCACTGCCTCTTCCTTGGTAACCACCACGTTGTCCTCTTTGATCTCTACCTTTGCCTCTGCCCTTGGAAGACTGATCTTGCTTCCTCTTGTTCCTTTCTTCAATCTTTATAGCCAACTGATAACATTGGTGGACTATCTTGGGACTTAATAAAGCCATCTCCTCCTGAATGTTCCACTTCAAGCCATTAAGGTACCTAGCCACCTTAAGACTCTCATCCTCTGTTACATTAGATCTCAAGCAAATCTTTTGGAACTCTTCAGTATAGGTGTTTACATCTTGGTCTTTCTGCCTTAAACTTTTCCTCTTCTTGTGCAACTGAATCTCATATTCATCTGGCATGTAGGCTTCCTTTACCTTAGCAACCATTCCTTTCCAAGTTGATATGGGCTGTTTGCCTTCTTTCTCCCTTTCAGTCTGAATAAACTTCCACCATGTCAAAGCTGATCCTCTCAATCTTGACTTAGCAACCTTCACCTTCTGAGCTTCAATAACTCCATCACACTCAAAATGATTCTCCATACCTTCTATCCAGTCCATGACCAAATCAGGTTCCATTTTCCCACTAAATAATGGTACTCCCTCAAGTCCTTTTCCACTCAAGGCTTTCAATGCCTTCAAGAAAGGCTCCTCCTCCAAAACAAGGTCAGGTTCAGGGACCTTGTCTTCCTCTGGAACCTCTTCTTCCTTTGGTACCTTTCCTTCCAACCTCGCATTGTTCAATACTTTCTCAAGTTGCTCTATTCTTTCTTTTAAAGACTTGTTGTCCTCTTCTTGTTCTTCAACCCTCTTGGCTAATTGTGCATTTGTCACCATGACGGGAGATTCACTTGACTCCACCTCTGACATATATTCCTCTTTCCCAAATCTTTTGCTTGCTCTGATACCAATCTATTAGGGAGGCTGCAAGAACTCAAACACACTGTTTAGAAGCTGCAGGAGGCAACCACAGATTCCTGCGCTAGGCCTATTCTTAGACCTCCTTGGTGAAATTTTTGTTCCACCTTAACCTATAGGAACTTTACCTTGTCTAAGTTCCCCTGGTTCTCCTGCCAACCTCACTATCTTCACAAATTTTGAATAACCCAACCAAATCCTTGGTTCAACGCTTCATTCTCCTTTGGCCCTTAATCTGCCCTAAAGACCAAAGAAACTCAACCTTTTTCTAGGTTCTTGCAGGGGTTAGAAAAATGTCACAAAGACTTCAAAATTACTTGTCTAGGGTTCTTAAACAACTAGAAATTTCTATCTTGCCATCGCTTTCACAAGATGCTTTCCTAGGGTTTGAATGGCTAGTAACCATTGAGCCTCTAAACAGAAGTAAATTGCTTTTCCCTCCTAAAACCACCAAAGGAATTAGGTTCTTGACTTAGGTAATGTGTTTCCCCTATCTACACCTTCAAGATTTTAAGGGTTTTAGTCTTGCTCAGGCCATGTGTTGTCCAAACACCAAACTTGTCAAGCAGCTAGGGTTCTAAACTGCTCATAAATAGTTTTAGGACTAGTGAAAAGTTCTCCTCCTAAATGGATTGCTGGGCTCTCTTCCTTAACACCATACGTGGCCAAGATCTTCCCCTAAATTCTCCAAAAATAATTTTTCAAAAATATTTTCTCCCCTGCAAGTTATTAACGCTTTACTGCAGCCTTTCCTAGTCGGGCTCTTCACTGGCTCGCCTAGGGCAAGACGTTTCTACCAGCTCCTGCAACCAAAGAAAACCTAACACCTACCATATGTAAAAATACCATATTTACAAGCACGGAGCCTAGGCACATTTCCCAAAAGGCCGTACAATTTATACGGTGGAAAGGCACCCTAGGACTCCATTATTAAAAATAGCTTGCTACAGGACTGAAAATGACAGAAAACAAAGTATTTACAGATAAAAGAAGGAAAAAGGTACACAAAGATAGAAAGATGGAACTTCAAGCTTATAAAATGTAAATATTACATACTACAAACAAGAAGATAGTAGAGCTACGCCATTAAAGTTTAGTTTTTAACACAAAAATGTAGAAAAAACTGTCTTTGACCGTTTCTTTTCAATTTTCAAGGAAATGTCACTCAACATAAAAATGTCTAACCTCTTACCAAAGTTGAGGCATGCCTTAAATAGGCTTCCAAAGCAATTTAGATTCTTGGGCCGGGCTTCAAAATGACCTAAAAACAACATTTGTAAAACCCGCTGTGTTTTCAGACATTTAACAATTTTTGCCAACCTAGCAATATGATGTTGTAAAATTATTTAATACTTTTCACCTTCTTTCCAAAAGTTAAAAAACACCCTAAGAACCTAAAATAATGGTCAACATGACCTTATGATAGCACAACAAAATTAAGAACTTCAAACAAAATTTCAACAATAGTCCTTTGCCAAGTGCTCCTGCACCATTGCTTAGACCTCCAAAGTGTATGATCATATGAGAGATGTAGATGGAACAACAAGGATAGAAATAGATAATCTACATGGTCAATTTTTCTAGCTACGGGAGCAAAAATAGAAGATAATAGTATAGTATAGTCAGCTTTGAGGCCTAGTAAGTGCAAGGCTTACTTATTTGACTGGAATTTTGGTTGATACGGAGAAGATGCTACAATATAATCCAGTACCCAACTCTTTGGAAGAAGGTGAAGAGCTCCATTTGAAGTTTGAAAATCAATGTGGACTAATTGTCTTTGCTAAGAAGGAATGGGAAATAACAAAGAAGGATCTAGAGCCACACCTTACAAAATTGAAGGTGTCCAATCAGGGCAATTCACCCTCCACAAAATAAGTTGTACATTTCTATTTTGTATAGATAGCTTTTCAAATTGCAATGTAAATTTTTGGATTATTAGATAGCTTTTTTGTACATTTTTGGTTAGTTTTGTTGGAGAAGAGATGAAAATAGGAGTGAAATAGTAAGGGGGAGTTACTCCCATGTACATATAGATATATATCTTCAGAAGAGAACATTATAAAGTTGAATAGTTTCATAGTAAGGGCCCCTTTTCCCTTGATGTCAAAGAGGGAGAAGATTGGAAGTTTGAGTAGTGTTTCCATCAATGACAAAGGGGGAGATTGTTGGAAACCTAATTTTTTGGAGATATTGTTGCAAGTATGCTACAAGTGTGGAGATGGTTGGATAAGGAGATTGGTGGAAGCTTGTGTATGCTATAGATGTTGTCATTGATGTATAGCGTGAATAGATAGTTGAGTAGGGAGATTAATGAAGATTGATGAGCATAGCAATATATGGTGATTTTCATTGATGTTAACCTATTGAATAGATGCATAAGTGTTGGTCCAAAGAAGACCAGATGATTTGGATATTTGCCTAAGTCCAAGAGTAGTTTATCAGTGTTAAGAGAACCAGTCTTTTGGTCTATAGTGTTCCACCATGAGGAATTTGGTTATGTCATTTTGAGGTAATGGTGTCTGTTGGAATACTCTAAATCCAAATTTTCATGATTTGATGTCTTCCGTAGTTGAAGATAATAGTGACAGAGTATCAGTCTAGTTATGCTAGTGTAACTGTGATAGAGTGTATGATTGGAATGCTCTGCATTCCACCGCAGATTAACATTTTGATATGCGGACTTACACAAGTTTTTGAGGATACCTGTAGTATGTTTTCTCCAAGTGAAAAGTGTTTTGGTTAGCATGTCAAGATGTGAGTGAACAAATGGTTCATTCTATTGTTACTTCACTAGTGGTGCTGACCTAAATATTTTGGGTTGCACAAAGATGAGTAGAGGTTGGAGTGGAATTATGGGAATAATTATAGGTCATGACGACCTATCTTAATGTGTTATACACTTTAGTTTCCTTTGCAAGGTGTGTATGATTGAGTTTTGAGTTGATAGGATGAAGTGTTGCATGATACATGTTTTGGGTCGACCTAATTTATGTTTTGGTTGGTTGCTATATATACAAGGTTAATTCTTTTTGTGACGAGGAATTGAGATGCGAGATAATTAAGTGTGTGTGAGATTCAGAGCGGAGAAGTGCGAATTGTTTTTTTAGGTGAAGAATGAAGCATATTAAGTTAGTATTCTGAGCTTTAGTGGAACTATGTTTTTAGCATAGGTTAGATGCTTTGTTAGCAGTTCATATTTGGTAGTGATCCACTCTTTCTTCTATCTCTTTCTATTCCAAGCAGTGACCCCTTTGGTAGTGAGTCACCAATAGTGATCCTTTATTTTCTTTGGACAATGAGTCCACCAATTGTATCAAACTTTGTAACTGGTTACAATATCTATATTGTGAGCTAATCCTCACCACAATTTTTCCCTTTTTTTGGGTTTTCCATGTAAATATGGTGTTATTTGATGTAATGCATGCTTTCTATGTTCTTTTCCATTATTACAAGTTTAATGTGATGCATTGAATGAATTTTTAAGTTATTAAGAATACTGATTCACCCCACCTCTTAGTATTTCGAGTGTTCAACAATATATATTTTTCATGACAAATGGGCTCAAAGCCCCCTTCCTTTGCCCCACCATCATGACCTTTTTTGGGTATTTTGGGTGTTTTTTCGAGTTATTTTCTTAGCCCATGGTGTGGTAAATCTACCTTATTGATGTGTACATTAATATTCACACATGCATTAAGGGTTGATATTATGATTTTATGAGGATTGTTATGTTGTTAAAATTGCTCCAAATATCCTATTGATGATACTCCCATAAGGACTTAGACTATACAAGTGCATTATAACCATTGGTTATTAAATAATACATTGAGTTGCTTTGAAGTTTGGGTTTTTTCTCTCGATAGGGATTTCCCCGCACATAAATTATTATGCTATGGTATATTGCTTTTTTGTGTTTATTTCCTTGTAACTACATGATCAATTTAATTTTTACACATACTTGCTCTCATAGACTATTGTAGGAAACTTCATGTGAAACTATGCTTCTTTTTATTTAATATTAGAGCTTGATCACATAGGATCCTAAGTGTTAGGGGCAAGGTTTTTTGTTCTAATCTTGGTTTGAGTGAGAGCTTGTATAGAAGGAGATATTATTGTGGGAGAATGACAAGCACGTCAAAGGTAGGGATGGAGAGGTTCATTGGCACTAAATTTGAGATGTGAAATCTCAAGATGGAGGATATGCTTGTAGGAAAAGATATATGGGCTTTTGTATCCAGATCCAAACCCACTGTAATGTCATAAAATAACTAAGATCTATTAGACAGAAAGGTGAAGGGCCTTATTAGGATTTACTTGGGGAATTTTATTTTGTTAAATATATATGAAGAAGATATTACACAAGCTCTTTAGAACAATATTTTCTTGAGAAAGAAGTGGTACACCTTGAGAATGGATGGTAGTGGTCATGTAACCGAGTATTTGAACACATTCAATATGGTTGTGACCCAATTGCACTCTTTTGGAATGAAAGTAGAGGAGGAGGATCAGTGCATGACACTTATATGTTATTTTCCAAACTCATGGGATCACTTGGTGATGACAATTAGGAGCACTACCTTGAAACAAAAAATGAATGAGATAGTGTTGCTTTACTTCGAGAGGAGATGTACTGGAAAGCTTATGGATCTACGAAGGAGGTCCTAGATTTCCATAAAATACTAAAGGAGAAAGACAAGAAAAAGGGTGAGAAGAGAGAAAATTTTAGATTCAAATCCCTTGGGAGATTTAAATCTTCCCCAAGGATAAGTGTTGGAGCTATAGTAAGACTAGGCATTTTTATAGAGATTGCAAAGAGAATAAAAAAGAAAAGAAAAATGATTCAAATGATGAGTTTGAAAAGTCTTATCAAGATGATGCAAATGTCTTTATTTCCACCTTGGAAAATCATGCATGGAAAGGTTGTGGTAGATAATCTTCAAACCTTCCTTCCAGATGACCTCCCATTGAAGGTGGTTTTCAAAATTTGGTGAATGTGATGGTGGAAAGGTGTACCTTAGTGATGATTCTCGTTTGATCATAGCTGTTCATGGAAGAGTTTAGATTTAATTCCTTGATGGAAAAGCAAAGGGGAGATAAATGGTGTTTTGCACATCCTAGTTTGGTATGAACCTTTTTAATTATTAAACACAATGATGTAAGTGTATAGATTGTTTACTCTAGAGGAGTGTGTATAAGAGTATGAAGGGCTATGGTGCTCACTAAAATTATTTGACCTAGATGCATGTATTATCCAATACAATAGTGATTTTATTCCTATAGTGAAGATATTTATAGAATCTATGCCTTCGCCATCAAAACTAGCTACAAAGAGGAGTGTTGTGACTACTTATAATGGCTAATATTTCTAAGTACTTGAGTGAGCTCTTGCTTTGGATTGTGAAGTACCTATAGAGAAAATAGTATTATGGTACTAGAGAATGGACCATATAAATGACAAGGGTATAAAGATCCTACAAAATAAAAATATTGTTAAGGGGATGAACGTTTGTACTCTTAAATTAGATTTTTATGAATATTGTGTGTATCGAAAGAAAATTTGTATTTTATTTTATTATATTTCTCACCGATCGTCTAGGGTGGTGGATTTAATTTATTCAAATGCATTTGATTTTGTTAATATTCATTTGATTTCTAAGTATTTTGTGTCTTTTATAATGATTATTCTAGAAGGGCATAGTTTCTCAAGAGAAAATTTGAAGTCTTTAGTTGGTTCAAGGAGTTTAAGGCACTTTCAAAAAATCATACTAGTAGGAAGATTAAGGTTTTGAGGACTAATGGTGGTGGTGAGTTTTTTGCTACAAATTTTAATAGATTTTATAAGGTGTTGGATTGAGATACATATGAAAAATTCATCCACCCCATGATAGAATCGTGTATAAAGAATGAATATTACATAATGGAGAGGGCTAGGAGTGTGTTTAGTCTTGTCACAAAAGTTATGGGTAGAAGTTGTTTCTATGAATTGTTACTTGATTAGCAAGTATCTTATATATAACTCTTTTTGATAATAATTTTATGAAGACATAGACAAGAAAAACTCCCCTATTACAATATCTTAGAGTTTTTGTTTATAAGGCATATGCACATGTGCCTAGGGAGAAGCAACCAAAGTTGGAGAACTAGGTAGTGAGATGTATCTTCATTTTTATGGTGTTGTTGTGAAATGATACAAGCTCTGGTATCTTGTCACTAGAGGAGTTATCTATAGTAGATATGTTATGTTTGGAGAGATTAAGCCTTCCTCTATAGTGTTGTAGCCAAAAAAGTATTAGAAGAAGGATATGGTTCATTTTGAGAAGGTTGAACAAAAATATTGTAAAGGACTTGAAGGGGAGGAGAGCTCAAGTTATTCTAATAGTTCAAAAGAGGAGATAAAACCTCCACATCAACTATTGAGGAGGTCCACTTAGCAAAGACAACAACCAAACAAGAATACTCCTGATTGGAGATGTATTTTTGCATTGATTAATAATATCGATGAGCTTAGAACTACAAAGGAAGCAATAGATATAGGTGACTCTAAGTTATAGAGAGTGGATTTGGATGAGAATCATGGTTTCTATAGGTTCTATCTACCGTAACCTTTGACCAAGGCTTGAGTTATTAATTTGTGATGAGGCTTCACTTATATCCTTTAAGTCCTTGCATTTTCATTCATTTTTCTATCCTCATTTCATTGAGTTCATGGGCTTATACATATTTGAGTTTAAAAGAATATGCAGAGGGTGATGCGTGTCGACACTGCACACATTTTCCTCAGCTGACAGTAGCTACTCTCAATGTGTTGCATAGGAACACCATGCAGCAGCTTCGTGCGCCACTAATGAAAGATATTAAGTAGAAATTACTTTTTAGGCTCCATCTTTTCAAAGGAACCACGTGTCAAGACTATGCTCTTCATACCAAGGCCAAAGATAAAAGTTTCTAAAGATTTGTGTGATAATGCCACAGGCCCAACATCACATAACCCTAAGGGAAGAATTGAAAAGTTTTTATTATGAGCATGACATCTGATAGTGCCACATGTTGAATGAGCACAAGCATGGGAATTTTTTAAGCCCGAGGGATGCTAAAAGGTGCACTATTGGTCTATCTCAAAACTGGATCAACCTCAGGAGATAGTTGGTGATGCCATGCATCAAAGAAAGAGATGCAGGTAGCAAGGCAAGTTTACAACTTGATTCATCAAGCGATCGAGATAGAGGTAGTGGGGCATCCAGATGGCATTGTCGTTGCGAAGTGGAGAAGTTATGATTACCCAGTATTGCAGTTGCAATGGTCACATGATGATGACACTCATGGGAGGCATCAAGCCAAAATATTTTTGATTATGTCCATCTCCTCTAGATGAGGAGATTTTTCTATTTAAGTAGCTTTTCTCTTTGCAAAATGGGGTAGAATGATTGTAACATGAAAAACATTAGCATGTTATGTTCTTGAAAGAATAGAGATTAAATACATAGATTGTGCCATGTTTTCCTTTCTTGCGTGTTTATCTTTGTTTATTTTCTTGAATTCATACTTTGTGTCTATTTGAAGTGTTTGCAATTGTGGATTATTCTCTTTTAACTTTTATAATTTCAGTTATATTAATGTATGTAGAATTTTAAATCATGTTCAATACTCTTTTTAATTTCTATGAAAATTGGTCAAACTAAGATCTTATTATGCTATATCACGAACAAAATGTTGTAAAATCTTGGCAGATCACCTTAGTTATTTTTGTAGGCATTTAAAAATGACCTAACACTTATCACACATCCTAAATGACATTTCCTCATCATCGGCATCATTATCACTAAATATCACTATATTTCACATCAATTACATCAAAAACCCTAATTTCCTTTATTAATTGAATAATATTACATTATTTAATTAATTCACTTTTTCACCATTTTTGACGAATTAAATAAATTTCATTTATTTAATAAAGTCCTAAAACCCTAATTTATTCTATTAATTAAATAATATGACATATTTAATTAATTCACTTTTTCATCATTTTTGACTAATTAAATAAATTTCATTTATTTAATAAAGTCCTAATCTAACTTTATTCTTCCTGATTAATTAAATAACATCAATTATTTGATTATGTCACTAATTTACCCTATTCCCCTAAGTTAATTAAATTATTAAAACATAATATTTTAATTAAATCACTTTCCCCTAAACATGAATAATTGAATAAATTATTCAAAATATCATCCAAAAGGTTAGGTCAAATAATTACAACTTTGTTTGTGAAAGTCAAGCTTGATTTGTACTTTCAACTCAAAAAGATTAATTAATTATAATCACCCACTTTCATGATTGAGCAAATTAAGATACCTCAATTGCTCACTCTGATTGGCTGACTAATCCATCTATTTTTGAATGATTCATCTATTCTTCAATCTCATAGATTATTCAATCTATTTCTTCAATCCCACTGAACACTCAAATTGATTTCCTCAATCACATCGATTATGTAATCAAAATCCATTGATTATTCCTATCTATTTCCTCTCAACATCTTTGAACCTTTGATCAAGATATTCTACTACACGATCTTAAGCGTTCATTTTGAAACACAAATTCTATCTAACAACCATCTTCTTCCTCAAAAATGATCGGAGAATCAACATATTTTGCACAACGAAGTAATGCCAAAATCATAATCGATCTTTTGACAAACTTTACACATATCTTTGATCAACGACATTGCACAACTTTGAAGCTTTTTCTACACACAAATGGAGGCTTCACATTGATACAACAAACAATCCAACATCTTTGCGAGCACACTTCGACACAAGATTGGTAACTTTACAGTGTATTGAATTCATTGTTATTGTTTTATTTCAATTGCTTTTGTGAATTCATTATTCTTGTATTATTCATTTCATGAGTAATGGGTATGCAACATAGCTTTTGTTTGGATTAGATTAATTTCAATTCAAGCATGTTTTGATCTCTTCACACATATTGATTTCCCCCTTACACATTTTGGCAATGCCCGGTGGGACCCATAGTCCTTAGCACTAACTATTTTATGAGTAAATTTTGAAGTTGTAGGTCCCAAAAACACAATTGAAAAGTTTTCACATAGAAGCTATAGAAAACTCACACGATTGATTTTATGTTCCTACTACAGTTGACGTTTTCCTGATTGCTTTTGTCATTTCAACTGCATATGTTGAAATGAGAGGGGCACACTTGATTTTTTTAGCTGCTTCTGCTTGACAAACATAAACTGCTTTTGATTTTTTTAGCTACACTTGCTTCTGACAGGGCCGCTTTTGCTCTGTCAAAATTTTATCCGAAAGTTGTAAGTTGTTTTTTGATTTCTAACTCTAAGGGTTACTTGATTTGAATGTTTGACAGGTGCTAACATTTTTTATGCAAGATTTACAAAATTATGGCATGGGTTTCTCCAAGAAACAACTAACATTCTTTTATTGCAGGGAAGGTGAACAGTCGAAGTTTTAAAATTTTCAGAAGCTTTCTAGATTAGAAAAAATTAAATTTAGTGCCTAAAATGAATCCCACAAATCACATGCTTTCAATTGGTGCTTAAAAATATTTTTTAGAAGCTTTCTAACTTGGGAAAAACTTCTCAATTGGTGCTTAAAAAGAATTTTCAAAAGCTTTCTAGCTTAGGAAAACTTTTCAATTGGTGCTATAAAAAGAACCCCACAAATCCACATGCTTTCAATTGGTGCTCTAAAAAGGAATTTTACAAAGCTTTCTAAATTAGAACAAACACTTTGTTTTGGTGCTCTAAAAAAATGTTTGCTTTCAACCAAACGCTTTCAATATGTTGAAAAAATGGTTGATTTAATTTTGTTGACCAATTAAGACAAAGCTTTAGAAACACTTCAATTGGTGATTAAAATTGGACAAATGATTTTGATTTTGCATATTGCTATCTCTTTGTTTGAAATCGAGAATACTTCACTTTAGCGTACATAAAAAGAACAAAATTGATATCTTGTACACACTTTATTTCATTTCATTTTATTTACTTTATTTTTTATTTTATTTTATTTTTTGAGGCTTAAAAATAGTATTGCAATGAATTGTACACTATGTATTCCATGTTTGAAAAACTAGGTGTCTATCCTCTCCCCTTGTGCCTTTTGGCAATCTTGGGTGACGAAAAGCATCTTGAGTTTCTCATATTTGTTTACATTTCAAAGCATACCTTTAGAGGGCCTACCTCTCGATTTGTGAGAGGGAATGAACCAAGCAGTACTTTTGTTTTGGTCCACTATATAAATAATTGTGAGTGTGACGAAAGTCATCAACCACCTGGTGCAGATGTTCTGTATCGACGAAAGTCTCCCTCAGTATCTGTGAGAAATGTAAAAACCCGCAAGGGTTGGGAGACCTTTTAAATGAGTTAATCGCCGCATGTATAGACACCATATTATCCCAAAACATGTCTAAGAACCAATGTTGTAGAAGCCACTCCTTTTAACCATAAACATTCTTTGAAGTGGTGCATCAGAACTTTGATTCCGAGAAGTTACTTACCTAGTTCGACTTATGGTTGAGCTTAAAAAACTCTCCATTCATTGCATGTAAAATCAACCCTTTGAGGGATGAGGTAAGCCCATCTAGAATAAAGTGTCTATCCCTGGGGTGTAAATTGTCTTCACGAAATTGCCAAATCTTTTGGCTACTTTGAAACATCAAACATTATGCTTAAATTAAAATGAACGCATCAAAACAAACATTCAATATGGTTATCAAACTTCAAACCCTTTTGACTTAGTGTGTGATGGCACCTTCAAATTTTTCCAAATTTTAAGTGCCCATGATGAAAAATTTGCTTTGCACACTCAGAAATGCACCTAAAAAATCTGCCCTAATGACCTACTTTGGAGGGTCATAATTCATAGACCATTTGCTTTCATGTCGAATCCCTTGGCGAGTGTATTCATTTAACATATGTGAACATGTATGTTTTATTTCAGCTTCTTGTGATGTGTTTTGAAACGGTTTTGAAATAACAAGTTGGAGGGTTTTGGGACTGTTTTGTTGTTTGCATACTCTCGGGCCTACAAAGTGGCCCCCTGTTCAGACTGATATTTCACAACTGGATGATCGTCATGGAAAATGGATTGTTGATCCACATTCCCCTTATATTCATATGCTCCTTGGTCTGGTTTTAGAGCCACAAGATTAAGTTTTATATTTTTACTAGGTCAAAAGCAAATGCAGTTTGTTTTGTTTTTACATCTACATTTCTAGAATGTTTCAAGGTGGTCAACTTTGACCCTTAATATCTTGTGAAGATTGTGGATTAAAGGAAGGCCCTCTTGAACACATACTAAATGGACCTAAATGATCTAGTGTTTCTAGTGGTAGCTTTCTAGAAGGTGATTTGATAATCTTTCAAGGAGGCGACTTGATGTGCTCAAGTTGGTTTTTGATAAGTGCAGTTGCAAAAAACTCTGAGTGAGCTACTTTGGATATTAATAACTTGCACCTCAAGATGAATATTTCCAAGCCATTTTTTGCACTAAATTTTTGGTTCAAATGTCTACATGCATGCTTAGTTTCAGGCCCCTAGGATGAAGTTTTGATGGGTCATTTAATTGTTTTCTAATTGTGACATGGCTAAATTTGGTGTTCCAGAAAGTTTCAAATTTTGCAATTCTAAAGGAAACCCATTTCTCATTTTGGTCTATAACATCTCCATCGCCAGTTTCATCAAAATCGGAGGTCATATAATGCATTATTTTAATGCATTTCAGTTGTGGCGAAGGCATCCAGTAGGCTAATTTACAAAGGAGGTCCTAGAAATCTTTCGACAATGCAAGTTTTGAGGAAATGGATTTTCTCTAAATAATTGATAATGTCCCTACGCAAATTTTCATAGCTCCAAGTATCTCGGTTTTCCCACAGTAAATTTCCTCTAATTGGGTCGTAGGCGAAATTAAAATTTCACTATTTCCTATGTTCAAATTGTACATATTTAAAATATTTTAAGTATTTTAAATACTTGTAAAAGGAAAAATGCATGTGAAAGAAGGAAATTTTAGGGCAACATCAAATATTTGACAAACATTATAAAGTTTCAAGCTTTATAAAGCTTTTCTTCATAGGAAGCTTCGCCGCCAGCCCGTGGGAGCTCATGCTTACAACAATAGCTTTTCATAGGGAAGTGGGGAGAGGAGGGAGAGATTGAAAAATTGAGGGAGCAACTTTTAATAGTTTTCTCCAATGTATTTTGGGAAACTTCAGGTAGGATTTGAGTAGAGTTTTGGTTGAGTGGTTGTTCACGTTTTTGGCTTTCTGGCAAATTCTTGGGGGTCTATTTGAGCTCATAATTGATGATTCATGGTCAAATTCATCCATTGACCATTCCTAGTGCCTGAGAGGTATTTTTGTTCATGTCTGGGATGGATTTTGAGTGTCGGAATGGCTAAAAACGCCCTCTCATTAAGAAAAACAACCCAATGATATCACCATTTCTTAGCAGCTTGCATTGGTAGTGAAAATGTATCAAAATTGTTAGGAGAAATTCTATTTTGGTGCCAACACCAAAATTTTATTATATTTGGCTCAAATGCATCATGGTAGGCTTTCCTTGCTAGCCCGTGAGGGAAAGTACTGACGGTAGCATCTACTTGTGAGGAAGTGGGGATTGGTGGGAAGGAATGCAGTGATTATAATGTTTAAATAATAATGTTTCATTTCATCTGTTGAGATAGGAAAAATATATGAAAAGGTTGCAAATGTTTAAGCATTATAAAATGTGTTGCCCGCCAACCCGTGGATTTGATAATGCCACGCAAGAAAAGTAGCGAGGGTGCGAGGAGTGGCCATGGTGGGCCCAAGGGATAATTTTAAATACAAGTGAGAGAAGATAAAAGGTGTGGGTAAAAAATATTTTATTTGCCTGAGAATAAATTAAATATTTTTACCTTTAAAAAGCAAGTTTTTTAATTTAAAGTGTAAAATGAAAGGGCATGGGAAAGATATTTGCATTGCCCGATACAAAGTGAATTAAGAGCCTTAAGTGTTGAAATGCAAAGTAAAATGCAGCCTCCGCTATTAAAAAAAAACTATTTGTTGGGAATGAAGATATTAAAAGTGGAGCAAAGACAAGATAACAAAAGGGGATTTAAAAGCTTCCATAGAGGAATAAAATTATTTGCAGCTATAGGGTAAAACGAAGAAGAGTAGTGGGTTTTTTTTATAGTAAGTTAAATATTTTAGTTGTTGGGTGAAAATAAAAGAGATGGGTGAATGATTTTTTTCTACAGTTAGTGGAAATGAATGATGACTCTTCACAGGAAAGACAAAACTTTCAATTGTAGGGAAAGTGAATGCAAGAGGTGTGATTCAAAGTGAAAATTGAAGATTCTTTAGGTGTAAAGGCAATTACTGATCAATGGAGATGAGTATGCTAGATATCTATTTCAGATTGTCATTTAGGGTTTCTTCTTCCTTAAGCATATTTTTATGGTTCGTTCTAAGAGGTTGCTCATTCTTTATTCTCATGGGAATACCATTTTGTAACAGGGTCTCAAATGTATAGTGTATGTTTTAGGTTTCTGGATTAATTTCAGTCATGTAATGGAGAATGTAATTACAACACTGCCATGTTAGATAAATAAATGGCAAGATATTCTTGGTCAATTTTCTCCATTGTAGACATTCCATAAGTTCTGAATATAAGAAATCAAGGGTTTTTGTTGTTCAGCTTCTTGTCTTTCCTTGAATGTTTGTTCACTGTTATTACTCTTATTCAAAGAATGAGTCAAATTGTATTAACCAGAATGAAGATTTATGCAATTGTATGCAAGGATTATTAAGTATTTTTGGTTAAGTCTCTGGTATTAATGATGTAAGGCATTATTGATATGCACAGTTATGGCAGAATAAATGTTGTAATGTATTTTAATTTACATGGCTTAGGTGACTCCACCCTGGAATATGGCACTGGTATTTTAATGTTGCAGTTTCCTAAGATTGTTTTGTGAGCAACTACAATTTTAAATCAAATTTACTTATCTATCTTGGTATCATTGTGTGTGAAATTTAATGATTTACATTTCTCATGTTTAAAATTAGGCATTACCATGAAGGTTAGCCAAACCTTTAGGGTAGTATGTCCATTAAACATTTAAAGGAGAATCATTTGTTTACAGTGTGTTTGATACTTTGGCACACAAGTATCTGCAAATATATTGTTGGGATCACCCTCCTAGGTTTAATAGAGACTGAAGTGTAGGGGATAAAGGGGTTTTTATTTAGTCTCCCATTCGTTGGCCAAATCTCTCCTTGAATCTAACCATTAGGCCTTGCAGCCCTTTACAATTCAAGTGGATAGTAGATTTGAGAACCAACATATTGGTGACTCTGCTAGGGAACATCAGAAGAGTATCTATTTGCACAAAGTCAAAAATTTGGTGAATTTGAACATCTGGTTCAGATATTGAGAAATTTTCAAACCTGGAAGTAGTTTTGTTGTAGAAATTTAAAAGAATTTGTGTGACTCTGTTATTGGAGAAGACCCAAAATGAAATTCATCTTTGAAGGAGCTTCATATTGTTTGAAGTTCAATCCTTTGTGAAGATAGGTGGTGACTCTGTCAAAAGAACCTGATGAAGATGTAAAGAAAGTTTTAGATCTACAAAGATTTTCAGTCAGGAAGAAGAATTTACAACAACTGCAACATACCTAGGTATTTTCCATATTTTGGTTTTCAAGAAACATAAATATGTATATGAAGACCATATTTGAAAGTCTTGAAAAAACTTGGTTCCCTATTGAGTGAAACTAAGCACTAAGGGAATGGTAATGATTTTTCTACATACTTCTGAGTTATATAATTTGTAGCCTATGTATTATGTTGGAGAAGTATGCTTGTTCTTTAAATATGCCCGCTAAATAGATCTTAGGTGTAGATGAATTTGAGTTATGCATTGCAATATTTTGAGGTCATGATGAAAGCAAGAAATAGGGTAGTGAATGATCAACTATAGATTTGATATTTGAAATTTGAATGAGGTGTAAGAAAACATATCATCCACCTATATATCCCTATGGGGTGTCAAATGTAAACATGCAAAGTGTGCAACCTCGGTCATGTCATCAAATAAATTTCTCTATTGAAAGATATAAAGCCATAAATTTCAGTGGTATTTTGGGGTTTCCAAATGTTATTCCTAGTAAATTTAGGGAACACTTACCAAAGTTCAAAGGGAAAAGCTCAGAATCAACATCTCAACATCTACAAGAGTTTTCATATTTGATGGGAGATTATGAGATAGGTCATGAATATGTTGTCATGAAGTTATTTTTTCAATCTCTAAAGGAAGATGCCAGAGATTGGTTTTCATATTTTTCAGTGTGCTCTATCTCTTCATGGAATGAGTTAATGGTGGTGTTCATGGAGCAATTTGGTGAAAGAATTAATGCTAGTTTTATGATAAATAAATTTATGAGCATTGAGAAAGAAGAGGATGAGTTGGTCCCAATATTTAACCTGAGATTTGCTAAAACATTGAGGGATATTGCTAAAGGTATGAGACTAAGTGATGTAGTGTGTTTGGTTGTATACTTGGGTGCTTTTGATAATGAAATGAGCTATTTTCTGAGAGATAAATATCCTACAACCTTGCATTAGGCCTATGATATAGCCATGAACATTGAAAACAACCAAAAATATGGAATGCACAAGGTTTATTTGTGTACAAGTGTTTGTTTCTGTTGACGGGTCTCAATGACACAACAATGTGCAAACAAAATATTGCTATTCTATTTCTCTTGAAAGAGAAAGACAACACATGGATATCTTAGCTCCCAAGGTCTTTGTAGTTGGTTCTCAACTATGCTGATGTTGCTCAATGGTTGATGTGAATTTTAATGTTTAAGGGGCCTGCTGGTGTTGAGGTTGTGGATCGTTCTAAGATCAATCATGAATTTAAACCTACTTTAACTAGGGTTTTTAAAGAAACAGAAAAAAGATAGATAAGAGCTTTGGAATAGAAAATAATGTTAATTCATCCAATTTAACCAGACTTGTTACCTTTCAAAGAATTCCTAACTAAAACTGCAGAACAAAATTAACTTGTGATTAACACACAGTTTCATTCATTCACAGTGCTAATTTCAATAACAGATTGCAAGTCACTATTTAAACAAAACATCAAATCAAACTTCATTCCTTGAAAGCTTCTCAAATCAAATGATCAAATCAAGACGAACACCATTCTAGAACACAACATGAAGTGGATTTTAATCTGGTTGCTTCTGTACTATTAGTGAAATAGATAAGCAAAATTTACAAACCTAGCACAATCACCAATGTATAGAGAATCCATGACTCCAAATCGTTTCCATCTACACTAAGAAAATTGGAAAGATACATTACTGGCTTCTGCTAAATCTAACTCCTAACTAAGAAGACAAAAGAAGTTCCCATTACAAAGAATCAAGATGCAACTCTGTCTCCTCTATCCTTCAAAAATTTCCTATTCTTCAAAATCTATCTCTAGACCTGTCTACTCTATTATCTCCTCTATTTCTGCTTTTTTCTTTTCTACAAAGAGGCAAGAATGCCATATATATAGAGTGTACCAAAAAGAATGCGCTGGCCCCTGTCTTAGGGTTTACAAAGATATCAATTTTTAGAAGGGTCAGCTCCCAGATCTTTTTGATAGAGTTAATGCTGCGTTGAATGGCATCCCCGTTGTCCATGTTGGTGAAAGATTGTTCTGGGAATGACCTGTAGATCTTTTGTAACTACAACATTAACTCCTAGCCTCCGTGTCCATCTTCGATATCCCTTGTAGAGATGCCTTGAATGCTCTAAAGCAGTGCCATTAATACCGATCTGCCTTTTGCCAACAGACCTCACAACTATCCTTGTGACTCGTAGTTTCTTCCTCTTTTCTGCCTTTCTCCTCGCTCCAGATCCTTCTACCCATTGACCGTCCCTTCTGGAAATAGTTTCCGGCCTCCTTGTTAGATCTCTACACCATTGTTCATCAAGGTGTTCCATTGGCTCATTCACGGAGCAAATCCAAACTGGCTACATTTTGCTGGTCTTCTTCAAGGTGGTAGTCAATAATTCAATGGCTCACTTTTAGTTCCTTTTGATTGGGTGAACAAACGCCATGCTAGATTTTTGGGCAGTCAAAGCTGATCCATATTAAATCGCATGTTGGTGAGACACTAATCGTGTCTCCCCAATGCGATTATGCCTCTCCTAGCAGCTATCGGCGTAACATATGATAGTCGACGAGACCTTTTAGCAAGCTATAGAAGTCATATCAATACCACAAAACTATCGGCAAGACAGTCGTTATCGGCCAGAAGTCATGGCAAGACCATTGCATTCGGGAAGACATCTCCCTGAGCTCTAATCATCCGCTCGGAGCTTCTCCGAGCTCATTCTTATTCCCCGAGCTTAAGCCCCTTCTACTTCGACAAGACTTCTTCAAGTCAGTGGGACATTTTCCGAGTTCAAGATCTTTCGGCGAGCTCATCATATGTCAGGGAGATCTCCATTTGTCAGCGAGACCTTTTGCCTAAGGCATACCCCTTTCGCCAAGACCTCACTATATCGGCAGGACCTTTCACCTAATTCATTCATTCTCCCTGGGCTCATTATATTTCGGTGAGACTCTGTTGGGTTGGTGAGACATTTTGTCAGGTGGAAAGAGTTATAGTGATATCCTCCCCGTCGGTGAGACAATCCCATATCGACAGGAGATCCCCTCAAACTCACTATGTTATACTGAAGGCACACCCTTCAGCGAGACACATGCTAATCAGCCAGACCTCATGTCGAAGGCAAAATCATTCGCTAAGCTCAAAGCTTTCGGTGGGACTTCCTTTTGTCGGTAGGACATTATGCCGAATGCCTACCCCCTTTGGCGAGCTGATATCACATCGGGGAAACTCTCTTAGGTCGGCGAGACTTCATGCCAAAAGCAAACCACTCTCCTTGAGCTCTTTATCCTTCGGCGATGCTAGTCTTGCGTGTAATGATCGGGGAGACTTCCTTTGGTCGGCGAGATGTTACACCGATATCATGCCATATCGGCAAGACCTTCCACTAAAATCCAAACATTACACCGAAGGGAGAGAACATTTCGGCGAGACTTTTCCTCTTCGGCCAGACCTCATGCCGAACATAAATCTTTCCCGGCAAGATCCCCCTGATGACATCCCTCTTTGGTGTGACCTCCCATGTCAGCGAGACCTCACGATGAAACCAAAACCTTACCCCGAAGGTAACATCTCTCCGTGAGATCTTCATCTTTTGGCGAGCTCAAACCATTTCGGGGAGACTCCCAGCGATGCAAACCCCCTTTGGATTTCAAACGAATAGAGCCAAGCCACCAGTCGGCAAGACATCTAAAAGGTCCCAACGACTTTCTTCTTGAGGAGTTTTATACTGAATGTGATTGAGGCATGCCTTCAGTTGACTTCCCTGGGAGATATCCTCAGATGAGTGATTCAATCCTGCAAAACAAATGCCTCCATTAGTCCTCAAAGCATATGAAATACACTATTGTTTATGATTATTTCATTCAATTCTTAGTAAGAATAAAACCAACTCAAGCTGAGACATAACCAAAATCAAGTAGAACAAAAGACAAAATTAAGAGGAAAACAAAAGAATTCCAAAGGTCAAAGAAAATAACAGAGGCAACAAAACCAAAAAGAGAAGGGGGGCCCATTTTGTTCCAAAATAAAATGGGGTGGTTATGAGGGTATAAAAAATGGCGACTCGGCTGAGAAAATGGTTTAACCATTTTCAAGAAACTGAAGGATTCAGCTACCTGGAACTCTTGGTTCGTGAACATCACAACTCCAGTTGAGTCAGTTTTAACAACCAAGGTTGAGCTAGAATCTCAAATGTAAATCAACAATAGCTACCCCTGAATCTATGTGTGTGCTTGGTTGTGCATCACTCTTTTATAAAGTTTTCTTCATCTTTCGAACAACAATGTGCAAGATTTGAGCTACATGAGTTGATTCCCTTTAGCTATTGTGTAATGCTATCCTGGGCATTGCTCCACTGCTAGTGAGGTGTCCATAGCCTCGATGGAGATACCTCTAGTTTTCTCACAACATCGCTCTATTGCCAGTCAGGCGTCCATAGCCCTGGTAGAGATAATAGAATCACCCATTCATATTGAGTCCTCTTTTCTCTTTAAATAGTTCTCCTTTGTTTTTTTTTTCTCAGAAAGTTTCAGATATTTCATTCAATTTTTTTTTCTCAATATGTCAAATGTTTAACATATGTTCTGGGTTGAAAACTACCATGGACCTCATAACAACACTTGGGAGATTGGATTTTTCACTCAAATCTTACAACACTATCATGCTAGGACAAATATACCATTGCAAGAGGAGATGATCTTGATGATTTATGACAGATTCAAAGGAGCTAATGAAGGTTATTTACTTTGCACCTCATTTCAAGACTTTCCACAACTCTTATTGACAATGGGCATGAAGCAAAAGTTTAGGATAAAATCACCCAATTAGCAAACCTGAAAATATCTAAACCACTTCTCTCCTAACGGCCAAAGTATGCTTCAGATAACATCCCACTATTTAAAGATGGAAAGAATAGAGAAACCCCAAAGAATAAACAAGACAGAAACAAAATAACAAAGGAAACAGAAGGATAGAAAAGGAAGAACAAGCAAACACCCAACAAACTATTTACAAATAGTAAAACCAATTATTTACATAAAGAACAACAAACTATTCACATAAAGAACATAATTATTTGCACACAGAGGTAATTCGTAAGCATAAATTATTTACACAGATGCACCGCCTAGTAGAGATACCAACTTCATGACTCAAAATAGTGTTTAAGAAACTGTCCATTGACAGGCAATGGAACAAGTTCCCTAGTTAAACTACTCAATCAAAAAGCATTTTCTCCTAGGATCTCAGAAATCTAATAGGGACCCAACCAGAGCCTATCGAATTTGTGGTGACTGCCCTTCTTTTCACTAGCTTTATCCCATAGCAGCATAAGGTCTAATATTCTAAAAGCTTTAATTTTGGCTCTTTTGTCAAACCAACGTTTGACAACAACCTGATGTCTAAAGAATTGTTGCAATGCGACATCTCTCTGCTCTTCTAATTTCAACAAGGCAGCTAATCTTCTATTCTATTGTTACTAGAGTAGAACTTCTACATGAACTCAAGGATAGGTATTTGCAAATGAATAGGGAACACAGGCTCCTGCCCATACACCAGTTTAAATGGTGAAGTCTTTAAAGCAGCCTTAATCCTAGTCCTATCTGCCCATAATGCAAATCTTAGCTGGGTATGCCAGTCCCTAGGGTTGTTCTCTAATAGTTTTTTAATTACCCCTAAGAGATTCTTATTGGTTGATTCTACAACTCCATTTCCTTGTGGGTAATAGCTTGAAGAATACTTTAAAACAATTTTATGATTGTAAGGCCATGAAATGAATTCAATAGAAGAAAAGGAAGAGCCATTGTCACATACCAATGTGAAGGGTACCCCAAACCTAGTGGTGATGCATTCGGTGAGGAACTTGATCACTACCTCTGTTGTGCTATTCTTGCAAGGTATAGCGCCTGTCCATCTTGTGCAGTAATTAGTAGCAGTCAAAATAAACTTGTGTCTTGCAGAAGAGTTTGGGTTAATTACCCCAATAAAATTGAGTGTCCACTGTGCAAATGGCCTTACCTCATAGATAGGCTGCAATGGCATGGCTGAATGGCATTCTTTTGATGCAGAAATCTAACATATATGACATGTTCTTACATGCAGATGGGAATCTTTGAACACACACGACTAGTAATAACCAGATCTGAGGATCTGGTGTGCCAATGAGTCTGCAGAACCATGACCTGTGCCATGTTTCCCATGGAATTCAGTGATCATGTGCTTAGCCTCTTGCTGATCAAGGCATCATAGGTATACTCCTTCGAAATTCTTCCTGTATAGCAATCCTCCTTTGAGAATATAATGAGAGCTCTTCATTCTCAGTGCTCTCCTCTGAGTTGTATTCATTCCCTACGGGCACCGATTATTGAGCATAAAGCAAATGATATCGACATACCAAGGGTCGTTGGAGAAGGACTGAGTGGTGTATTGCTGACAAATGATGTTGTCACTAGTATTGGCCATAGACTTAGATAGGCCTGTACCTCTGACAAGTTTCATAGGGTGTATCTCCAGATCGAACTCCTGCAAAATGGCCATCCATTTCCCTCTTCGTTCTCCCAATTCGCTCTGCATGAGTAGGGACTTCACAGCTACATCAGGGACTACAACAATAATTTGACTTCGGAGAATCTAGTGTCTAAATTTCTTGACAGCCTTGACTAGCTCAAAACCTTGCTTTTCAAGAGGTGAGTACTTAACTTTAGCATTTTTGAATGGAGAGCTCATGAAAGCGATTGGTCTCTCCTCTGCTTCTCCTCTTCATTGAGTTAGGATAGCTGCATAGGAATTTTCAAAAGCAAAGGAATAAATATAGAATGGTTTTAAATAGTTAGGGCTGGTGAGGATTGGCGCTTCTAAAATGGATCACTTGATCTATGAAAACGTGACCTTTGCCTCCTTACTCCATTTTGTTTTGGCGTCTTTCTTCATCATTTCGTTCAATGGTTTTACAATTTCTGCAAAACCCATGATGAATTTTCTCACAAAGTTGATCTTTCCAAAGAAAGATCTCATCTCCTTCTTACTTGCTAGCATGGTGATCTTCAGAATGGATTCAACTCGGTCTGGATCGATTGATATTCCCCATTCTGAGATTATGTGTCCCAAAAGCTTCCCTTCAGAAACTCTGAACACACACTTTTTGGGATTCAGGGAGACGCCATACTGGATACACCGTTCAAGAACCCTAGCTAAGTCTACAGCGTGGTTTAGCCGGTCCTTGGAGAACACTGTCAGGTCGTCCATGTAAACGATGATGCATTTTCCAATCAGATCTTTGAATGCTACGTCCATGGCACGTTGAAAAGTTGCTCCAACATTTATCAGACCGAATGTCATCCTTCTGTATGCAAATGTTCCCCACTTTGTAGTGAAGGCTGTCTTCATTTTGTCTTCATAGTTAACCATTACCTGATTGTATCCAGAGTAACCATCCAAGAATAATATCATTTGAGATCCATTGACAGTCTGCAAGACTTCATTCAGAGAAGGAAGTGGGTAGTTATCTTTTTCTGAAGCTCTATTCAGATTTCTGAAGTCTACACATAGCTTGATCTCTCTGTTTTTCTTATGGATTGGAAGTAAGTTAGCCACCCATGTTGAATGGTGTACAGGGAAGATTATCCTTGCAGAAAGCAATTTCTGAACTTCTTTGAAGATCAGTGGTTCAATCAAGGCATTGATAGGGCGTTGTTTCTGTTGAAATGGCTTAACTTCAGGCTTCAAAGGAATAGTATGAGTCATTACAGAAGCATCAAATGTCTTTAGGTCTTCATATCCCTAGGCTATTGCAACAATATCTTTCTTCAGTGCCATCAATATGTCTTTGCTGATTGCTTCAAGGCAGGATTTCCCTATGTAGACATTCCTTTCAGGACCAGAATCAACTAGGTTAACAATTTCATATTCACCTTCTTTATCTTCAGCTGATATCTTCTCCCGAGCCCTTGGGTCTGAATCAAAAATTCTTTCCAAGGCCACCATTCCCTTGGGGGTGCTATTACTTTTTAGATTGAGGACACCTTCTATATCACAATCTCCAGGGTTCCAATCTCCTTGATCCCTGTTGGACTCATCAATGATTTGTCTTTCAAAAGCATCTGAACTTGCTAGAAAAGCAAGGATATGTCGATCATCATCAATAACTTGAAAGTTCCTAACATTATCAGGAACTGCAGGGGTGGAAATTAATTCCACTGAGAATCTCTTGAGCTTGGAGCCTTGCATAGGTTCCAGGGTGCTTGCAGCAACAGGTAGTGAATCAACTATCTGATTCTCCTCTCTTGGGATTAAACTAATCCCAAAAGTATCAAAGTCTTCAATCAAGTTCCATGCCCAATTTCTATAAGTTGCCAGCCTTCTATTGTGACATGTGTATTGGCTACGCACTTGCTTGATAACAATTTTTGAATCTCCTTTGACCATCAAGGCTATGACCTTCTTCTTATGTGCAAACATCAGCGCCTGAGTTAGAGCTTCATATTTTGCTACGTTGTTAGTGCATCCAAACTGCAACCTATAAGAAGCAAAGAAAGTTTTCCCTTTCAGGCTGGTTAATTCAATTCCAACACCATAGCCTGTTTTAGATTTGGATCCATCAAACGTAAGGATCCACAGCTGATCATGAGCTGGGTTTGATCCATTGGAGCTTATTGTGGGAATTTGGATAGGATGAGCCAGAGGTGGGCTGCTTGATCTTTTGCATCAGATATAGGGAACGAGTGTTCAATAGGTTCTTTAGGTACACCTTCCAATTCTTGCACAACTATATCATATAATCTGTGGCTATCCTTTTGACAGTCACTTGTACCTTTGGTTAACCCTTTGGGTTTCGATATACTCGTGAGTACAGGGGTGTTGAACAAACCTTGGGGTTGCTCCTCATTAACATGCTGATTCCAAAATGTGTCTGGGGTAGGTTCATTTTGAGAAGGAACTTCCTTTGAAGGTATCTTATCCCTGGTTAACATTATTGCTTCCTTGGCTTCAAATGAGAAGTGATTTGCAACAGTCTCAGGGTGACTTAAGCTAGCTTCCTCAGCTTGGGAAACATGATTTAAAATGTCAATGCAGGGTTGGCAAGTCAATTCAGAATGATTTTGGTAATGCACCCTGCACCAATTAGGGAGTAGAAGACTCTGTAGATAGGTATCTTCCCCTAAGATCAACTGATCCTGTTGTAGCTTCTTGATAAATACTTGTTGGTTTTCATTAATCATAGAATCAGGGAATTTTGGTATTGGCAGTTCTTTAGGATCAAGAACAGAAAAGGTTAAAATTTCCTCTCCTTTATAAACCCCTATCCTGGTTTCAAAGTAAGCTACCTCATTGGGGAAATCATACTCAGTGATGACATGCTTGAGGCGAGGCTCACTTTCGACCCTAATTTTTGTAGGCACTCCCCTCCATGGTAGCCACATATGTGAAAAGTCAAGGGAGAGATATCCCCTATACCTTTCATCAAATCTCTGCTCAACAGCATACCATAAGTCTCAAGAATGTCTGCCACTTGAACATCTATATTGGTTTGAATCCTAGGGTCTAACCCTACTTGCACATGTATGTTTCTCAACTCTCCCACTACATTAACCTTTGTCTTGTCAAGTTGGATGACCTTCTTGTTTGTTTGGATAGGGTTTAATCCCAATTTCTTGTATATAGAAAATGGCATAACATTGCCAGAAGCCCCCGAATCTAACAGACAATTATGTAGGTTCTTCCCACAAATTCTTAAACTTAAAAGAAATGGTGGAGTACCTACCTTGCTTCTGTACAGGGTTGCGTTCATGTCTACAATAGGTGCCACCATGTTCTTTTCTTTTGATTTATTAGCTTGCTCCAAAGCCTTCAGCACTATCTCCCGTTGGGAAGGGCACCACTTTAGGATGTCGAAGTATGACAAAGAGGTTTTCTGTTTCTGCATCTCAGAAACAATATCAAATTCTGTACTATAACTTGCATTACTTTTGACAACCCCAAGTGAATTACCTCTATTATGGAAGTCAGGTGGGCCTTTTGGTGGAGGAGGGTTGTTATCAACACTTTGATTCAGAGGCACCATGTGATTAGGTGGTGCTGATGTGGTAAACAAACCCTTATTCTGATTTCTTAGGAAGTGTCCTCCCTTTGTTTGAAAAGCTTGGGCGTCATACATATCTTCCTCTAGCTCATTCTCATCTTGCCTTGGGAATGAGGGTTCTTCCTCGAAGAGGTCAAAAGTGATTGTTGTATCTACTGAGTCACCTCCTTTGTTTGAATTCCCTTGGAATTTTTGGGAATCCGCCTGTGCCATCTTGACCATCTTTTCCATTTCAGGGCAGTTTACCTCAAAATGGGTTGCAGTATCATGCATCCTGCACCAGTTAGTCATAAAATTGAGGTCAGCCACATTTGCAGTATGTGACCTCTCCTCATTAGCTTGATAATTATGGGAAAATCCACCGTTGTTTGGCACTGTATTCCATTGCTGGTTGTTATTTGGCCTCTAGTTATATCCCCTATTTTGATTTTGATAACCTTGGTTAAGGGAGTTTTGGCCCTGATAACCCCTCTGGCTGTGATTGTTGTTATTCTGATAAGTACCCTGATTATTGCAAGGAGGATAATTCATATTCTCAGCATGTGCTTCCTTCTATTTTGAACCTCTATTTCAAGAAAATCACTGATACCAAGCCATAAACCAGTCCTATACAACAGAGAATGATTTACCAGATATATTGTTAAAGAAGGACTCTCTAAACTTAGCACAAACTACAATGGGTAAACTTAGTATTTCTAAGGAATCTTAAGGATAATGTTCTTTCTTAAAAGTCTCAAACTTACATTTGCTTATGATAAGAAGGTTCTTATTTTATCTCTTGAGTGAGTACCTTTGGAGGAAATAGTTGGCTTTGACTGAGTCTCTCATTTTTGCATAATAAGAGGTTACTCTTAAAGGTGAATTTGTGAATTTTTTTACAAAGAGAAAAGAAGAATTTCTTTGTGGTAAGGGAGATTATGAATGAAAAGATCCTCTTTTATTTACCACTATTTCAAGAATCAGTTACAGAAAGAAGAAAAAAGAGATTTTCATTGCTTTCCAAGAAGTAGTTGTTGGGAACTGAAAAGATTCATTGGAAATTTTTTATAAATATGTAAATTTGAAAACATAAGGGACTTCTTAATTACTTTTCAGGGACATAGAGAGGGGCAGTTTAGTTTTCTTTTCAAGCATAATTTGCTGGGCAGGAATTTTGAGTCTATGAACTCACCTTTTGTACTAGAGAAATAAGGGATATATTTTGAATCTTTGAATTTATGAATGTCTTCCTTTGATTGCAAATTTCATGTGTGTATGTGTGATCATTTTCTAGTGCATCTTTCTGTCATATCAAATTATGTAGGTGACTATTTCTGAATCTTTGAATTCAAATTAATTCATCTATTGAAAAATGGAACCCACTCTTTATTATTTCCCTGAGTATTGTTCGTGGATGTAGCATAAAGGAACTTTGTGTCATTTATTTGCATCCTCTTCATTTCAAGCTTAATCTCACATCTATTTCATGGTTATGGGTAGATGGTAGTGTGCCTTTTCTGCTTTCTGGTTAAAAGAATATTCCAGTTCTCATTCCTTGCATATCTTACGAAGGTAGTTGCGCCTTGTAAAACAAGTAGAGAGCACTTGTAACTAATCATTATAAGTGACTCAACTGTTGGTAGGATTTTCATTGGTATGGGAAAAGAGTATAAAATTTAAATAACAAATCTGTTAACCAACAATATGCTCCCTAGTTTGGTTTCAAAGCCACAAAATTAAGTTTGATATTTTTACCAAATCAAAAGCAAATGCAGTTTGTTTTGTTTTTACATATGCATTTCCAGAATGTTTCAAGGTGGTCAAATTTGACCCTTAATATCTTGTGAAGAATGTGGATTAAAGGAAGACCCTCTTGCACACATACTCGATGGACCTAAATGATTTAGTGTTTCTAGTGGTAGCTTCCCAGAAGGTGATTTGATAATTTTTCAAGAAGGTGACTTGATGTGCTCGAGTTGGTTTCTTATAAGTGTAGTTGTAGAAATTTTTCAGTGAGCCTCTTTGGATATTAATATCTTGCACCTCAGGATGAATTTTGAATTTTGCTAAAATTGGTGTTCCTGAAAGTTTCAAATTTTGCAATTCTAAGGGCAACCCATTTCTCATTTTGGTCCATAACATCTCCAACTCCATTTTCATCAAAATTGAAGATCATATGATGCATTATTTTAATGCATTTCAGTTGCAGCGAAGGCATCCGGTAGGCTAGTTTACAAAGGAGGTCCCAAAAATCTTTCGGCGATGCAAGTTTTGAGGAAATGGGTTTGCTCTAAATAATTGATAATGTCCCTACACAAATTTTCGCGGCTCCAGATGTTCTGGTTTTCTTGCAATAAATTTCCTCCAATTGGACCGTAGGCAAAATTAAAATTTCACTATTTCCTAATGTTCAAATTGCACATATTTAAAATATTTTAAGTATTTTAAATACTTGTAAAAGGAAAAATGCACATAAAAGAAGGAAATTTTAGGGCAACATCAAATATTTGACAAACATTATAAAAAAATTATAAAGTTTCAAGATTTATAAAGCTTTTCTTCATGGGAAGCTTCCTCGCCAGCCCGTGGGAGCTCATGCTTACGACAACAACTTCTCACGGGGAAGCAGGGAGAGGAGGGGGAGACTGAAAAATTGAGGGAGTAGCTTTTAATAATTTTCTTCAATGTATTTTGGGCAGCTTCAGGTAGGATTTGAGCATAGAGTTTTGGTTGAGTGGTTGTTGTTCACGGTTTTGGCTTTCTAGCAAATTTTTGGGGGTCCATTTGAGCTCAGAATTGATGATTCGTGGTTTGAATTCATCCATTGACCATTCCTAGTTCCTGGGAGGTATTTTTATTCATCTTTGGGATGGGTTTTGAGTGCCAGAATGGCTAAAAATGCCCTCTCATTTAGAAAAACGAC
This sequence comes from Sequoia sempervirens, assembly GCA_007258455.2. Taxonomy (NCBI): domain Eukaryota; kingdom Viridiplantae; phylum Streptophyta; class Pinopsida; order Cupressales; family Cupressaceae; genus Sequoia; species Sequoia sempervirens. The sequence continues at coordinate 417,683,581 of VDFB02086081.1, forward strand.
CCAGTGATATCACCATTTCTAAGCAGCTTGCATTGGTAGTGAAAACGTATCAAAATTGTTAGGAGAAATTCTATTTTGGTACCAACACCCAAATTTTATTATATTTGGCTCAATGCATCATGGTAGACTTTCCCCACCAACTCATGAGGGCAAGTACTGACGACAACATCTTTTTGTGGGGAAGCAGGGATCGGTGGGAAGGACTACAATGATTATAATGTTTAAATAATAATGTTTCATTGCAACTGTTGAGAGAGGACAAATATATGAAAAGCTTGCAAATATTTAAGCATTATAAAATGCGTTGCCTACCAGCCTATGGATTTGATAATGTCGTGCAAGAAAGGTAGTGGACGTACGGGGAGTGGCCATGGTGGGCTTGAGGGATAATTTTAAATACAAGTGAGAGAAGATAAAAGGTGTGGGTAAAAAATATTTTATTTTCCTGAGAATGAATTAAATATTTTCACTTTTAAAAAGCAAGTTTTTTTAATTTAAAGTGTAAAATGAAAGGGCATGGGAAAGATATTTGCATTGCTTGATGCAAAGTGAATTAAGAGCCTTAGGTGTTGAAATGCAAAGTAAAATGAAACCTCTACTATTAAAACAAAAACTATTTGTTGGGCGTGAAAATATTAAAAGTGAAGAGCACATACAACATAACAAAAGCAGATTTAAAAGCTTCCACGAAGGTATAAAATTATTTGCAGCTGTAGGGAAAAACGAAGAAGAGTGGAGGGTTTTCTTATAGTAAGTTAAATCTTTCAGTTGCTAGATGAAAATAAAAGAGATGGGTGAATGAGTTTTTTCTATAGTCGGTGGAAATGAATGATGACTCTTCACAAGAAAGACAAAGCTTTCAGTTGTAGGGCAAGTGAATGTAAGAGGTGTGATTCAAAGTGTAGATTGAAGATTCTTCAGGTGCAAAGTTAGTTATTGATCAACGGAGCTGAGTATGCTAGATGTCTATTGAAGATTGTCATTTAGGGTTTCTTCTTCCTTAAGTGTATTTTTTGCTTCATTCTAAGAGGTTGCTCATTCTTTGTTCTCACGAGAATACCATTTTGTAACATGGTCTCAAATGTATAGTTTATGTTTTAGGTTTCTAGATTAATTTCAGTCATGTAATGGAGAATGTAATTACAACACTGTCATGTTAGATAAATAAATGACAAGATATTCTTGGTCAGTTTTCTCCATTGTAGACATTCCATAAGTTATGAATATAAGAAATCAAGGGTTTTTGTTGTTTAGTTTCTTGTCTTTCCCTGAATGTTTGTTCATTGTTATTACTCTTATTCAAAGAATGAGCCAAATTGTATTAACTAGATGAAGATTTATGCAATTGTATGCAAGGATTATTAAGTATTTTTGGTTAAGCCTCTGGTATTAATGATGTAAGGCATTATTGATATGCACAGTTGTGACAAAATAAATGTTGTAATGTATTTTAATTTACACGGCTTAGGTGACTCCACCCTGGAATATGGTACTGGTATTTTAATGTTGCAGTTTCCTGAGATTGTTTTGTGAGAAACTACAATTTTAAATCAAATTTACTTATCTATCTTGGTATCATTGTGTGTGGAATTTAATGATTTACATCTTTCATGTTTAAAATTAGGCATTACCATGAAGGTCAGCCAAACCTTTAGGGTAGTATGTCCATTAAACATTTAAAGGAGAATCATCTATTTACAGTGTATTTGATACTTTAGCACATAAGTATTTGTAAGCATATTGTTGGGATCACCCTCCCAGGTTTAACAAAGCCTGAAGTGTAGGGGAGAAAGGGGTTTTTATTCAATCTCTCATTCATTGGCCAAATCTCTCATTAAATTTGACCATTAGGCCTAGAAACCCTTTAGGATTCAAGTGGATAGTAGATTTGGGAACCAACAGTGTGAATCCTTTGAAAAGAGCCCTATATTTGCACTCCTTAAGGATATCTGAAAATGTAATATCCCTAAAAGTTTTTGGATATTTAGGCTCTCATTTCAATTCCCATTAAGGACAAAGTTAACATTGGAAACTATGACTTTAACATTTCGATTTCCACAAACTTTGAGCTTGTAGAAAGAAACATGCTTAAAAGTTGTAGACATTCAGGGTCAAATAGTTTTGATTGTTGTGTTGTGTTATCAATTACCAAATCTCAAAACATATCAAACAAAGGCATTCAAAAACTATAAATTTATCCAAGCTGCTACCAACACAAAAACTAGGAAACAAATCTACATAGAATATCGCTATTGTTGTTGTTTCTATCACACTTGACTTAAAACTAGTCGTAGTCGACCTAAAACAACTCAGTTTTGCTCTCTGCCTTATAATAGTCATTAGTAAAAACATGTCGCTTTTGCAAAATTTGAACACAATTGTTATAAACTAGCCATAGTTGACAATAATCTTACTATAGTTGGCAACATTTCCCAGCCGCACTTGACAAAAAGCAAGTTGCTTTTTCCCAAGAAGGTTTCTTTCGCATGTACAGATCACTAATTAGAAACATTACACACAAAGACCACTTTTGAGAAAATTGGCCACAATTTCCTTTTTGTTTCTGTCACACTTGACCATAATCTAGCCGTATTTGACAAAAAATGTCGCTTTTTCTCCAAAATTACCACTTTTTCTCTATTTTTTGGTAAAAATTAGAGAAACAATTTGAAACTAGTTACAAAATCTGGTGAAAACAAAAATAGTTAGACTCCCAAAACACGTCATACAATCCATCATCCATTTGCGAAATCAAAACACCTCATCCTACTTTTAGGATTCAAAATTAAAACAAACAACTTGGATCATTCCTTCACTCAAACTTGTAAGATATCAACATTTGTTTGAACCTCAAGGCTAGTTCAAGTAAATTTCCAACAACATATCCTCTAGAAAAAGAAGTGAAAATATCGATTCAGGTCTTTCAACATTTTGAGTTCCAAGAATAGTGCCATCCCAAAACATCACTCAAACTCTAGGGTCTTGAGTATCACGAAAACCATATCAAAACACAAACACTTTCATCCTCTAACTTTATGACCATTTGGCATCCAATTGCTCCAGTTCAACAACTAAACCTTACAACACCTGTAAGATGGGAAATTTCTACTCGCATAGACTAAGTGACAACCACAACACTATCTAAGCTAGAAATCCAATCTAAACAAGAGAAAACAATCAAAGTAAAGGAGTAAAATCAAAGTAAAAAAATAATTCACTCCCTATATTGAAGTTGAATCACTTCTCTTATCTCTCCTCAAGTTGCCTTTGCAAGTTTTCCCTCAGATCGTGAAGTGTGAATGCAAATACCTGCAAACAATAAGCATGAAAATCAGAGATAAGTGGTTGTTAAATCAAAAATGGAGGAAGGCTCCTTTTATAGATAGCCATTTGAATGGACAAACGAGATCAAGCTTCTAGAAAGATTCCAAGATCGACGGTTGAGAGGACGTGCAATACAGAGAAGTGGAGGTTATGAAATGAAGGGTCAAGATCGAGAAGAGACCAGAGTTAATCGACAGTTGAGATTTGACAATGAGATAGTGGAGGGAGATAATGGAGAAATTAAAATTTAAAATCATTTAATTCATGAGAAGGAATCTTTGATCAAGTGGAGGCATAAATTATTTATTTGAGGAAAAAGAAAGTGGGCATTTAATTAAAATGATTTATGCAACCATTTAAATTAAATAGGGGGAAATAGAGAAATGGAATTAAATAATTAATTTGGAATAATTATTTAATGGGGAAGAAATTTCAAAAGATGGTCAAATAATTTAAAATTTATTTGACTATAGAAGAATTAAAAGATTAATGAATAGACAAACAATTAATAATAATCATTTGACTATAGATGAATAGTGAAAGGTAAATAATTAAATAAATAATAATTTATTTAATTATTGAAGAAAAGGAGATTAGCAACACAATTAAATTTATTTAATTGATCATAGTAGAATAAAGGTTCGGAGGTGAATTAATTAAATAATTAAAATTATTTAATTAATAGAGGAACATGATCAAGGATAATTAAAAAAGTAAAATTATTTAATTATGCAGAGAAGAAGAACAACAAAAATGACGCTTGCAAATCAAGACATTTTTCAGTGTCTACATTTTTCCCCTCTTTTACAAAATGTAGTTCATCACATTATGTCAAAGAAATTCAGTCAAAATATGCCCCGTTGAAAGCAGGTTAGACGCGTGCCCCCTCGAGAGAATTTTGCAAATTTTCAAAAAAATTGGAAAATTGTCCCGATAAGTCAATTTGATAGTCAAGAGTTCAATGGTGGAGATGAAAATGATTTTCAAGGTCATTAAGGGGGTCAAATTTGGGTTCAAAGTGGTCCACGAGTGTGCCTAGTACACATGCCAAGTGGAAACCCTAATTTGTAGGCTATAAATAGGAGCTTGATTAAGAAAATTAGTCATTTGTGCATTCTAAATTTAGAAATATTAGGAGATCTGGGTGAAGAAAGCTAAGGAGATGTCACCGGTTCTAGATGCTGCACACAAAGGTGATCACATCTACACGTTCTACTAGCCTGAGAGAGCGCTCACCCTGGTAAGTACTTGAAACCCACCTTGTTATTTTTTTGATTTTCGTGCATTTTAGCTAGGGAAAAATTTAGCAAGAAATTGCATCACTGGCATGCAATGCAATTGCATGTGCGAATGATGCAGGCAATGTATTTCTTTGCAATTGCCTTATCGTGACGCAATTGCATAGGTCTAGGGTAGGGACGGTTGTGTTGTGATGCATCGAAAGGGTGCGTTGCATTTGATTTTTGAGTCGCATACGCAGTCAGAAATGACACAATCAAAATTTAGCGACGAAAGCATGATTGGAAATGACCCATGTGCAAATAAACGATGCAATTGCAGTTGTGTGATGCATGTGCAAGATCAGAGACACCAAGAATTTTTGCGACAAAATTGACAAGTAGAACGACACAATTGACTAATGAAAAATTTACCCTAGTTTAGGATAAAGTGACTTGTTCAAGTTAGGTCCAAGAGGTCAAAGGAAAACTTTACATTGACATGATGGATTTTGTGGTGACTTCAGGTTGTGCTACCTCCTATTTATACTTGGGAGTCACGACTAGAGACATTTTGGCTTTAGGATGAGGTCGAGAGGTGGCCCCTTCTAGATCTTAGATTATTCTATGTGACCTATATGCCCATTATTAGGGAAAACAAAGGGCATGTTGATGGTGCTGGCAGAGCGGTGGAACTCCGAGACTTGTACTTTTCATCTGCCGACTGGGGAGGCCACTATGACATTACAAGATGTTTACCGGATACTACAGTTGTTGATTTGTGGAGAGTGAGTATGATATGACCCCGTGCGAGGACTATAGGCCATTTATGACTTCTATGATTATGAGGATGAGTCAGATAGCTCGGTATCTAGGGGTGCGAGATCAGGTGGGAGACCCTTGCCGAGAGATATGATAGATTTGAATGTGTTCTATGCACATTGATTACCAGTGTGATGATTCTTGATCATAGGGGTCACAGTTTTCTGGTCGGCTGGAGAGAGGTGCTGGCCAGGATGGTACAAGATGAGACAATTTATGTCTGGGGGCTATGTGTATTGGGCATGCTTTACTTCCATATTCATGAAATTACATACAAAGGTGGTTAGAGCATGAGCTCAGGGGCTACCTTACTCATGATATGGGAATGGGATCATATAGCAGTGTTCTGACCGCTGGTAGCACGATAGTTGGGGGCTGGTGCTCCATATGTATTTCTATATAAGGGTGCTATTAGACATACACATGTGGGAGAAACTGGATACTGGAGACACATGATTGACACGTTAGTGAGCTTCATCTAGAGGCCTTACAGGGACTATGATTTGTGGGTGTGTGAGGAAAAGCATCTCCATGGTGCCAATAGTCCAGGTATCTGATTGGTAGGATAGTATAGTGACAACACATCTGTATAGGAGAAAATTTTCACCCCTTACGCAAATTCACCTTTTGTACATGCTCACCTTAGAAAACCAAATCCAAAGGTGAAATTCCACATCAACAAGTTGCCTTCTTTCCACTTGGCATCTGTTTGTTGTGTCGGTAGAAGAATATTTGTCGGGGACGTCCGTGTGACATGTAGATGTCCACATGGCATGCTTACGTCCTTGACGGATTCCTATGTCTGTAGTTGGAAAAGGCGTTACACTTCCTATTGGGAACGATTTGTAACATCCCTCTTCGAGCAAATGACCTCGAAAGTGATAGATTCTTCCCTTTTTCTCCTTCAAATTCATCTATCTTCATCTCATTTCATCCTCTTGCAATCTCTTCACAAGCTATAGCAATTTCAGCCTTATTCTCAAGCACTTTCCAACATTCTCCACTCTCAATAACACTTCAACACTCCATTACAGCAGTAACAACACTCTGTCAACTGTAGAAAGCAAGTGTGAAGCAAGCCATTACAGTGTGGGCTTGAGGTTTTGTGAAACCTCCCTTTATCGCAGTCGAGGCTGTCGTGATTGTTCAGGTCCTCTTTTCTTCTCCATTGGTTAGTGATCTCTTGGTGGAGGTGGTAACGTTTTTCTCCTCTCCTTTGTGATTTTGTTGAGTAGCTCTTTGCTATTTTGTAGTGTTATTTGCATTCCTTTCTTCTTTACTTCTTTATCATACATTTCTCTAGCATTGCTATTTGGCTTTCTGTGGAGGTGGAAACACCAAAATGGGGATCTGACTAAGGTAGGACCCCTATAGAGCCCCAAAAAATTTTCCTTCTCTCTTGTGTGTAGGTGGACATACTTTCAGAGCTAGCTAGCAAATTGGTGCCTTGGTGAGATCATCCTTGTTACTTTAACTTTCATCTATTTACTTTATCACCTACGTTTATATATCTCATACTTTATAATTCTATTTTGTTCATTTAGGAGTCACTAGCTAGGCCATCAGCTTGTTTTATGGCAGTTCATATTGTATTTTTGATTCTCTGGTCGTACGAATGCCAACACAATTGAGAGATGCTAGCGCACCTGAGAGATGCCAACGCATGGCACTATCATCCCATAACTGTGCCTTCATCCTCAGGCAGAGAGCTACTTTAGGTATAGTATTGAATCCAAAAATTGACTCACCTAGCCTAAATTTGGGTTTCGGGTCTGTAGAGTGATCGAAGGGTAGTATAGTCCTCATAATTCTTGTCCCTTGCTTCAAAACACCCCTTTAGAGTGAGGTAAGTTATAGCAGCCTTCCACTCTTGGCTCTCCATGACTTGGGGCCTTGACGTGGTTGGTCCCCCTCTCTTACATTTTTGGTGAACCTGATGTGAACCATTTTGGTTTTGTTTGGCGATACTAAAAGTTCCTTTCCTTATATTCGAGGAGTGTTGTAGGTGTGAGTGTTGTGAGGCCTTCGCGTTACAACCCAACCTATGACCCCTAGTAGGGGTAGTTGGAAGGATCCAAAAGTTTTGTGCAATGAAACCTTAATTGGGTCACTGTCCTATCTTGCAACCTTTGGGGGGCCCTATGAGAGTGTTATTTACTCCATACGATGGTCTCTTTCCTGCATCAAGCTATCCCCTATGTGCAACTTGTGAGCAGTGGTATTGGTATAACCTTCACCTCACAGGATCTGTCGATGGGCTTTAATAGGGAACCATCTCCTCTCTACATCCCTACGTGAATCAACAAAAACATCGTAGTAGGTGTTCTCATTGATCCGACATCTCAAGTAAACATCATAACTAAGGAGATCATGCTAATCAACTTTTTGCATAAATATGCGTACGATGCACTTGTGAGCACCATCTGCACGCATGACAGACTTTGCATACCTCCTTTGGGTAGTATTGTCTTGTCGGTTTTGGTTGGACCTAAATCCGTGAATCTTTTGTTTGACATAATCCTAAGATTTGAACTCTTCAAAGTGAAGCTAGGTATCGCCTGGCTTGTGGCTATGAATGCAATTCCCTCAATTGTGCAAAAGTGTTTAAAGTTTATTCATGAGGATTTTGTACATGTGATCCACGAAACTAGTTACAAACCATCGGTCGTGCGTGGCAGTTACTCCTTAGATTACTCTTGGCCTATGCCCATTGGTCCTCTTCCACCTAGGAAGGACATCTTGTATCGAACTTATCAAAATTATTGGAGAGGGTGCTTAACGCCGAGAGTGAGATACCCTCCATTGCCTTATGATGTTTTACATAGGTCTTGCTTGAAAGCTAACAGTGATGTTGCCAAGGAACATAGAAGGGAAGAAGAGAAGCGGTCCCAAGATTCTCCTTCTTCCTCTTCTATTTTTCATCCTAATGCTTTCTCTCGCCCTATTGTGGCACCATTAGATTCTTTCTGCGTTTGTGTGAGAATTCTATGGTGCCCACTTGGAAAAAGCCTTAGTGACCCACGTTCAAACTTCCTGTTCTACCCATAGAGCTTAGTACTATTCGGTATGGCAGGAAGAAAGGTCCCCATGGGGAATCCTTGACATCTTGGGCTCTATGGCCTCCCTCCTTTGCTCCCAAGGTAGTAAACGGGAAGAGGCTCCCTATTGAGGTGCTAGAGTTGACTCCCCCTGTTGTTTCTCAACCTACTCCTCCTGCTCCCATCTAGGAGTCTATTCCTCTGCTGGAAACAGCTGTGGAGGACACTCCCATGGCTAAGCAGGAGTTTTCCGCTCCTTCGCAACCTTCGGTCTCTAGCTCAAAGAGTCACAGAAACTGCCTTGTGTGTGAACACAAGCACCAGCTAAAGGCTCTCACGGCTGAGCAGGCTACTTTGCAGAAAAAGGAAGAGGAGTCGACCGCCCCTGCTTTAGGGCCTCCTGATGCATCCTCCTCTCTCCTCCCCTCTGCTTCCATTCAACCAAGCTCTATATCGCTTCTAGCTCCTGTTGTGAGTGTGCCTGACCCCAAAAAGGTGTAGGTGTTTATCGCTCCTTCGACGAAGCTGCCCTTGTTGATGTCCCTTCTAGACATCCCTCCTTTTCTAAAACTCGTAGATATGTCAAATACTTCGGTGGTATCCATGACGGTTTTCTCTTCCTCCTCTTCCTTTGCACCTCTTGCTTCATCTATGGGGAGTTCACATCCCTCAATGAAGAAGAAGGTGGAGAGTGGTTCTTCCAGCAACAAAGGACATAAGTGGAGCACACCTTCTCCAAAAGGTGGTCCTACGCTGACTTGTTCTGTCTTAGTAATGAAACAAGTCCCGACTTCCCCTGAGTTCGTCACACTCTCGAGTCACTCAATGAGCCTAGCGGTGAACGTTGGGCACAACCCTCTCCATTCATTGAGGTACAATATGGCACTCCAACAAAGTGCATGTTTAACTCTCTAGATGAAGTTTCGGCCTTGTCAGCGATCTTCACAAAATCATTGACCATAGCTCCACAAGAGCCGAGTGGAGGAGACCTTGCGGGCCTTCTTCCTTAGCCCTTATTGCGGGAGGGTAAAAATATCCTCCCCTTAATATTCCATCATTGCAGGCTCATCCTCCTTCCCCCTATGATGATTTGGAGTGGGAAGCAGATGACCTCTTGGTTGATGAGTGTTAGGGGGAGGCCTCTTCTTTATCTTTAGATTAGATGTGTGTGTGTTGTGATGTGTTCCCCCGTGATCGTGCTATGTGTTCCTAGATGACCCTCACCACCCTTGTTGGTGCATGGATACAAGAGTGGTTTTTGTGTCATAAACCTTCTTCTATTTGTATCATCATTCTTCCATGTTTGTGATTGGCATACGATAAATTGGGGATGATGTAAAGTTTTGGGGGATTTTAGGCTTCCCTTCCATGTTGACCCAATTTTTTGTTTTTACTTTGTCTTCTCATGCATTCTTCACATGGTCTGATATAGTAGGGGGTTCATGATAGTTCATTTTATATACTATTATTATACTTATATATATTTATGAGCAGCTCTAACCTTGAAATATCAGATCACCTCTGTGCCCTTTGTTGGTGTTCATTTATTTTTTTTCTTTTTTTTTATCTTTCTCTCTTCTTTGCTTGAGTTATCCCTTTCACATGTGACAACATCATTTCTATGACACTTTAATTTTTAGAAAATGTATTTTTTTCCAACGAATCTTTTCTCGAGATCTTTGCAAATTTTTTTAGAAGAATCTCATTCTCGACTTGAAACCCTAACGAAACGTGTTTCCTTCATCATGGGTTCGCAAAGAAAGAACTTGAGACCTTTACTTCGAGGAGGAAGCAACTTTGAACTTCCCCTTGCAAGGGGGCATTTTCTTCATTTTGAATTCCTTGATGAAGTGAACATCTTTCAAAAGGATTCCTTGATGATGAATCGATTTTAAAAAACATGCCTCTTTCACACTTTTAAACATGTCCCCTGAGTGGACCCCTCTTCACATCGGGTTCTTGAGGGACCCCTTTGAAAGTTTTCCAATTTGTTGATGGTCTGCACGATTGTCCGTGTGGCCGCTTTCGAACATGTTCTATCTGCGGGTAAACATGTCGCTTTGCAGGTGCACTTGTGAAGCTGCTTTCTAACTCTACGAATTCCCCTTCTTTGGGTTTCCTCCATGTGAGAGATCTTGGGGGATACCTCCTTGTAGGTGTGCAAGTTTTTAAGGTGCTTCTTTTGAGCTTCCTCCATGTGAGAGATCTTGGAGGACACCTCCCCTGCAGGTTTGTGGGCCTGTAAGGCACTTTTTTTGGGGTTTCCTTCATGTGAGAGATCTTGGAGGACACCTCCCCTGCAGGTCCGTGGGTCTGTAGGGCACTTTTTTTGGGGTTTCCTTCATGTGAGAGATCTTGGAGGACACCTTCCTTGTAGGTCTATGGGCCTATGAGGCACTTACTTCTTGGGGATTCCTTCATGTGAGAAATCTTGGGGGTTACCTCCTTGTAGGTCTACGGGCTTGTAAGACACTTTCATTTTACAGCTTCATAGTTCTACGGGCCTATGGAGTCCTTTGCCTACCTTGCACTGTCGAGCTCGCTATATTGCGGTTTGCTTCCTTGATGGTTTAGGTATAAATTTCTAACCCTATTCACTCTTTGATCTACTTTACTGAAGCACTCATCAATATTCATGCTAGCTAAAGTGGGGGAAAAATGTATAGGAGCGAATTTGCACCCCTTATGCAAATTCCCCTTTTGTACATACTCATCTTAGAAAACCAAATCCAAAGGAAAAATTCCACATCAGTAAGCTTCCTTCCTTCCACTTGGCATCTTTCTGTTGTGTTGGTAGAAGAATATTTATCGAGGACACTCATGCGACACATAGACATCCATGCTACGTGCTTACATGCCTGACAGATTACCATGTCTGAAGTTGGCAGAGGCGTTACACTTCCTATTGGGAATGATTTGTAACATCCCTCTTCGACCAACCAACCCCAAAAATGGAAAATTCTTCTCTTTTTCTCCTTCAAATTCAATCTTCATCTCATTTCATCCTCTTGCAATCTCTTCACAAGCTCTAGCAATTTTAGTCTCATTCTCAAGCACTTTCCAACATTCTCTCCACTCTCAAAAACACTTTAGCACTCCATTACATCAACAACAACACTCTGTCAACTTTGTAAAGAAAGTGTGAAGCAAGCCATTGCAGTGTGGCCTTGAGGTTTTGTGAAACCTCCCTTCATCGCAGTTGAGGCTGTGGTGATTGTTCAAGTCCTCTTTTCTCCTCCATTGGCTAGTGAGCTCTTGGTGGAAGTGGTAACATTTCACTCCTCTCCTTTGTGATTTGGTTGAGTAGCTCTTTACTATTTTGTAGGTTTATTTTCATTCCTTTCTTCTTTACTTCTTTATTATACATTTCTCTATCTTTGCTATTTGGCTATCTATGGAGGTGGAAACAACAAAATGGTAGTCTGACTGAGGTAGGCCCCTATACAACCCCAACAAATTTCCCTTCTCTCTTGTGTGTAGGTGGACATACTTTCGGAGCTAGCTGGCGAATTGGCACCTTGGTGAGATCATCCTTGTTACTTTAGCTTTCATCTATTTACTTTATCACCTACTTTTATATCTCTCTTACTTTATAATTCTATTTTGTTCATTTATGAGTCACTAGCTAGGCCGTCAGCTTTTTTTTTCTGGTGGTTCATATTGTATTTTCGGTCCTCTGGTCGTACAGACGCCAGCGCACCTGAGAGATGCCAACGTGTCGCACTATCATCCTAGAACTGTGCTTTTGTCCTCGGACAGAGAGCTACCTGAGGTATAGTATTGAATCCAAAAATCAGTTCACCTTGCTTAAATTTGGGTTTCGAGTCTACAAAGTGATCAAAGGATAGTATAGTTCTCATCATTCTTTTTCCTTGCTTCAAAAAACCCCTTTAGAGTGAGCTAAGTTAGGGAAACCTTTCGCTCTTGGCTCTCCATGACCTGGGGCCTTGACGTGGTTGGTACCCCTCTCTTACAACATCCTAGAGATGTATTCGCCAAAATGAGTTTAGAGGCAGTTTAGGGAGGGGTAGGGGTTAGTTGTAGGTACAACCAAGTTTGCATGGTCATCTCAAGAGGTGCATCGATGGGGACAAATGATATCAGTGACTACTACCGAGCAGGAGTTTGACAGTCTATAATCAGTATAGCGGGGATGGAGAGGGGGTGATGTAGATGCAGGTACGACACTAGAGTATGATGCCTGGTGGTTGGTTCATTGGCCCAGTCCATATGCTGATCTAGAGTAGCCAACACCGATAGAGCGCAGAGAGAGGGGCCTGCGAGGTTGAAGGGGAGACAAAGGGTAGAGGGTGAGGAGACAGAGGACAGGGAGACAAAGGAGATGATAGAGGGGATGGTTAGGGAGGCCAGGGAGGAGACCTATGTAGTGGGAGGAGAGATGGGAGATGGCGGGAGGTGAGACTATTGCCACCAATCCATGAGGAGGAGGAGCACCCAGAGGATGCAAAAGAGCAACATGAGGAGAGGTTGATATGGGAGGTGATGATGGAGGAGGGAGAGCAACATGTAGAGATGCCAGCTCTAGAGGTAGGTCACTAGGAATTTGAGATGATGGAGGTTGGGGAGCATGCAGAGGAGAGGTGAGAGGAGCATACAAATGATTTGGTGATGGGAGAGGTGGAGAGAGTCCTCTGAGAGAGGATTGTCTTGGGAGTGGATATTGAGGAGGGATTAGAGGAGGTCAGGGTTTCCATCGAGGATGAGATAGTGGATCAGAGGATGGATGCCCTATAGGTCTGGGTTCAGTCATTAGAGGCAGAGGTGAGGGAACTTATAATAGAGTAGGATGGCTTGAAGGTTGAGAGACACTCTCTAGATAGAGAGGAACTTAGCCGCCATCAATCAACAACAGACTAACTAGAGGATGCTATATTTTATAGCAACATGCAATGGGTCAATGGTATATGTTGCACGAGAGTATGCTAGGCCTAGCATGGGGATGCAATAATACATGGACTTGTATGAGAGGGTAGTACTGCCAGAGAGTAGAGAGCCAAGCTTCTCACATATTTCAAGTGGATCCTAGAGTAGATCACATAGCAGGTCTCATAATAGACACTCCCATAGCAATTCACAGAGTGGGGAGATATCAGGTCTGAGATGATCCACTCTATATGATAAGCCATCTACCTCAGAGCACATGTCACTAAGCTCGCCACAATGAGAGGATATGGATGCATTAGGGTTAGGGAAGTAGGGCAGCTCAGGCTAGAACCTATTTTGACATCAGATGTTATGACACTGTATTTTGATTATCAAGCATGTGAGATCCATTTTGGGATATATGATACATCTTGACATTGTACTATGACACATATTTTGAGTGATATATGATATGAGTTTTAACGACGGTTTATGATATTCAGTCCTATGTGATTATGCTTTATGTTTATGATTATGTTATGTTGTGGATGTTCATGTTTTTATGATATGTATGGATTGTAAATGTAGTATGGATGACTTAATTTCATGATGTGATGTGATATGTGAATGCAATTAATATTGATGTAATGTGATGCATATAGGATATGCATATGGTGATATAGAAACATGTAATGTGAATGCAAAACATGATATGCAATAATGTGATTAATGTTATGCTATGTATATGAAAATGCGATGCCATATATATGAAATGTAATAAACAAAAATGAATTGTGATCATAATGTAATATGCAATACCATGAAAGGTTATGTGATGAAATGATAATGTGATATGGATGTGCTCTATGTTTTTGTATTTTCTCATGCAAATATGTGTGGTCTATTATGATGATGATCTTTGTGATGGTGATGAATTCTATAATGCTTCCTAACATGATCATGTATGCAAAGTATTTTTGTGTGTCAATGGACTCTGTCAAGATGCAAATAGAAGAAATGGTAGCATGGAAGAGACATACATTAGCATGAAGAATGACAAAGAAGGAGGAGAGGCAGACAGGAAATGACAAAGGGTCCAAACTTTTAGGCTTTTATGTTTATCATCATCGGGCACCAAAATTGTCTCAAATGGAGAAAAAACACCATGGTATGACATAGAAAAAGGTATGCAAGGTGACCATTTGTGAGAGACAAGCAGTCGAAAGATAAATCCAAAAGACAAGGAATTCCCCAACTCATACTAAGGACCCAATTATCACAATATTTTTGGTATGAAAAACCATAGACAACAAGCAAAAAAAGAGATCATAATCCATCATCACCCCTCTAAATCCATGACAAGACATCCTTGAGGTAGCTAGGAACATGACCAAAAACTAAAAAAGATAAGACAAACTTAGACCAACAAAGTGTTAGCTAGAGAGATAATGTTTGTCGATAGTATTGATAAGATTGATTGATTAGGTTGACCAAGATTACCAAGATGACCAATTGATTGATTGCTTGACTGAAGTTGATAGGTTGAAAAAGGTTGATTAACTGATTTGATTGATTATTCCTAGTTTCAGGAAAGACACATCCTGAATAAGGCAAGGTTAAGCGACCAAGATGATAAGATCGATTGACCAAGTGATGAACGTGAATTGATTTTATAAAGTGTGACTGATTTGATTGATTGATGTGATGACGCCTAATTTCAGGACAAACATATCTTGTTGAAGGTGAAGGACACGTTTGATAAAGTTGACCAATTGACCATTTTGATAAACACCTAGCTACAAGAGAGACATATCCCGCTTAAGGTGAATGAAAAGATTGACCAAAGAAAATGTTTAATCTCAGGAAGGATGCATCCTAATAGAAGACAAGTGATAAGACCAAATGAGACAAATGACATAATACCCCATTTAGATGTAAGACCAATGACCTGGTTTGACTGATTTAAAAATTGATTGAAGATTAAAGATTTGTTTGATATGCCTATTTGTTGATTCATGATTTGGTTTGAATAATGATTGGTTGTGGACAATGAACAAAACCAGACTTGACAAACCCTAAAGGATTGACCTGGGGCCTCGAGGGCTCATTGATTGATAGCCTTGCCTACATTATACATGCAGAGACCTCATTTTTCAACATGACAAATACCAAAATTGATATGATGCAACAAAATCCTAAGGATAGACCTAATGTCCTAGGGGCCCATTGAGTATGGGCCTTACCTACATAGCAAATGCACAGAGACAACGTAGTTCAACTACACTAACACAAACTGACTCTAACTCTAACTTTGACTTTGACTATGTTTTTGGAGTTTTTTGAAGTTTTTTGATGTTTTTGGATTTTGATGTTTTATGAATTTTTTGGATTTTGATGTTTTATGATTTTTTTTGGATTTTGATATTTTTTGATTTTTTTGGATTTTGATGTTTTATGTTTTTTTTTTTTTTGGATTTTGATGTTTTATGATTTTTTTGGATTTTGATGTTTTATGATTTTTTTGGATTTTGATGTTTTATGATTTTTTGGATTTTTTATGTTTTAAGAAAAATGATACCATGTGTATGATCCCATGAAGAAATAAGTCAAGGAATTTCCCCTAGTTAGGTATAGGACTGTTGGCCTTTTCGTTGCACCAAAAGGTCGACCTATCAATGCTTGATACAAGTTTCAGTTAAAATCCACAAGAGGCGGTTAGACCATGTCACAAACCCAAGCATTGTGCTGAAAGGAAGACCAAGGGACACACCATCTTGCAACAATACCCCCCAACACAAGTGAGTGGTTTGAACTTGTGACCAGCTCTGATACCAATTTTTGGCCTTGTCGTTGCACCATAAGGTTGACCTATCAATGCCTGATACAAGTTTCAGTTAAGATCCACAGGAGGCAGTTAGACCATGTCACAAACCCAAGTGCTATGCTGAAAGGAAGACCAAGGGACACACCATCTTGCAACAAGGACCAACTTATTATGTGCGAGGGGAATTAGTGGATGAATGCAAAGGACGGTCCTTAAGGTGAAGGATAATAAATGTCAATGGTTCTTAGGCCATGGAAAGTATGACAGAGCTTTATGATGGATGATATGGGTGAATGGATGAGCGAGGGATG
Source organism: Sequoia sempervirens (assembly GCA_007258455.2). Lineage (NCBI taxonomy): Eukaryota > Viridiplantae > Streptophyta > Pinopsida > Cupressales > Cupressaceae > Sequoia > Sequoia sempervirens. Next base: position 417,700,001 of record VDFB02086081.1, read on the forward strand.
GAAGACCAGATAGAGTGATGGTATACAAAGGAGCATCGACTAAATACGCATGGCGCCTATTTTCCAGGTTTTCACCATAGTACTTATCAAAAGCACCACCAAAGGAGTTTTCACTTTTGGATGAATTATTTCTCTTTACTATTTTTTTGATTTTTTTGATTTTTTTGTTGTCACCAAGACACCTGTTTTCCAGGTTTTCATCAAGGGGACCATTTTTTTGATTTTTTTGTATTTTTTGACTTTTTGAAGGGATACCCTGAGAATTAAGTGTAGTACTTGCAAAGGTGCATGTTGTTGATGGGTTCAGATAATAGCTCACCTTCAAGAGTAGAGAGCTAATAATCACTAGACCCATATGTTGCTGTGATGATATAAGGGACCAATCAATTAGGTTCAAACTTTCCAGACTTTTCTCAATCTCTCTGATTCTTTGAATTTTCTTTCAGGACTAAGTCATCAATGTCAAATATTTTAGGTTGAACATGAACCGAAAAGAAAAATAGGAAGAAAAATAGGTGGGGGAATACCCACTATTCTCCTTCGGTGATTCAATAATGTCTTAGGAACCCAAATTGGATTGATTATCAACCTCAAAGGTGAGTAAATTCTCAAAAAGGAAGACCTAGGAGGGGTTCTTTAAGCTTTGAGGGGTTCACCACCAAGCAAAATCTTGGAAAAGGAAACCTAACATTCAACTCACAAAACCTAGTAATGCAAGCTAAATGATGGATGCAAATGATGAAATTAACCAATAGAAAGTTATGATGTATGTACCTAGGAAGTCTATAAATGTGATGAGGATTCCAGAAATGAAAAAATACTGTCAAAATGTGCTAGGGAGGACTAAGACACCCTTACTGTTATCTTAGTCCCGTTGCTATTTTTTGGGGCAGATGCAGGATCTTCGGATGCCAAAACAGAATATGAAATAATCTCTACAAAATTACCTTGGGAGGAATAAGATTCCCTTGCTACCGAATTAGTCCCATTTTGAATTTCTACAATCTTTGAATGTGGTCCTGAGGCTCAAGGTTTGCACTTCCTTCTTCTCAAATCTTAGGTCCTGAAACTTCCAGATCTAGCCTGTAGGTGAGTTTTTGTGAAGATGACAACTTTACAATGCAACTTTTCAAATTTTCACTTCAAATGATCTTCAAGTATTCAACCTAAATCTACAAAAAAAACATGCAAGAGAGGAAAAACTTGTTGATTGTTAGTGAATGGCGGTTTTCCTTGGTCAAACCCCTTGTTGGTAATTAAACTTTGGAATGAAATGGAATAATGAAGGGAAATGATGAATGAACAAATTTCCATGTTACAACTCACTAAACCCTTGTTCTGAAATTTGCAAACTTGTGTGAGATGGCTAGCTTGAATGTAGATCTTGAATCAAAGGAATTCTTGATAGATATTGACTTGAATTGCTTGCTTGAATCAAAACCCTACATCACAAATGTTAGCTCAAAAACACACATGATGAAAGAATATCCTTGATAGGATGCTTGAATCTTGATGATGGCTCCAAATGATTGATGAATTGCTTTTGAAGGCTCTTGTGAACTCAATTATGCTATTAGGAATTCTCTCACAAAAGTCTTGTATGCTTGGATATAAAAAATGAGTGAAAAAACCTTGTATTTATACTTATCTATGCTTAATATCCTGATATTACACCAAAACAAGCCGACATATGAATTCATTAATTAAAGGAGGCTAAATCCTGCCAAGATTTGAAATTAAATCTTGAAAATAACCTAAGGGGGACTAATATTCCCTGGTTGGCGTCTTAGTCCCGAGGCATGAACTCTAGGCACAAACTCCAAAAAGGGACCCATTTAAGATGCCTTTGAAATCAAGGTCCCAAGACCTTTGGAGGAAAAATACGCCCTAGGTGGTATCTTAGTCCTAGTTTGAAAATCAAGGACACATAGCCAAAATCGTTAAATTATCATTTATCCTTTGATGTTTGTTAGGATTAGCCATAAAAAGATGTAATTTACTAGGCTTGTGGATGCAAAATAAGACCAATTAAGACATAAATAAGGATAAACAAAGCAAGGTGGGCCTTAAAAAGTGTGGAAATGCAAGGGTATACATTTTCCTACACTATAGAACCTTCTTATTGTAGTTGCGTCGAAGGTGGTTCTAATATGCGTGCAAATGCATGAAGACATTCTATCTCTTTTCATCCAGTAACTCTAGCTCATGTAGATGGGATACACGATATTCTTCTTGATCAATCAATCCTTGCATAGATAATCTTAGGGATGGTAACTCAACCTTGATAGGAAGTATGGCCTCAAATCCAAAGACAAGGGAGTATGGAGTGGCTGCTACATGGGTGCAAACACTGGTACAGTAGGATCATAAAGTAGGATTGAGTTGGAGGTTCCAGTCACGACCAACATCATTGACAGTATTCTTTAAGATTTTGAGGATGGTCTTATTATATGCCTCAACTTGACCATTACCCTAGGGGTAATATGGGGTAGCAAAATGGTGTTGGATATGAATTTTTTCACAGAGTTCACAGACATATTGATTCTTAAAAGGGTGACCATTTCCCATAGTGATGGACTATGGGATACCATAGCAACATCTAATGTAATTCAAGATGAATTTGGATATCTAATTTTTAGTAATGTAGGTCATCAAGATGACTTCGATCCACTTGGTAAAGTATTCTATAGCAACAAGGATAAACTTATTTCCATTTGTAGAAGTGGGATGGATCTTTCCTACGAGGTCAAGTCCCCATTGAGAGATTGGCTATGGTGATGTGAGTGGATGAAAATCCTGAGCTGGTGCATATATTAGATCTCCATGAACTTGACACTAGTGACATCTCTTCACAAAGTGATAGGCATCATGTTCCATTGTAGGCCAATAATATCCTTTCCTCAAGCTTTTTAGCTAAGGTAGGACCAACGGAGTGAGCTCCACATATTTTGTGATGAACCTCTTGTAAGGTTGCTTGTGCTTCATTTGAGTCGAGACATCAGAGGAGGGTGCTATCTAGGCTATGACGGTAAAGGGTATCACCGATGATGGAATATTTAGAGGCTTGTCAGATAAAGGTTTTGCAATGGTTGGAAGACAAGTGGGGAGGGAGAATCTGGTCATGCAAATAATTGTAAATGTCATTATACTAGGGAGATTTGAAACCAACAAGTTCACACACAAGTTCAATTTTAGGGACATCAAATGCAAGGACCAATAGTTGTTCTACCAAGAACTCATATTGCGATGCATTGTTAGGAATGTCCAAGAGAGATCCAATTGTTTCCATTGCGTCAACTACCTTGTTCTAGATTTTCAGTATCTACTCAAAGGTAATAGCTTCAAAGTATAGTCTAAAACTATCAACCATGTGCTTGTAGGGCATTAGCTTCTCATCCTTAGTATCATAATCATCGTTGAATTGCTTGATCACTAACTGAGAGTCACCGTAAACTTGAAGATCCTTAATTTTCTATTTTATTTCCATTCAAAGTCCTGTCAATAGTCCCTCATACTCGGCTATGTTATTAGTGCATGGAAATGCTATTCGAAAGGATTTAGGAATGGAATCCCCTTGAGGTGTGATGAATAAAATTCCAGCTCTTGAACCATGACTTGTTGAAAATTGAGGTAATTATGTAGCTTAATACTTTGTAAAACTATGATATTGTTGATCTAATTAAGTATTCTTTGTTACAGATTCTTTGTGGATGATTATCTGTTTAGATTCATTTTACCATTTTTACAATGAAGACAAAAGGTTGTAGAGGAAGAAGACTAGAAGATTAGAAGCTACACAACATATACCGTGGAGAAACCCTTTTGGGAAAAAGCTCCACCAAGAATCAATGTATTATTTAATCTCAGAATAAGATTACAATAATTCCAATCCTTGCTTGAGATGCTTCTTTTTCCTTCAACAAAACTTCTTCACAACCTCCAATAAAAGCTGATACAAACTCTCTTCAACTTGTTGCAATATATAGACAATAATGAGCCTTGTAAACTCTAGAGAGTTTACAATTACAAAGCACAATGCTTATCACACAAAACCCACACCTATTCTTTGCAAGTAGAGTTCTACCATGAAGAAAAATGTCAAAACAAGTCCTTCATCCATTTGGGCATTCCAAACTAAAGTCATAACTCAATGTTGATTCCAAAGATATATTCTAAGCTTATCCTAAAAGTTGGCACCCAAGAATGGGCCCACTTAACTCAGCCTTATAAAATATCTTATCATGCAAAAGTGTTAACTCCAAGATGCCAACTTGGGCGCCCACGCCCAAGGTGGGTCCAAGTCAATCTCTGTTAACTGAAACATATCTCTCCACCATTCATGCAAATACCGTGCATGATTGATCATTCCCACTCAACTGAATGTGTCACCTATTATATGTCATGCAACTCAAGTAATTATTCATGCATTCCAAGTCAATTGAAGTCAACTAGCATTCAATTGAAACTAACTACATGCAACTGAAGATAATTGAACCATAACTGAACTGAACTGAACTGAACTGAATTGAACTAAATTGAACTGAATTGAATTGAATTGAATTGAATTGAATTGAATTGAACTGAATTGAACTGAACTGAACTAAACTGATACTAAAGTGAACTAAACTGAACTAAACTGATCTGAAATGAACTAAACTAAACTCCATGCATGTAAATATCAATCCCTAACTTCTAGGATCTTTACATGCATTACTGAAGTGTTATATTTTACTCCAAACAATTAACTTAACTAAAGGTGGGTTCCACCTTCCATGTGGGCACCCCATGTGCTCCTATTTTGTAGGAACTCTTCTTGGGAATCCCCACATGTTCCTATAATTTAGAATTAATTACAAATGTCAATTTACATGTTCATTTCATTCAAATTTAATCTCTTTCTAATCCTAGTTTTGGGGAACACTTTCCAAGGACTTAGGAGATACATGAAATAATGTTTAGGATTACAATTAAATGGCATCCTATTCCCAACATGACTTGTGTAGGACCCATCGAAGTACAACTTCCATGTCGTTGGTGTTTCTATGAAAAAGATTGATTCATCTAGGAAGTCAAATATTAAAGGATGGTTTGCTTTCACTGGCGCATCCGTGAGTTTATCCACTATCACTTATCCTTTTATTAATTTTTGGTCAACATATTCAATGTCATATTCACTTAAGATCATAACCCACTTAGCTAACCATCCTGTAAAAGTTGCTTTACTGAGAAGATACTTTGGAGGATCAATTTTGGCTATCAATTTTGTCTTATGGTTCAACATGTAATGTATCAATTTTTGGGCTGCAAATATAATTACGAGGCATGCTTGTTTAATAGGGGTGTAGTTTAACTCATATCTGACCAAGGTATGACTGATGTAGTAGATTGCTCGTTCTTTTCCATCATTGTTATTTTTTGCTAATAATGCCCCTAGTGTTGATTTAGTTGCTGTCACGTACAATATCAAATGCCTACCATCAATAGGAGCCATAAGAACTAGTGGCTTCAATAGATAATGCTTGATTTGATCAAATGATTCTTGACACTTCTCTTTCTAAATGAAGGGAATTCCTTTTCGTAACAAGTGCCGAAACAAATGATTCTTGTTTGCTAGTTGGGAAATGAACCTACAGATTGATCGTAGTATTCCTTATAAATTCTTGAGTTGACTGATATTGGTTAGTGGTGGCATATCCAAGATAGCTTTTACTTTTGTAGGATCAAACTGTATTCCTCTCTGGGAGACAATGTATCCTAAGAGTTTTCCTGATTGGACCCCGAAAACACCTTTCTTCAGATTTAACTTGAGTTTGTACTTTTCAAGTCATGTGAAAATATTATCCAAGATTGCTAAGTGACCACTTCTTTCTAGATATTTTGAGAGAAGATCATCAACATAATCCTCCATAAGTACCATGAAAAATGGTAGTCATGGCTCTTTGATATGTAGCTCTAACATTTTTAAGTCCAAATGACATAACGTTCCAACAAAAATTTCCCCAAACACATGTAAATGTTGTCTTTGGTTGATCTTCAGGAGAAATTCTTATCTGATTGTAGCTTGAGAATCCATCCATAAGTGATAGCACTTCATATCTGGCGGTGAGATAAATTATGATGTCAATATTTGGTAAGGGGAAATCATCTTTAGGAAAAGCCTTGTTAAGATCTCTGAAATCCGCGCATACTCTAATTTTCCATTTTATTTTGTGATAGGAACAAGAATAGATATCCAATCGACATATTCAATAGAGCTTATGAATTCAACATCCAAAATTTTCTTTAGTTCCACCTTGACCAAGAGTGCAATTTGTAGGTGCATTTTCCTTAGCTTCTACTTATATGGTTTGGCATTTGGTATCAATGGCAAGTAATGTAGAACATGTTCAGGGTCCAATCTAGGCATATCAGCATATGACCATGCAAAATTAACTTATCTTTCTAAAAAGAATGCTATAAACTTGGGCTTGTCCTCGGTGGCCAAAGATGCTTCTAGCTGTATGATTCTAGAGTTGTCTTGTGTCCCAATGTTCACTTCTTCTATTTCTTCTATAAGCAACGGCGATCTCTCTTGGTCTATAGGGAGACTGTCCAGTCCTCTATCCTCAAGTGCCTCATAGAGGTTTTCACCTTTGAATACGTCCTTTATTTTTACTTTTTCATAGTCAACAGGTGCCTTTTGGTTTTCATCTTAAGACCTATTCTTTTTATTTTGACTTTTTTCATTTTCACTTTTACAACTAGAGGAAAGGATAACCTCACCAAAGTATGTTGCAATATTGAGTTCTATGAAAAACTCGACCTTAGGATCCCCACTCGGTATTCCTTCACGAAGTCCCATGAACTCAACAATTTCTTCATCATTCTTGAATGTATCTAAACTTGGTGGTTCATGTTGATCCCAATCTATTAATTGTGGGTAAACGAGGGACAAGCCATCATCGGTATTGTCAAGGGTCATGGTGTAGGCAAATAGGGTAAAGAAAAAGGTGGAGTCATTAGGTTTCCAGAAGGTAGAATCATCAATTTCCCATAAGTGTTTAATCCAAGCTTCCCTTTTGATGGGAACTTGATGGGGGACCAATTTTAAACATGTGACTAAATCTTTCCTCAAAGGTAGGTTCGCCAGGTTCTCTAAATGTTTCCTCAAGGTCATAATTACTGATGGATCTATTGGATTCCAAATCCCATTCCCACTCATTGGAGTCAAAGCCAGTATAGTAGTCCTCAGATGTCTTGATTTCATTTGAAACATTAATAGTCTCACTCGAGAGTAACCTAGTACCTCAGATAGTCACTTTTATTGGTACAAACCCTAACCCTTGATATTTTAGTAATTTAGGAGGTCGTAAGGGTTCCAACATTCCTTGTTTGTTTATACCAAGGCCGTTGTGTCCATCATATCCTTGTTGCTTCATTAAGAGGAACCCTTTTGGAAATGTTCAACTAGTAGCTCCTTAGGTTCTATCTCCTCTTCTTTATATAACCATTTGTAAATGTGGTCATCCAAAGATTATTTAGCTAACTCTACCCATTTAATGAAGGTAGTGGGGGGATTATGGATAATGAATTTAGGCTATACGGGATGTGGCTTTCCATAATATTGGTGATTTATGTAGCTTTCCAATGCAAAAGAGACTTTTCATATTGTATTCTCCACATCCTTTGCCTTAAATCTAGATTTTGGGTTTGGACGGTGGGGCTAATGGAGTAGATGATTTGACGAGGTCAGATGGATCAATGTAATGGGATGAGGTGGAAGATAAGGACTCTCAATTTATAGGAACTTTTCGCTCAACAGTTCCTTTTAGGTTTGTACAATACTGAAAGGGATCAAGATCGCCAAGAATAGTAACTTTAGTACCATTATATGGAAACTTGAGGCATTGGTGGTATGTGGATGGTATAGCCCTCATAGCATGAATCCAAGGGCGGCCAAGGAGAAGGTTGTAGTGTAAATCTAAATCTAAGACATGAAATGTTGTGTTCTGTATAGATGGACCAACTCTTACGGGAAGTGAAATAACTCATCCAGATGAGTGTTGAACATCATCATAAGCCTTGAAAACAATTTTCTTAGTTTGATCTATGCAATTCTTAGAGTATCCCAATGCTTTTATCAATTTCAGGGAGAAAATGTTCAGACTTTCTCCACTATCTACCAAGAATCGTATGATCTTATGTTTATTAATACAAAATTCAAGGTGTAGGGCATCATTATGATCTATCTTTTGCACAGAAAAGTCTTGTTTAGAAAAGGTGACATGATGCGGCATAGATAGGTATCCAACCATGGCCTGAAATTCATTGACATCTAGATTTTTGGGTATGGATGCTTCTTGCAAGGATTTATAAAGGATAGCTCTATGTTGAGGAGATATGCGAAGGAGTTCCAGGATATAAATCTGTGTGGGAGTCTTCCCTAACTGGTCTAGGAGATTGTACAGGCTTTTTGGTTGTGGATTGGAAGGAGGTCCTGAAAGAGTTATCTTGGCTCTATGAGTGGTGATGACACACTCTAAACTTTTCTTATTTATGGTAATGGTGGAAATGTGATCATTAAAGGGTCTTACATTAAGTATAATAGTGCTATAATCATGTTTGATGTTAGTATAATTGGCATTATTGCTATTCCTTGAACTGGAGGCTTTTCCTTTGTCATGATCTTGCAAGGGAGTTTTAAATATGGTATGATCAATATTTGTCTTGCCTTGTGAATTGTCTATTAAAATGATTCTTTGTTTGATGAGGTCTTGAATGATATTTTTGAGTGTCCAACATCTAGATGTCTTCTATCTTTTTCCACGGTGATATTCACAATATTCATCTTCTTTCCACCAGTTGGGTTTGATTAATGAGGGTTCATAGTTTTTGATTTCTGGTAGTTGGATGATGTTGAATTGCAAGAGTGTCTTTAGGACCGATTAAATGGGTTCACCCAATTGGGTGTATTTTCTCTTGGCGCGGGGAGGACCTCTATATTGTTGGTTGTTTTGGATGAAATTCAATGTTTGACTTTGACCTTGTGTTTGAATATTTAATGTGTTTGATGTGTTTGATGAGGAAGGACCTTTGAGGTGAATGGTAGAACCTTTTTTTATCACTTTAGCATCAACAAATCCATCATTAGTGACATTCTTGTTTCGGGACCAATATTTGATTTTGTCATTATTGGGATTTGGAGTCTCTTTGTGTACTTTGACTAGTCCTTTTGCGACAATACCTCTTTCAATAAGGACACCTTTCTCAAGTATTTCATCAAAATTTGTGCAACATTGGATTTGAAGACCACTCATCATTTCTCCATTAAGGTTTTCCACAAACATGGTGACTAGTTATTTCTTAGGAACGTGACAAGGGAACTTGCTAGCTAGACTTCGCCATCTTTGGTAAAATGAAGTAAGTGACTCCCCTTCTTCTTGTTTGGTTGTATATAATGTTGTGAGGGTCACGTCACTTTAAATGTTAAAGGAAAAGTGATTAATGAATTTATTAGCTAGTTTCCCCCCATATTCTAATCCCTAGAGGAAGATGTGCAAACCAATCTAGGGCTAGTCCCGTGAGTCTTCGTGAAAATAGTCTCATCAAATAGGTAGGATCATACGGGATTTCCATACATGTATTAAATTCTCATATATGTTCCACTGGATCTCCTTTCCCTTTGTATTTGGGTAAAATTGGTGTTATGAAGTGAGGGGGAAAGGGCGACATGTAGAGATTTTTTTCAAATGGATAGGGGCACAATTCCTCCATGGAATAAGTTTTCTTGTTGGTACCCAATTGCATGTTTTTCATTTGTTGTTGTATAACTTGATCTATTGCATCAAAGTGTTCACAAGAGATGGTGTTGTGTGGGTTTGATTTGGTGTTACGATGTGGGATTTGGATTTGGACTGGAGTTTTGTGGCATAGGACCTTGGTTACCTTGTTGATATTGATGTGTAAATGGTTCATTTGTGTTGGTTTTATATCCAGAGAAATTGGCATTTAGATTGGTCCTAATGGTCATGTTTGTGTTTGGTATGGCATTTTGAAATTGTGGTGTGGGCCCTTGATTTGTTCCTTGGATTTGAAAGTTTGGTCCTTGATTCGTGTTTTTGGAAAGATGGTGTGGGTCCTTGATTGGTATTTGAGTATAATGGGGTAGGTCCTTGATTGGCGTTCAAGAATGTAGGTCCTTGCAATATAGGAGTGGGCCCTTGGTTGGTGTTTTGATTTGGAATTTTTTGTGGGACAATGTGAATTCTCCTAGATTTGTTTGGTTGATTTTGATTTGATGAGGGTGTGCTTTGAAATTGGAATGAGGGACCTTGATTCATGTTTTGAAGTATAAGTGTGGGACCTTGGTTTGTATTGTGAAGTAAAGGTGTCAGACCTTGTGATGTAAGACCTTGGTTTGTGTTTTGAAAAAGAGGATTTGTGAAGTTCTTACCCATGGAATTTGATGAGCTTCCAAATATGAAATTTTGTCCTTGTGTTGTCACATGATTCACCTTATTTCCAAGTGTGGAGATACTAGGGATATGTGTGGTAGTGGTTGCCATGTGTGTTGTTGTCCCAAGTGGTATAGTTGACATTTGTTGTGAAGATGGAATCCCTAATGAAAATAGATTTTGAGTATCTCCTTCCACAATTGTGGAGACATAAAATCCTTGAGGGAGTTTAGCACCCTTTTTAACTAGTGCATAGAAGAATATATTAGGATCTTGGTAAGCTCATTCAATTTCTTCGGGAGTCATTTTCTTGTTGAATTCGTCTAGACTTAGATTGTCCAATGTGTTGGTGGGGTCTCTTTGTGGTGTTTCTCTTGATGGAGTAGATTGATTTGAATTTGATCCAAAGTTGGTGTCATGATGTGGACTAGAAAATGGGCCATTTAAGGAATCCATGTCCTTTCTTTTAGCTCGTGACATTTGTTTAACCATGTAAGACTTGCAAGTTGGAAGGTAATGTAAAGTGATATGAGGCTAAATTATGATTTTGGGATTTTTTTTGGGGGTATAAGGATGCAAGGTGATCATACAAGGATAATGATGACCAAAGAATGAAGCTAAATGCAGCTATATGAAACTAATCAATTCCAAAGGATACCAAAGGTGGATTAATTGATGATCAAGGATAATGATATGGAGACTAGATGATGCTAAGCTAATGATCAAAGGTAGTGATGCAACTAAGGCCAAGATGAAATTAAGCTATATTTTTGTGTTTTTGGGATATAAGGATGCAAAGTGAAAAATATAAGATCAAGGAGTGATGAGATGATAGTGATACTATGGTGAAAGGGTATGGTGTGAAGCTAAATGAGACTAGCAAGATGATACTAAGGATATGGACCATTGAGATTTAAGAAAAAGGATGGCAACCAAGCTATTGTAGGTCCAAGATAGATAAACCAAATGTCATTGAACTTTTTGATGACCAAGGTAATGGTTTTGAGAAGGTGAGTCTAAACTAGGACACAAGTTTGAGACTAAAGTGTTCACCAAGATGACAATGACAAAGGTTTATAAAATAAAAGATGAAGGTCAATGACAAGTTGGATAAGCAACCATGGACTGTCCAAAGAATTAGCAATCTCCCTATGTTTGAAATCTAAAAGGTAGGTGCAACCTAAGGTCTAGGATTAATTTATGCAAGGAAAAATGATGAGGAAAGCAACCTAGAATGCAATGTAATCCTAAATGGAAGTGCTGGAATGGATTGGTAAAGCTCTGCAATTCTCTAGTTTAGAAGTCAAGATCATTGTTATGATGATTTGATTCTATTTTGGACAAGGATTTTTTGAATTTTTGGTAATTAGGAAATTCTGGCACTGTTTTTCTCAGATGCATTGTTTAAGTTGTGAGTTTCTGATGAGTAGTTGCGGTTCAGTTTAACAGTTGCGACACTGTGTTAAGCAATTGTGGTTCAAGATTTAGTTGCAATTTTTTGATAATAGATGCGACACAAAATTGCAGTTACGGGCTTGTTTCAGGCAGTTGTAGTTCACAGAGTGTTGATTTTGCAATTTGATGGTTTTGACCTGGTTTTCGAATGGGTTTTTGACTGATTTTGATGAGATTTATGAGATGAATGTTTGGAAAACACAAAAAAAGTCAACAAACACTTGTTTTGGTATAATTTTGAGTGTGAAAATGTTTGATTCTAATGTAAATAAAGACACTCATAGACGATGTAGTACCTAGGCTAGAAAAGATACCACTTGCCGAGTCCCAACTTGGATTGCTCCAAACACCTAAACAAAGTAGATAGCTAGAGACCTTGGTGGTGCTGGCTCCCCCTTACATGGCACAGGCTCACCAAGATCTCTTACCCCCTAAGATTCAAAAACTTTGAGGGATTCCCTGTCTCTACAATGAATGGTGGAACGTAGGGTGGCTTCAAAATGACCATTCCTGCATCAGTAAGTAAATGGGTTTTTAGCCACTAAACTGTTGGAAATATGTGCCTGAAACTATACAGGCTGAAACCTCCATTAGAGCTAAGTCGGTGTGACATCTTCATTGTCTAGCCAACTAGCAGCTTGATTCATTCTATTTTGAACAGGTCGCTGTGACCTTGCAAATGTCTTGCCGAAAGGTTGCACTATGGAGTCTATCACTGTGACATAGTGTATTCATTATGACCTCATAACACTCGGGAGACCTCTGGTTGACAGGCCATTCAATCGTATTTCGGGGAGACTCTTGGCGACCATGATCTTCGGTGTAACACGCGGCTCGGTGAAGCGTCTTAGCGATGGTGAATGTCTTGCCGATAGCCGATGGCTATTGGGGTAACTCTTGGTCCCGGGAAGATGTCTTAGTGAATGTTGAAGGTCTCACTGATAGGAACATCTTGTGGGATCTTCGGTATAACTCTTGGCGACAGATGAAGCTTTCAGGGTAAGTCATAGAGCTCAGTGAGAAGTCTTAGTGAGAGCTACATGTCTCACCGACATTGTTTTATGTTGGAGTCTTTGGGGTAACATATGGAGATCAATATGTTCTCTCAGCGAAGGGAAATGTCTTGGAGATGGGTGAACACTTCGGGGTAACCTTTATGTCTCGAAGAAACCTCTTGGCGATATCGGTATGTCTTGCCGACTATCCTTTGGAGCTCGATATGACTTGTGTCTTTGGTATACCTTTGGTGACTCGCTATGGTCTCCTGGCGAATGCGATAGGTCTGGGTGACTGCTTGGTGATTTGGTGTAACTCATGGAGCTCGATAGAACGTCTTAGCAATAACAGAGTCTCTTGGCGATATCGATATGAAGTCTATGTGGCATCGGCGAGACACTTTTAGTGTCTCACCGAGATGCCAATACATTGCAAATTTTGTTGACTGAGTAAGACCATCCTATGTGGAGTCTCATGGATGAATAGGAGGAGCCGAATGGGAATAGTTGGAAGATAGTCAGTTGCGACGGTTCTGTGAGGAAGTTCTACAGATAGATTTCGACATGGATATACTATGTGATTATAGTTTGTAATCGGTTGGTTGAATCGACAGGTTGTTGAGTTATTGTATCAGTGGATGAATTCTGTGGACTGTAATGTGAAGATTCCTATACAAGAATGTTAATGGTGAATGCTGCTGTATAATGACACCATAAAGATAAGTCTAGAATTTGTATGTAATTTCATTACTGTAATACAAAGTGATTTCTCTTTGTGTGGTGGGTTTTTCTCCCATAAGGGTTTTCCCACATATATCTGGTGTTCATGTGTGATTGTCAAATACTCTGTTTCTGTTGTCTGTTTCTTAGTGCATCTTAATTGGACTGTAATTGTAAATTTTAAAGTGTATCTACATTCTTTCCTGAGGTATTGACGTTAGGAGAATTGTTTTCCGCATCTGATTTTCCTTACATAAACAAGGGTTCTTAGTCTGTGTTTTGAGGAAATACTACTGCCTATGCGCTAGGCAAGATTATCTCAATTAAGAGGCCTCCCAGTCCCTTCCTGAGAAAGGATTTTGAAATTTCACGCACACTAGGGGTGGAACTTGTTTGCATAAGACATCCTCACCAGGTGATCCAAGACTTTCGTAATGGTCACGATAATTTATATAGCGGAATGAAACAGTGTTGCTTGGGTTGTTCCCTCTTTCGAGACAAACCCTCTAAAGGGTTAAAAATTTAAGGAAGTATGTTTTTTTTATCTCCCAAGTCACACAAAGCGCAAGGAGAGAGCATACACAATGCCTTTTCCTCACACTCACATGAGGTTCATTTTAAATTCCAAATCAAAATATGTGGGTGATTGTACAAAATACCAAAGGAATGCTTTTGATTCTCAAGATCACCAAGTGGTGTGAGAGAAGAGCATACACATCCAATGGCATAATGCAAACCACAAGACATGACAAAAACTTGTTAATTTTAACCTTGCTTATGATGTGAAACAAACACTTGGGTTCTTTTTAATCTAATGACATATGATGCATGTTAATTTTAAAACCCATGAGTGGAGATATGTATTTTGTTTTTCATTTTAGCCTTCATGAATGAAATGCATGTTCATTTTAACCTTATGAATGTGATACGAGTTGTAGTTGTTGTAAGAAAACAAACAAAATTGATTATCCTTAAACTAAATAATGAAAAGCTCAATTTTTGTTTCTAAAGAAATAGTTTCAAAAGCTTCTTAAATCCAATGCCATATGCTGAAAAGAGATGATTAGCACACCAAAAACCCTATTCTAATGAAAACCCAAAAAGAAAATTGAAAATAGAAAAAGTTATACCTAAATAGGCGATTGTGTCGTTCAGACTGTCACTTGTGTCACTATAGTGCATTGTTCTGAATCAGTTGCGTCAATCTTTCAAATTTGAATCTCCTGCCTTCAGATGCATTATTGCACATCTCAAATGCATCATTATTTTAAACTTGGATTCCTGCCTAATAGTTGCATCACTATTCTTAGAATTTGTCATTTCTTCTTAGTTGTGTCACTGCACATCTCAGTTGCATTACACAAACCTATTTCACGGTAAAAAAAAGAAACATATTTTCTTGTAAAAAAACATACTTTCACATCAGGTTCAACAATGTAAGATGGGAAATTTCTACTAGCATAGACTAAGTGACAACCACAACACTAAGCTAGAAATCCAATTTAAACAAGAGAAAACAATCAAAATAAAGGAGTAAAATCAAAGTAAACAAATAATGCACTCCCCATATTGAAGTTGAATCACTTCTATTGTCTCTCCTCAAGCCGCCTTTGCATGCTTTCCCTTGAATTGTGAAGTGTGTATGCAAATACCTACAAACAATAAGCATGAAAGTTGGAGATAAGTGGTTTTTAAAGAAAAAATGGAGGAGGAAGGATTCTTTTATAGATAGCCATTTGAATGGATGGACGAGATCGAGCTTCTGTAAAGATTCAAAGATCAACGGTTGAGAGGACATGCAACACAAAGAAGTGGAGGTTACGAAATGAAGGTTCAAGATCGAGAAGAGACTAGAGTCAATCAACGACTGAGATTCAAAAATGAGATAGTGGAGGGAGATAATGAAGAAATTAAAAATTAAAATCATTTAATTCATGAGAAGGAATCTTTGACCAAGTGGAGGCATAAATAATTTATCTAAATTATTTATTTGAGGAAAAAGGAAGTGGGCATTTAATTAAAATGATTTATGCAACCATTTTAATTAAATATAGGGAAATAGAGAAATGGAATTAAATAATTAATTTGGATTAGGTAATTCGTGGAAAACAAGAAGTGATGGATAGATCAAACCAAAACCCAAATGACGTGATCATAGAAGAAGTTGATAGTGAGGAAGAAATAAATGATGACGAATTTTTTCAACACTCCAACAATCCCAAGGTTCTTAAACTGATGGAAAAACTCCTAAGAAAGGATCCAAATACCTAATTCTTCAAATTAACATAAAGTGGTGCTAAGTTACCTATAGACATTAACATGGAAGGTCTTAAATATCCTCACCTCTTTCCCTTAAGAGAAAACTTAGTTGTGAGAGAAATACCCAAACCATTGGAGATTCCAAACATGCCACCAATCTTCTCACAAGGCAATGATCAATCAACAGACAACCCTTTGTTTAGGAAACCAACCCAAATTGAACAAGTGACAGTAGCCCAACAATATCAAGGAGGTCCATCTCAATACATGCCACAAGGTAACAACCCACCAATAGGACAATACATGCCCCAAAACACTTCATATATTGACCCTTCCCAAAATGTAGAAAATCAACAAGGGAAATTTCCACAATAGTACCAACAACAAGGTGGGCCACATGGTCCTCTTCCCAGTCAACATCAACAACAAGGTGTGTCACATGGTCCCCTTCACAATCAATATCAACAACAAGGTGGGTCACATGGTCCCATTCCAAATCAATACCAACAACAAGGTGGGCCACATGGTCCCCTTCCCAATCAATAATACCAACAACAAGGTGGGTCACATGGTCCCCTTCCAAATCAGTACCAACAACAAGGTGGATCACATGGTCCCCTTACCAATCAACATCAACAACAAGGTGGGTCACATGGTCCCCTTCCCAATCAACAATACCATCAACAAGGTGTACCACCAATGCATTATTAGGGTAACCTTCAAAACAGTTCATCCCAACAATAAGGTGTGTCACATGGTACCCTTTCTAATCGACAGTCCCATCAACAAGGTGTACTGCCAATGCACTATCAGGGTAACCTTCAAAATAGTTCATCCCAACAACAAGGTGTGCCACATGGCACCCTTTCCAATCAACAATCCCATCAACAAGGTGTACCGCGAATGCACTATTAGGGTAACCTTCAATATAGTTCATCCCAATAACAAGGTGTACCGCCAATGGACTATCAGGTTAACCTTCAATATAATTTGTCCCAACAACAAGGTGTACTACCAATGCACTACTAGTATACCCTTCAAAAAAATCAACCACAACAAGGAGTACCACCAATGCACTATCAAGGTACCCCTCCTCAACAAAATCAACAAGGACCCAACCCTCCTTCCATCCAAGAAGGACCTAACCCTCCTTACATTCAACAAGGACCTAACCATCCATCAACCCAACATGGTTACCAAGGTCCTATAACTCTAAAATACCCAACATATGACCAAAAAAACATGATAGGACAACAAGGCTACTCCACACAAGTTCCGCAAACAAATGTACCTAACACAGAGGTAGAAATGAAACTACAAGCCCTAAATTAGAAGATATTAGACATCCAGATTGGGAAACCAAAGAAGACCTACATTCTACAGGATATATGTCCATTCCCTTTTGATCACTCCATTACTATGCTTCCTTTTCCTAAAATTTTTGAAATACCAAAGTTTGATAAGTACAAGGGAAAAAGTGATCCAGTAGAACATGTGCAAGATTTCTCAGTGGCTTGCATGGAAGTGAAAAACAATGATTCCTACCTAATGATACTTTTTCCACGTAGTCTTATTGGTCACACAATGGAATGGTTCTCCCATCTACCACCAAGTATTAGGAGCTTTGATGAGTTGACTAACAAGTTTGTGAATTACTTCTCGTTCAACATAGAACAAGATGTCACCATCACTGACCTCTACAAGATTAAACAAAGGCAAGGAGAATCTTTTACATTCTACCTCAAAAGATGGAGACATAAAGCTAGTAGGTGCAATTCGCATATTCTTGACAAAGAATTGGTGGATATCTTTGTTTCCAATGTCCAAGCAGAAATCAATTATCAACTCACCATGTTGTGCCTTGCAAACTTCAAAGAGACTATTGAAAAGGGACCACACATTGAAAGATATCTCATAGCAAGGGGAGTTATTAAGATAAATAACCCAAGAGACAAATCTTCAAGTTCAAATGAGAAACCCAAGATTTGGGCTAAGAAAAAAATGTTACAAAAAATGGAGTAGTTGATGCTAGAGCTATATGGAACATACAAAATCCCAATGTACCACAAAACAAACCCCATGTGGCACAAACGAGATACACTCCCAACAACGTACAACACAATCAACTTAGCTATCCCCAAAACAATCAAGCGATTACCCAATCGACAACTCATGGAGGACAACAAAGGAAATATGATCAACCAAGAAGAAAATTTAATACCTTAGGAGAACCACTTGAGACCATCATGCAAAAATTGGTTCAACAAAACCTCATCAAGGTCAATGATCGCCCAAACTATGAAGAGCCAAGTTTCAAAACACCATGGTATAATGAAAAGGTCCTATGTGAGTTTCATAAGATAAAATGACATATGATGAATAATTGCATGAGACTCAAACATATAATGCAACATATAATACAAGACTTGATCGACAAAGGAGAAGTTGATATCGAATATCATCCTAAAAAAAAAAGACCTCCAAATCTACACAAATCCAATTCCAAACCATGCTAAGAAGAATGACAAAGGGAAAGACCAAGACTATCACAATGCTAACTACACCTATGGTGACACATTCCTAGGTATCCTCTCCCAAGCAAATGACACTAGGATCACTGTGCTAACTATACAAGGAAGAGACCCCAAATGTAACGTAAATACCCATTGAGGGAAAGTCACAATAGAAGGAGACCCACCTAAACCCAAAACTAAGTCATCTAATGAATATAGTATTGTGGAACAACTGAAGAAGACTCCTGCTTTGATCTCCATCCTAGAGTTGCTAAAATTATTACCCGTGCATAGGGAAATACTAGAGAAAGCTTTGGAAATAGCAATCCCTAATGACCTCAATCCTAACCAGTTTCAATCCATGGTTGGAAAGATGATGGCAAATCATCATCTATTCTTTTCTAAGAAAGATCTTCCACAAAAGGCATTCCACAACCAAGCCCTCTATATAGAGATTGGTGTCCACAAACATATGGTCAAAAGAGTATTGATAGATAACAATGCAGGTTTAAACATTTGTACCTTGATTTTTTTTAAACAGTTGAGCTATTCTAATGATGTGATTGACAAAGGAAAGATAATTACTATAAGGGATGATTACCTAGAAAGAAATTTATAAGGGACAATCAGGCTACCTCTACAGATAAGACTGAAAACAAGAGAAACCACATGTCAAATACTAGACTTTGAGCTACCATATAACCTCCTTCTAGGATGTACATGGTTTGATTCAGTACAAGTAGTTCCATTGACATTCCACCAATGTCTAAAATACCCTCATGAAGGAAAGGAGGTTACATTATATGTCGATCTTGAACCCTTCCACTACTATGCAAAATTGGAGGAGAAATACAACAAAATCCAATGTATACCTCGTAATGATATATCATTTCAATCCTTCTCATATGTCAACCCATCAACACTACCATCAATCTCAGCTAAACCCTCATCTAGTAAGAAACCAAAATCTGAGTCCAAGAATCAAGTACTTGACAAAGGTAACAAGAACTATCATTTCAATCAAGTCTTTTGCATTGTAATGCTTCACCCAAAACCAAATATTTATGGAGGGCCTAAAGAGATCAAACAAAATCAACCAGTAACAATGGTAGCAAAACCCACAATCTTTAGCAAATGGAGGGATATGAAGGATGAGGAAATATTCAAAGAGGACCTCTCGTCAATGATTTATAAGGAAGAAAAAAAAGAACTAGAACAAATACAACCCCTTCTCATTGATCCTAGTAGTAAAGGGTACCAAATGGCTAAAAAAATGGGATACACTAGAAAAGGTGGCCTTGAGTGATATAGACAAGGAAAATGGGAACCTATTATAGTGGAACAAAGAAAAAAGAACATGGGACTAGGTTATAGTTCGCTAGACATGGTTACTCCAAAAGCTCGACGTACCTCTTTTAAGAAAGGAGCTCCTTCTACTGGAATTAAGACATAAGATATTTACCATCTTATGGAAAACAATTTACCCATTGAGGACTTATTTGGAAGCTTTAGCATAAGTATATTCCCTATTCGAACTAGCAACCCCATATTCAAAGACTTTACTTATGTTCAACAAACTCTAACGAGTATGAATGGGATTCTCCTTCCTTTGTCACCTCTAGTGATGATGACCTAGATACCTAAAAGGTGAATGATGCCAAAGCCATATTGACCATTTCCAAAACTTCTATTAGCTTTACAGATATGATGACAACCTACCCCTTTGCTACCCATAGCTGATAGATTGAGACCAACAACACCATATGCCTATTTTGGATCAATTCCAAAATGATGAAGCAATTGCAGAGTTTATGGGGCTTCACACTAACATACCATCAAGAGATCACAAAGTAGGGTTTGTTATGGAACTAAAATAGGAAGCATAATTCAGAGGGGATATTATATCCTCTATTCACAAAATTAAAAAATAAAATGTAAGAATCAAAGTGAGATCCCCTAAGGAAAACCATGATGTGGCTCTATTGGATCCTGAAAAGAGAAAAATAAAAGACAAATCTAAGGGTGAAAACTTCTCCGAGGTGCACAAGGATGGAGGATTCAATCTCCCTATTTTTGAGGATCAAGAGAAGTTGAAACTCCTTGTTGAAGAAGTGGAACCTATAAATGTTGGCACAATAGAAGTACCTAAGATCACATACCATGCAATGTCACTTGATCTTGAAGAAAAAGTGAACTTCTCAACATTCATCAATGAAAGAAAGATAAAATTCACATGGACATATGCAAACATGCCAAGGCTAGATCTAACATTGGTCATACACAATCTAGCAGTATATCTAGGAGCTAAACCCATCAAATAGAAGCTAAGAAAGATGCATCCCTAGATTGCATTTTTGGTAAAGGTAGGATTGAAGAAACTGCTAGATGTAGGCTTTATCAGACCAATTGGTTATCTGGAATGGATATCAAACCTAGTACCAATATCAAAGCCCACTAGGGGTATAAGAATCTACACAAATTTTTGAGATCTAAACAAAGCTTGTCTAAAAGATGTCTTCCCTCTTCCAACCATTGATTTGATTATCAATATAATAGTAGGGAATGAGATGCTATCACTAATGGATGACTTCTCTAGCTATATTTAGATAAAGATATCCCCTTCCAATCAACATAAAACTGCAACACTTGTGCATGGGGGACCTTCTGCTAGAATGCCATGTCATTTGGTCTAAAGAATGCAGGAGCGACCTATCAGTGAGGAATGAAAACAATCTTTCATGATATGCTACATATAATTATGGAAGACTACATGGATGACATTCTAGAAAAATACATCAAAAGGGAAGAACACTTGACCAATCTTGCAAAGGTCTTTGATAGAATTGAACAATATAACTTGAGGCTCACTCCAAAAAAGTGTGTATTCAGAGTAACATCTAGGAAGCTACTAGGGTACATAGTATCAAGAAGAGGCATCGAAGTAGATCCTACAAAAGTGAAAGCCATATTAGAAATGCCTCCTCTGAAGACCTTGAAGTAGCTTATAAATCTACAGGGGAAACTACAATCCATTAGACGATTCATTGTGCAATTGGTAGACAATTGCCATCTATTTACTCATCTCCTACACAAAGACATCACATTCAAGTGGGATGGAAGATGTGATCAAGCATTCCAACAAGTCAAGGAGTATCTATTCACTCCTCCTATACTCATGCCTCCTATTCCAAACAAAAAAATGATAGTCTATGTGTCTACAACACAAGCAACATTAGGAGCCCTCCTAGCACAACTAGATGATAATAACAAGCAAAGAGCGATCTACTACATTAGCTGAACACTGGTGGGCTACAAATTGAACTATTTTCCATAGAAAGAGCATGTCTCTCTATTGTCTTTGTGGCACAAAAAATGAGACACTATATCTTGAATAGACAAGTAAAGCTAATCTCAAAAGTAGATCCACTAAAGTACTTATTAGGAAAAACATCTCTAATAGGCACGATTGCTAAATGGTGATGATTTTGAGCAAGTTTGGCATAGAGTATTGTTATGCCCTGCATACATGCCCTAAATTTTTTCTTGGAAAAGTTGGGGACCCCCTTTGTTTTCTTTCGTTTTGCAGGTTTGTTTCGTTATGTTTTGTGCTTTGTTGTTCTCGTTTTGTCTTTTCCCTCTTTGCTTGTTTTGATTTTTGTCTCTCATTTTGTGTTTGTTTTCATTTTGGTCTTGTCCCGGAGTTGTTCATAACCCTTGAACCTTGCTTTTTTTTCCTTTGTCAATGTTTCAGAATGAAACCTGAACTTGTCCTCGAGAGAGTGTTCAGGTTCTAGGTGTTTTTTTGAATTTGGTCTCCGCTTGTTTTCCTTTTCCTTGTTTGTGTCAAAATCGAATGTTAGATCAGAACCTGCACTTTGAACCTCCTTTAGGTTCACATTTCGGGTTCTACTTTGATTTTGATTTCTGTGGTTTTCCTTTGCCTAGAACCGAAGCCTTGAACCTCTTTGGGAGGTTCCTATTCTTGGTTCCAACCCGATTTCGATCTTCGCTTCTGTTGTGTGTCTGTCTTTCGAGTTCATGTTTCAAACTGGAATTGACACCTTGCACTTTTGAAGGTTCACATTCCATGTTTGTTCCCGATCCTGATCCCTGCTTTTCCTTCGGGTTTGTTTGGGTTCAGGTGCCTCGCCGATTCCTGATCCCGATCCCCATCTTTTTGTCGAATTGTTTGCTTTTCGTCTTCGTCTTTCATTCATTTTTTTTGGTCATTTTCGTTGTCTTGTTTGTTCATCTTTGTCCTCGTCTTGTGTCATTTTCACATCGCCCGTCCTGTTTTTAGAATCTCAAAAATCCAAAAAAAAGTATAAAATATCAAAATACAAAAAATCAATAAACAAGTCTTTTAAAGAATTTAAAAGATTTAAAATGTAAAATAATAATAATAATAATAATTTTTTTTATGTTTTTAAACATTTGAAAAGTTTTAAAACAAAATTCTTTTAAATTAAAATTTAAAAGATTAAAAATAAATAAATCTTTTTATTTGAAAAGATTTAAAAGAGAGAAATCATACAAGAGAAAAACAAAATAAAAAAATAGAAATAGTTAAAAATGCAAAGGTTTAAATAGAAAATTCCTGATTCTCGACGGGTTTTAAAATGCGAAAATCAAATAAAAGTATTTTAATTCTTTGAATGCGGGTTTGGGTTGTGCGAGATCAAGATCTTTACATGTTGGTGCCAAAAATTTACCCGTACTTTACATGTTAGGACGGGTTTGAATGTTTGAATTAATGAACCACTCTAGAACATGTCCTAACATTGAAATCCTTCCTTGTGTTCTATGTGCATGCAACCGTGCAAGTTTAGTGAATGAGGGATCTACATACTTCATTGTCATGAGTAACCCTTCTTGCATCACATCTACAATTGATCACTATGCTAGCTTGGTTAATCTTCTTGCTCATGCTGGCTATCTCAAGGATACCCTAAAATTTATTATTAAGATAAGTGGCAAGTGGAGTGAGGTTAAAATGGTGAGGAAATTTATGAGAGATAGAGGAATTAAAAAGACCCCTGGATGTAGTTGGATTGAAGGCCATAAAATGGTACATGCTTTTTGTGTAGGAGGAAGATCAAATCCATAGACACAAGAAATCTATGCAGAGTTGGAGAAACTGTCTTGGGAGATGAACTCAGAAGGGTTTAATCTAGATACAACACCTGTAGTGAATGATATGGATAGTAGATGGGGATTATAGTGGTTGCAGATTCAAATTTTATTTGTAACAGAAGAGGAGCAAGCTGATTACACGGGAACATTCAAAGTATTTGAAGGATGAGATTAAATCCTTGCAAGATGTTGCAAAGAAATAGGGTATAAGGGAATGGAAATCACTATAGGGGAAAGAAATGCCTTCCTTTGAAGATCCTGTGACATCCTCTCAGATGATGTTGATAATTCTTTCAAAAATTTTAATGATCTTTCAATTTTTGTTTAGGGGACTCGATCTTATGATGATAAAATTGAATGCACAAAGTAACTTCCAGATTCATGAAGAGGTAGTGACAGGAATTTAAATCCAAATAATACATTGTTTAATGTTATTTTATTTAAAATAAAATTAATATAAAATAGGATTTAATTTACTATTTCAATTAGGGAAATAAGGATTTGATTAAATGCTTTTAATTGAAAATAGTTTGAAATGTCTAAAGTTAATTAATTTCTAAAATTAATTATTGATTAATTAATTTTATAAATTGATTAATGTGCTTTATGCTTTATGATTTTTAGGTGCTTTTGAGGGTTAGAAAAGGATAAAAGATCTAGAAGGCTATCTACAAAACAAACGTGCAAAAGGGAAAGATCTTCTGAAGAGGTCACCAAACTGAAGTGAGCTAAAAGTATGGTGGGCCCATTTAGCGTGATCTCCAGGAAAGGATGTTGATTTACATCACAACAAGAAGTGAACTCAAAGTGGAAACTTAAAGTGAAACTAAGTTGCAACTTTTGAATTGAAGCTAATTGAGGTCAAATGGAGGTCAGCATGAGCTAAAACAGAAAGTCACTTGTGAGCAGTGATTGTATGCACACAAATGCTACATCTTTTGCATGAATCGTGCTGGAGGGAATTATGTAATTAGTGAGCTATATATTATCAAATCTTCTCATTTTGAAGGAGTTAGAATTTTAGGAAAACTAGTTAGACATTTTTCTTAGAGATGATTAGAATTTAGCAGTAGAATAGATAATGAATTTTTCTGCATTTTTAGTTAATCGAGTCAATTTGAAGACATTGGTTTCTGTACATTGGTGAAGTTTTCCAGAATTATAAATTTTGCTTATCTATTTCACTTCATAGAAGTAACTAGACTAAAACCTACTTTAAGTTGTATTTTGGAGTGATATTTGTTTTATTAATCATTTGATTTGAAGCTTTCAAGGAATGAGTAAAGTTTATCTTTTCTTTTGTTCAAATTATGATTTATGATCTGTTGTTAAAGTTTTCACTATGAATGAATGTTCAAATTTGTA
Source organism: Sequoia sempervirens (assembly GCA_007258455.2). Classification (NCBI taxonomy): domain Eukaryota; kingdom Viridiplantae; phylum Streptophyta; class Pinopsida; order Cupressales; family Cupressaceae; genus Sequoia; species Sequoia sempervirens. Next base: position 417,724,874 of record VDFB02086081.1, read on the forward strand.
TTGATTACATGTTGACTTATTCTACAGTTTATTTTAGGAATTCCTTGAAGAGTAATAGGTCTGGTTAACTAAATTAATCAACATTATTTTCTCTCTTGCATCCTTGATCTATCTTTTTCCATTTTTTTTATCCCCCCGGTTAGAGTAGGTTTAGATAGAAGTTTTATCTCGCAACAACCAAGAAGCCCAATAACTAGCAGGCCCCTTGAACATTACAACCTCATTGACCACTCAAAAAAATAGAGACGATGTGACCCAACATGTAGGACCTTGGAAGATGTTTGATTTAATGATCATTTATCTTTTTCAGGAGAGGTAAGGTGATTACATCTTGTCTGCATGTTGTTGTGTCAATTTGGCCATAAACAATTAGAATAGGTTTTTTTGAAGCTTTCATATTTTAATATGTTAGTTTTAATGGATTCTTAGTTTAGTTTGCATTGAATGATCTTATTGAGACTAATGTATAGTGGCTTAAATGCACTTTGAATCCTCATGGATCAAGTGTAGTTATCCTATACTATTTTCATCGATCACACCTTCTACCAATCTTCCACTTCATTTGCAAACCTTAACATCAACCTGCAAAGCATCAATAAATCCTTTGAGGCATCGAGTGTCAGGCTTTGCATTTACTATTTACCTCTTACGTAATTTTCAATAAGACATTAAGGATTCCTTCTACCTTCCAATGCGCAAACACTTCCTTCGCAAGTGTTGGTTGAATTAACTCTTCAGGTGTCAGCTCTCAGGATTTCTTCTTTCTCTTTGTCATAATTTTTAGTAAGACATAAGGCTTCATGCCAATCTCTAACGCTCGCTATCATAACTCTATCAGGTATCAACTTTCGAGATTTCTTTATTCTACTTTCTTATCTTTATGATAGGGCATAAGCCAATCTTTTGACCCACAATCCCCAAAACCCTTTTGGGTATTGGCGTTCATGTTTCCTTCATACTCCTTGGTTCACTTTTTGATAAGTCATAAGACTTATCATCGACCTCCAATGCCCAGCAAGGTAAGGCATAAAGCAACTTGTCGAAGCCCGATGTTTGACACTTTTTGAAATTCCCACATTCTATCTTATTTTTCTTTGTGCATTCGGTATGAGGTATGAACAAATCTTGAAATCTGACACCTTTTGAACTTTACTCATTCTTTCTTCATTTCTTTGAGGCATTCAATATAAGGTATGACCAGAGACCAAAGCTAGAACTTTTGCAACTATTCAGGACTTGCACTGCAACTTCAAATGCATCATTTTGAGTGAGACTACTAGACATAAATGGCCATGACTAGCCACAATATCCCTTTTGAAATTAATGAAAACTTAGTGCCAACATAGAGAATATAAATGGAAGGTTGAGAGATTTTCTAAATTTTTGTAGTGATAAACCATAGGCAATGCCTCTCTTTATGGTAGTGTAATTTATTTATGCTTATGATATTTTATGGTTAGAATATGTAATTGGATGGTCTTTATTTCCTCTGGGTTATGCTAAAATTGGTACAATTATGGTACCTGATTCATCCACATGTGCATGGAAAGGGATATTCCAATATAGAAAACTAGAACTGGTGCTTCCATGATCTTCTTTTTCAGTGTGTCAAAATATTCTTAACACTACTTTATCCATTGGAAAGTTATGTTTATATTTTTCTTCAAAATTTCTTCTATTCATCCAATTATTTATGCGTATCCCTTCATAATTTTTTTATGACAACTCTTGTATCCAAGAAATATCTTTACTTTTATTACTATCTTTGGGATAGGTAAATTAAAGACTGTAGTCGTTTTTAGCGGATCAACCATCAAACCTTCTTTATATATTAGGTGACCTAGAAGTGTTTTAAAAGGTACAAAAATATATATTTCTTCAAATATGTTGAAATTTGTATGCTTCAGCATCGTTCTTAAATCAATTTTAATTCTTAAATGTGATCTTTAATTAATCCATATACCACCTAATCATCTAGGTATACTTCTAGAAAGTCATGACACTAACTCATTTGACAGCAAAATCCGATGATTTTTTTTGACGAAATATGTAGAATTCGATGTATTGTCAGCTATTTGTGATATTTGATGTGTAATTTTCAATTTTTTAAAATTTTATCCTTGAAATTCGTTGAAATTTTGACGAACTTGGTTTTGTTGAAATTTTGACGCATCGTTTCCTCAAAATTTAGGCAAACATTGAAAATCAGAAAAAAATCAAATTATGGCCAACATAAATAAAAGTGATTTTGACTATTTATTGCGACAGTGTTTTGCTATACTTGCAAATTTTCTATACATGCAAACTTTCTCTACTTGCGATAGTTTGTGGAGAACTAAGGACGATTTTCTTGGGGAAAAATAAAAAAAAATTCAAGAAGATATCCCCAAGTTGAGGGTAGTCATTGTCTTTTTCCAGAATTCATTTGTGAAGTTAGATTTGTACTTCTAGGTTTGAAAATCATATTTTAAAGCAACATCTCATCAGATTTCATTTTTAGACTTGTGCATTTTGAGAATTTCATTTCCAAATTTTATTGTGCAAGTTCAATATTATGATTTTAGGAGTCTAACAGTTAGAAATCATAGTAAAATCAGAATTTAGTAAGTTCTGGAATTAAAATTTTAAAGTGTTTTTTGGGTTCATTAACTTTAGACTATCTTCTCTTTTGCAGGGGTGGTTGCATGCCAAATTTTTTTGGTACAAAATATCAGAATTATTAGATTTTGTTACCTATCTATGATTAAAAATTATTAGAGTTTGAGTTTCATACTTTTTAAAGATCTAAATATTCAAGCTTGGTAAAGAAAAATCATGTCAGATAATATTAGTGCATAACAAAATGAACAGACAATTGCTAGAATGTGGGCTAGATTGAAAAGAAAGGGTGATGGGAAATGTTATTTTCCTTGCAATAATTGCTCAAAGACGAGAAGAATTTTAATCACAACAGCTGAGAAACATTGTAGGCAGCATGGTCACATTGAAGGGGGGCATGATTATCGTCCACTGGTAAGTTGTTCATTATATGTCTTTATATTGATTGAATTTGTAAATGTTTATATCGTTTTAACATTTCTATATATATAAAAAATTACTTGATCATGATCATGGTTTATTTGTGTCGATCATTATTATAAAGGTGGGGCACCCTAGGGCACAAGATATGGATTATCATGCCCCAGAGAATGTGGTTTTGCAAGTGGAGGAACATGGAGCTGTGAATATCGAAGATGAAGTTAATGATCCTATGGAAGAAGATGATCATACGCTAGAAAACATAGTTGAAGATGATGGTACAAATACATTGATCCATGACACATTTAGTGGCACAGCTGATCATGATGATTGAGATGAATTTGATGATGTTCATGATTTACCTATACTTGAGAAGGCAAACGAGCCCCTTTATGAAGGCTCCGAAACAACTCTTCTCTCTATTGTATTGTTGTTGGTGTACTTGAAGGTTATGAATGGTTTATCCAACATAGCAATGTCACGAATGTTAAGGTATGTCATATATGTCATTTTTTTCATCAATTTTAATTGTTGTTAGTTCATCATTAGTAAATAAAGGATGAAATATGTACCATTAATATTCTTTATATTAACAAATTATTTTTTGTTGTAGATTGATTGGTGAATTTTTGTTACCACCATGAAATATTTTACCTCACTCATACCGAGATTTATCTGCTATTATGAAAGATATTGGAATGGAGTATCAAGCAATAGATGCATATCCCAATGATCATATTATATATCATAAACAACATGAATTTGCAACATAATGCCCAGAATGTCATATCAGTAGATATCAAACAGATTAACTAACAAAAAAGGTGCCTCGCAAGGTTCTTCGTTACATTCCCATTATTCCATGTATGCAATGATTATTTAGGTACGAAAGCTTAGCACAATTTATGGATTACCATGCATGGAATAGAAGTGGAGATGACATTATTCAAATGCCTATGGATGGTTCTGCATTTAAGGACATGGAGGAAAAATGGCCACACTTTAGCGAAGAACCTCGTAATCTGAGGATTTCATTGGCAGTGGACGGTGTCAATCCATTTGGAGAGCTGAGATCTATTTACTCGGTGTGGCCTATTTTTGTTATCAACAATAACATTCCTCCATGGATGTCAATAAAGAGGGAGCACATAATGTTGGCAATGATTGTTCTAGGTATTTGTTTACATCAATTTTCTTTAACATAGTAGCATCTCATTTGTCTTATTTGTTGCATATTGACTTATATTTTTTTCATTTAATAGTCATGTACATTAATTTATATATATTGCAGTAATATGGTTATAATAATTATGTAATGTTTATGTTCATTCAACTAGGTAAGTACCAAGTTAAAGATATGAATGTATATATCAAGCCTCTTATCGACGAGTTACTAAAGTTATGGGATGGCGTCACTATGTATGACGTCTCTAGAATAATAGGACAAAGACAATTTCAATTCAATGCAATGCTTGTATGGATAATTCATGATGCCCCAGGGCTAACACATTTTTGTGGTATGTTATAACGTTCAACTGCACTTTAACGATATTTAATTTTATGAAGTAGATATCATGCATGTTTTTTAAATAATCTATTCATTATATATAATTATAAAAATTGACATATTTAATCCAATTAGATATGATCTTGCAGGTCTTCAAACAAAGGGAAAATTTGCATGTCCAATTTGTGGTCCAAAGATAAAATCTTGTCGTTCAAAAAGTTTAGGAAAGCAGGTGTTTGATGAGTATAGGCACTTCCTCCACATAAATCATAAGTATCGAGCTACTGAAAAACATCTTTTCAATGAGAAAGAAGAGACTACATCAAAACCATGAAGAATGACACCTCACATATGGAAGTTGGAATATAATAGAATTAATTGTCAAGGTTATACATCAAATCAAATTGTTTATCTATCATATATGATATGTTTGTAATTTATATTTTTATATTGTGTTTTGTTTGCTCATGCTGTAATTGACAATGATTGTCATTGTTAATTTGTTTAACTTATATGCTTCATGAAGGTTGTCAAGGCATTAATGGATGGCTTCCACAGGGAATGAAAAGTTATCCCAGAAAATTTAGTAGGTTTCCCTACTATGAGCAGCTACAAATTGTGAATTTGTTTGATACAATGCATATTGGAAAGAATATAACAGAAACGTTATGGAAAATATTGGATGGAAGGCACGACAAAGAAAAAATTGTGAAAATCTGTAGTGACATTCAAGAAGTCAATCATGCAATGAAAAATGTCATTCAATTAAATAGCGATGGAGACCAAATTAATATAAGCGCCCTTCCTTGGTTATTAACGGAGCAACAAAGCAATGCTATAAAAGAAGTCATACAAAAAATTTGATTTCCCACAAGATTTGTTGTGAACATAAACAATATCATAACAAAGAAAGGTGAATTTGCGTTAGGGATGAAAACTCATGATTGGAATACCTTCATTAAGGTAATTACTCTAGTATATTATATATATATTTGTATACTGCATGTACTTTTCAGTGTATTATGTTTACTACTTTTGGAAAAATAATGAAAAAATCATTTTATAATTGTTGCAGTACGTTCTACCTCTATCTCTCCCAGACAACTTCGACAACAATGTCAAGAAAGTTATATATGATCTTGGAAAATACATGAGGTAAGTAGCGATATTTGTTCAATTCGTTGTATAGATCTTATAATTTCTATTTGTTTTACTTGTTATGTAATATATTTTATATTGTTGTTAAATCTCGCTAATATATTTGCACCTTGAATCACTTGTAGATAGCTGTCATCTAAAGAAATCCATAAAGAAGATATAAATTATTGGAAGAGAAAAATTCCTCGTGTAATGTGTGAAATGCAAAAGTGTCTACCTTCGACATTTTTCAATGCACAAGAACACTACCTCATACACCAAGTTGAGGAGATTGAATTTTGTGGACTTGTACACACAAGGTCAATGTGGATGGTTGAGAGGCACTTGAAATTTTTGAAGGCTTTGGTTAGACAAAGAGCACATCCTGAGGGTTCTATGGTGGAGGGATATATGGTATACTAGACCATGGTGTACATTACTAAATATCTTCCTAAGTTTGCAGCAAAGATCCATGTAGATCGCATTTGGGATCCCAACTCCATTAACAAATTCAAAGGGGAGTACCTGATGGGGAAAGGTAGATTGAGGAAAGTGAGAGGTAATTATAATAAGTTTTACATTTTTTTTATGTATATTGTACTTATTTAATTATTAATCTTCAATATACTTCAATTATAAATTAAAGTCGTATACCGTGGTAATTAACTAATTGATGTAGACCTGGGAGGCTCAGCTCAACCAACCTATCAACCTACCTTTAATAGGCTTCCAAAATTTTTAGAATAACCATTTTAAAAAATCCAAAAAACTCTCAAAGTTTGACAAACAACAAAAGTCAAATTTCACACTTTGACTCCTTGAATCCTTGTAGCAGTGCAAACATGTTTTTCCCAATAACTCAAAACTTTCCCAAAACACCAAAAAAACCCTTGATGGTTTTAGAAACCCATTTTGGTGTTATTAAACATAATTCAAGGTAAAGCACAAGTAATTTGGACCAAATCACCAAAATCACCCTTTCTAGGTTGTGCTAATTAGGTTGATTAGGCCTATTTTATGCCTCCAAACCTCCAAATCCACAAAAAGATTCCACTTGTACGACTAGATTCTTGGCAAACCCAAAAACCCTTGTTTTAGGCCAAAATCATGAGGGTTTATTCAATCTCGTACTTCCACGACCTCCCAAACCTCAAAAACAACTCAGACACAACCCATTAGGTCTACACATGGGTAAAAATTCATAAAATCAGATCTTCCATACATATTTTGTTGAAACCTAGGCTTGAACATCTCATTTCACATATTTTTCCTCACAAAACTCTTGAGGACAACAGCTATACCTTCTTTATTTCTCATCCTATGAGGGTTTACAATTATCACTTTATGCCTTTTAAAGGCCTTTACACCTCAACTACTGAACAACCACCTCTAGAACTGGCTTTTTAATATTTTATGATCACATGAAACATAAAACACACTAATTTCAAGGTTGTTAACATCACTATTGAAATGTTTTAATATTTTGAATTTGTTAAAGTCATTTGTGAATTTCAATTTTTTTTGATACAGTTGGTTGAGAGTGGGATGCACTAAATTTGTACGTCGCAAACAATCTTGATTGGATGATGGTATGGATTGAACGATGTCAACAATCTAGTTGCGCATTAACATGGGAAGGTGTGGCTTCATTTGTTAAAGAAGCTCATTGTAATGGAGACTCCAATGTTACACAAAGGGAAATTGATTTAGCATATGGTTTAAGAGATGAACAGGACATATAAATATATTAATCACCCATATTATTTAATTATTTTTAATTATATTGATGTATATATATGTTGAGATTTTTTTCTTTGCATAAATTTGACCAAGAATAAATATGTATATCAACTGACGATATTGCAATAATTTTTTCATGTTTGACATATTGTAGGTGAAACACCACAAGGCTATGTGGTGCAATGGTCATAAATTTCAAATCAAAAAGTTGGAAGACGCGAAGAAAACTTGTGATTCTAGGATAATTGCAGTGTTTCAGGTGACTAATGTTTCATCTAGAAGCGACATACATCCAAAAGTCTCAGAAAATCGATACTATGGGAATTTGGATGATATACTTGAGTGTGACTTTAAGTCCTTCAAATTAGTTTTGTTTGTCGTCCTATGGTACAAACTACAATTGAATGAAAATGATCCCAAGAGAACTGTTATTGAACATGATAATGGATTTACCATGGTTAATACAAGGTCGATTGAGCGAGCTGGAAATGAGCCCTATGTTCTTCCAAGCCAATGTGAGCAGGTATTTTACTCAGAGGTTCCAGGTAAACCGGGTTGGTCATTTGTTTTTAGACATGATCTAAGAGGAAGGCTGATAAAGTATAATGTGGTGGAAGAAGAAGATATCGAAGAACTAGAAGATGATGTACATGATGATCAGGATCAACAATTAGTTGATGATGTGCTTGACGAAGATGTCGAAGAGGAGGAAATAGATCATGATGATGTAGGAGTTAATGTTCATGAAGATGATATTTGTGTGGATGATGACATTATTGAAACTGATATCAATGACGACGATGATGATATGACCAATCCTTACAATGTCGAATCTGGATTGGATGATACAGACAAAATTTGGATGAAGAAGAAGACCAATGACATTGAAATGTATGCGTTATGTGATTGTATTATCTATTTGATATTCATTTCTTGATAGAATTATATTTGACTTATGTGGTTACATAATTAATTCATGATGTTTTTAATTTTTATGCCATTACATAATTAATTCATGATGTACTTTTTAATGTTTAATTTTAATTCATGATGTTACAACTATTGTAGTTCTCCTAGAAATTTCTATATGATCATAATGAATAGTGTTTTGGGAAATTTCATGAAAGATGACACATTGATCGTAGTAGTGAAATAATTGCAAAGTCGTTTAGATTTTTTAGACCAATCACCCTTTGCAATGTCATTTTTAGGATCATCTCCAATTTGATTACTAGGACACATAAGGTTGGATTTGATTGGCTTATCTTGGAGGAACATTGTGGCTTTGTGTAATGTGAGAAAATTTTGGATGGGGTACTTGCTATTGCTAATGTGGATCACTCCTTTCTGCGAAGGCCATACACTTATGATTGGGTCAAGTGTTCTTTTCTTTAGAAAATTCCTATTTCCTTTTGATAGGTTATGATTTGATTAGATGGGTTATGAAGCACTTATTTCAAGTAATTTATGTCTATTTTAATTTGTAATTTATTAAATTCAAACACATCCAAAATTATGTCCCTTGCTTTAATTGATTATTACGTTATTTAATTATTAACTCAAATGACACCTCCAATTTAACTATATATATCTAATTGAATCTATCTAAAGTGTTGAACATTTTTAGATCAAATTTAGTAATTAACTCAAACAACTTTTCCAATTTAACTAACATCTTTTAAGATATTAAAAAAATATGATTTATGAAAGAAGTATATTGGCGTGAAATTAAATATGATTTGTATTCCAATGTAAAAACTACAAAGAATGGAAACAATTATTTCAACACATAAACTATTATGTAGTATTCAATTAAAATGAAAAAGCTTAGTCTATATTAGTTAGGATACACAACTAAGAAAATGATCTAAATAGTCTAATAATTTCAAAAACACAAACAATATTAGGTAGATAATCAAATATATTTCATTTCTACAGTGACTTTTTTATCCTAGAGAAACTAAGTATATAGTATACAATGAAAATGAACAAACCCACAACTACCCCTATTTTGAAGGAGTTTAGTTTTCTCCCCTTCCCGATCTCCCTAATATTGTCTAATTATTTTAAAGAGACCAAGGGTCATAACAAAAATTTATTCAACCCACTAAATATCTTGGTTAATGAAACTTGACAAAAGCAACAAAACAATTGCTACATTTGGCATTTCATGTGGAATGAAGAGTGGTGACAATAATCTACCTATAGTTTAATAAAACACTATTTTTAGAAGGCTTGACATTAGAGAGATAGAGAAGAGGGGGAGAGAGGGAGAGATAGGTTGAAGAGGGGGAGAGAGAAGATATGGAGATAGATAGGACGTAGAAAAGGGAGAGAAAGAAGAGGGGGAGACTAGGGAAAGTGATATGTAGAAAGGGAGAGAGAGAAGAAGATATGGCCGGGAGAGAGGGAGAGATAGCTCAATATATATAGAGGGAGAGGGAGAGACATAGAAAGGGGGTGATATAGATAGATAGAGGGGGATGGTGAGAGAGAGAGAGATAGAGATATATGGGAAGAGAAAGAGATATGGAGATATATGGGAAGAGAAAGGAAGAGAGGTGGAGATAGAGAGTTGATGGATAGGGGGGATAGGGAGGGAGAGATGGTGAGAGATAGAGAGGGGGCCGGGAGATAGCTGAGCGGGGAAGGGAGAGAAAGGGATATTGATAGGTAGAGGAGGAGAGATAGATAAGAGGGGGAGAGAGGGAGAGATAGTTTGAAGAGGAAGAGAGAGAAGAGATGGAGATAGGTAGGTAGAAAAGGGAGAGAAAGAAGAAGGGGATACTAGGGAGAGCGATATGTTGAAAGGGAGAGAGAGAAGAAGATAGGGGAGAGAGGGAGAGATAGCTCAATATATATAGAGGGAGAAGGAGAGAAATAGCAAGGGGGTGATATAGAGAGACAGAGGGGGATGGTGAGAGAGAGATAGATATATGGGAAGAGAAAGAGAGATGGAGATATATGGGAAGAGAAAGGAAGAGAGGTGGAGATAGAGAGTCGATGGATAGGGGGGATAGGGAGGGAGAGATGGTGAGAGATAGAGAGGGGTCCGATAGCTGAGAGGGGGAGGGAGAGAAAGGGATATTGATAGGTAGAGGAGGAGAGATAGAGAAGAGGGTGAGAGAGGGAGAGATAGGTTGAAGAGGAAGAGAGAGAAGAGATGGAGATAGATAGGTAGAAAAGGGAGATAAAGAAGAGGGGGAGAGGGAGAGCGATATGTAGAAAGGGACAAAGAGAAGAAGATAGGGGAGAGAAGGAGAGATAGCTCAATACATATAGAGGGAGAGGGAGAGACATAGAAAGGGGGTGATATAGAGAGATGGAGGGGGATGGTGAGAGAGAGATAGAGATATGGGAAGAGAAAGAGAGATGGAGATATATGGGAAGAGAAAGGAAGAGAGGTGGAGATAGAGAGTCGATGGATAGGGGGGATAGGGAGGGAGAGATGGTGAGAGATAGAGGGGGATGGTGAGAGAGAGAGAGAGATAGAGATATATGGGTCGAAGAGAAAGAGATATGGAGATATATGGGAAGAGAAAGAGAGATAGAGATATATGGGAAGAGAAAGGAAGAGAGGTGGAGATAAAGAGTCGATGGATAGGGGGGATATATAGGGAGGGAGAAATGGTGAGAGATAGATAGGGGGAGATAGGTGAGAGGGGGAGGGAGAGAAAGGGATATTGATAGGTAGAGGAGGAGAGATAGAGAAGAGGGGGAGAGGGAGAGATAGGTTGAAGAGGAAGAGAGAGAAAGGGGGGAGAGGGAGAGATAGCTCAATAGATAGAGGGGGGAAAGGAAGTGACATAGATAGTGGTAGATATAGAGAGATAATTATATTAATTATATTATAATAATTATAATATTATATTAATATTATAAATTTAGCTAATATTATAATATTATATATTATATTAATATATATTATAATAATTATAATATTATATTAATATATATTATAATAATTATAATATTATATTAATATTATAAATTTAGCTAATATTATATTAATTATATTATAATAATTATATATAATTTATTATGTAAAATTTAACATGGTGCCACAATTTTCATTTTAATTGACATAATCTAAAAACCTAGCTCGTCAATAGAAGTGAGTCGCGCACCAACAGAGAAAAGGTTGCAGGAAGCCACAATTTTTGTGATTTGTTTTGCAGTGAAGGCCTTTGCATCTTGTCCGTCGCCAAAATGGTCCATATATTTCATCTGAAATTTATGAATCAAAGTGCTATAGGGTTTTTGATTTGATTTGGTTTGTGAATATTACTCTTTGTGATTGTATTTTGTATATTTGTCTTCAATGCCGGTGGGACAAACCATAACTCAGTGTTTTCAAACACTTTGCAACTCCACTATTGGTGACTCTGTTGCTTGCTTGTGAGAATCACAAGTTGGAATGCATGTTTGTTGTTTGCAAGTGAGAATCACAGTTCACCACCTTGTCTATGTTACGACATTTGGGTCCCAAACTAGACATCATCCTTTTTCACAATCACACAAGCTACCCTATTGCAAGGAGAACATATACATGTCTATGCTACGACATTTTTCATACATACATCTACCAAAGCATTTTATCAAACAGTTCACTACCTTGCTGCTATGGGCTAAAAGCCTGAAACAAGTGCTTTTGAACAAGCTATAGGAAAAAATCTATCAAAGCATAATAGAAATAGCATAGACAAGGCAGTGAATTGTTTGGAAAAATTCCTCAAAGAATTGTGGTCTCATGGTGATGGAATGCCACGATGAATGCCTATGGCTATGGATTGTCATGGCATTCCATCTTCATGAGACTACATTTCTTTGAGGCATTTTTTCAAACAGTTCATTGCCTTGCTATGCTACGACATTTTTTATACATGACTACCAAAGAATTTTAACAAACAACTTAAACTCTTTAAATATTTCTAAGGCAAGCTATTGGGCATATTTTTATTACCTAGAATTATCCTTGAAAAAAAACAAGAGAAAGCTCATTGTTGACAAAAGGAAGATATGCAAGGATACCAGCATATGCCTCACTAGAATGAGAGTCCTCCAATTTGTCAAGAATCTCATCTAAAGTATCAAAATCATTCTCGTAAATTTTTCTATTGTCTATTTTATTATTTCCTACACAATCAAGGATGAAATTCTATTAGCTACAAGTCTATTAATATTCTTAAGAATTTTTGGGCCATGCCTTCTTTGATGACCATCCATTTTACATAGAAAAAAATCATTCAAACCTCTCAAAACTTCAATATCATGTTTAGTTTGATTGTCACTCAATTGAAAGCACAAAATATGTAGAATACACTCATCAGATTTGAGAGATATAAAAACCCTAGAGTTAAGATGGGGAAGAGTAGACCTTGTTTCTTCCACTTGCAACACATTACCCAAAGATTTGAGGACTTGAGGGATAAAAGTTCACATCTAAGTAGAGATATTTTAGAATTCTAACCACCTTAACATATAATTGGCTAAAGCATTACATAGGGTAGAATCAAGGGTTCAAAGATGGAGCTAAAAACAAAATTTCCCATATTCTAAAACTCTTTCTTTTAAAAATCTTGATTGCATACCATGATTTTTGAAGAAGAAAGTGAATAAATCTTTATGTGTCATTCTATAGAAAGAAACATAGATGCCCATAAAACTTGGGAAACCACAAACACAAAAATCTAGAAATAAACATGACACAAAAATATAAGTTCAAAGAATCACACCAATGACTCTTTGTGATTGTATTTTGTATAATTGTCTTCAATGTTGGTGGGAAAAACCATAACTCAGTGCTTTCAATCACTTTGCAACTCCATTATTGGTGACTATGTTGTTTGCTTGTGAGAATCACAAGTTGGAATGCATGTCTGTTGTTTGCAAGTGAGAATCACAGTTCAACGCGTTGTCTATGCTATGACATTTTTCATACATGTCTACCAAAGCATTTTATCAAACAGTTCACTACCTTGCTGCTATGGGCTAAAAGCCTAAAAAAAGTGCTTTTGAACAAGCTATGGGAAAAAATCTATCAAAGCATAATAGCAATAACATAGAAAAGGTAGTGAACTGTTTGGAAAAATTCCTCAAAGAATTGTGGTCTCATGGTGATATAATTCCATGATGAATGCCTATGGCTATGGATTGTCATGGCATTCCATCTTCACGAGACTACATTTCTTTGAGGGATTTTTTCAAACAGTTCATTGCCTTGCTATGCTATGATATTTTTCATACATGACTACCAAAGCATTTAAACAAACAACTTAAACTCTTTCAATCTTTCTAAGGAATGCTATTGGGCATATTTTTATTACCTAGAATTATCCTTGAAAAAAAACAAGAAGAGCAAGCTCATTGTTGAAAAAAGGCATATATGCAAGGATACCAACATATGCCTCACTAGAATGTGAGTCCTCCAATTTGTCAAGAATCTCATCTAAAGTATCAAAATTATTCTCGTAAATTTTTCTATTGTCTATTTTATTATTTCCACACAATCAAGGATGAAATTCTATTAGCTACAAGTCTATTAATATTCTTTAGAATTTTTGGGCCATGCCTTCTTTGATGACCATCCATTTTACATAGAAAACAAGCATTCAAACCTCTCAAAACTTCAATATCATGTTTAGTTTGATTATCAAAGCATAATAGCAATAGCATAGACAAGGTAGTGAACTGTTTGGAAAATGCCTCAAAGAATTATGGTCTCATGGTGATGGAATTCCACGACGAATGCCTATGGCTATGGATTGTCATGGAATTCCATCTTCATGAGACTATATTTATTTGAGGCATTTTTCCAAACAGTTCATTTCCTTGCTATGCTATGACATTTTTCATACATGACTACCAAAGCATTTTATCAAACAATTCACTGCCTTAATGCTATGGCTAAAAGCCTAAAATAGGTTCTATCGAACAAGCTATGGATGCTTGGAAAAAAAATGTCTAAGAATAATAGTAAGCAATAGCATAGACAAGGCAATGAACTGTTTGAAAAAATGCCTCAATGGTGATGGAATGCCATAACAAGCCATATACAAGGCAGTGAACTATTCAAAAAAATGCCTCAAAGAAATGTGGTCTCATGGTGATGGCATAGAGAACTAGAACATTGATGCAATCACTCATCCTACCTTAAAACATACCAAAAGTCTCCTAGAAATTAGACATATGAAGATTTAAGATGACTTAAAAACATTTTTTATTGCCAAAGCATAAACTTATGATGACTTAACCAATCCTAGTACACACTCCCTCCCTATTAACCACTTAGACATATGGAGTTTATCAGTGGACAACTGAACCACCTCACACGTGCACCTGAATTATGTCTATTAGTGTTCTAGCGATGAAATGATAGATTAATCATAATGTCACCTTGGGATCACATCACCATGAAATAACTTCATCCAACATCCTTATGAGTGCAGGTACCACCAAATAGGTATTTGTCAGATCTGTCTTCCTCGAGCGAGGGAAATTTAGGAGGAGAAGAGGAAAGCGAGACATGTAGTAGGTCTAAAAGAGGGAGATCAACTAGAGGTCGAAAGATTAGAAGAAAATTCCATAAATGCATGGAATTTGTTTTTGCTAAAGGGGGGTGATGTTCTTATGATGATGAGAGAATAGGCAACATCGAGGTGCCCTTGAGGTACAAATATCTACGAAAACAATGGGTACCTAGGGAACTTCCTCCAATAAACATAGATTTTTGTGTCAACGAGAGGATATATCGCATAGCACCATCGTCATTACATGGTTTGGGCCTATTTTGCATGGATGGCATAAAGGTCTATTATGAAAAAGTTACTGAATTGATGGAGTATGTCGGACCCTGTTACAGTTACAAAGATTGGATGCAACTAGTTTGATATACATGAAGTATGCGTAGGTATGCACTTTCAACAAATTATATACAACTAAAAGATAAGGATGAAAATAAAGGAGTGGCTATGTACATTGACAGAAGGCCAAAAACATCAGGGAATATTGCAGGGTTTATAAATAGTACATGACCTAGGTCAACAAATAAGCAACCCAATTGCATATTCGAGGCACACGAGGGAAACCGTGTATTCGTATGTGCGATAAAATCAATAACTAGAGGGGAAGAGTTGCTAATCGATTACAATTTGAATCGCTTAGATACAAACACAGTTACTATAGGGGTGGTACGTACTATATACCATTTTACCCAACCTCCAATTAATGACTCCAATATACCATTTTATTATTATGTTTTTTTTTGTAAGTCTATTGGTTTCATTTCGGTAATATTTTTTTATATTTAATTTTTGTCACAGCGGGACAATGATTGTACGGGGAAGGCTCTGACCCATACCACATATCATGATGCATCTTCAGGTGCTTCTACCAGACAGGTTTACCTCATTGTTATTGTACAAGTTAGATACAAGCAAAATGTTTTATTATTATGTTTTTTTCATAAGTTTATTGGGTTAATTTCGATAATGTTTTTAATATTCTTGTTGCAGTCGACTGATCGGGGAAAGGCACCATAAGTAGAGGAGAGCATCCATAGGGTCGAGGTGCAGTCATTATTTTTGGATGATGACATCGCATATTCAACAATCGATATGATAAGGAAGACATAAAAAAAATGCAATGAAGAAATCCTTCCATTGTTATTCATAGTGCCTCAAATAGATGAGATAAGAGAGAGGGTTAAAATATTGACTGAGAGAGTACAAAACTTACAAGTAAGCTATCATGAGGTCTTTAATTATAAGTTCATTCAAGGTTTTATAATTTTTACTCTTTTATGTCATGAACTAAATATGTGTTGTTTTTACAAGATTTTTTGCATCCTCATGATGCTGCTGCACATGATCAGGGTAATGCAGGTGCTGCCCACAGAGTAGGGGTTGGTACAAGTGTCCATCCTAATCTTCTTGCACATACATCAGATCATTCGACCCCATCATCCATTCCTATATTGTCGAATGAAATGTTGGCAACACATAGCATGCATGGATCAGGTAGTACTCGTGATGCAGAGGCCACTAGTAGTGGTGATGTTTTAGCAACATTTCCTAGATCTTCCCATATTACTAGTATGGGAACATTGCCGGTCACATTTGTGGTGACCGAGGATTTCATTCCCATAAAGATAGAGAAGGTCCTAGTTAATTTAAAATGTTTTAATTATTATTATATATAATCCAATTGAAATTTACTTATTGATCACTCTTTTTAGACTAATGATCCCATGATCATTTTGCAGGAAATGATGTTTTTTATAAACATCTAGGTGATATAACATTGGAGCTCTTCCGACCCACCATACGTACACGGTGGAATGCCCAAAATCAAGATTTAAAGGATGAGCTCATTAACCGTTTAGTTGTGTTGTTTGGTGATAAAAAATTCAACTGAACCAAGGTCCTTAAGAAAGCTGGTACATATCTAAAGTATGTGAGGGACCAATATAGGTCACATTTAGAGAAGAACAAAAAGTATGAGCATCCCCCTATGATTCCAGAGAGGGAGTGGAAGGACCTGGTGTTGGATGGAAAGGAGAAGGCTGAAAAGAAAAAAGGAAAGACACCACCGGGCCAAGGAAGGTATGTGATACTATCAACAATGTAATTATATACTGATTACTCTTTCTTTTTACATAATCTAATGTATTTCAAAATTTTCATAGGCTTCTCGACACATCGAAGGCAACAAAGGAAAGACTAGAAAAACACGGGAACACAAACTTGGCTTTGGTGGTTATATGAAATTAGCCGCATGAATTGTAAATATCAATAAATGAAATATTGCATCCAAACAATAAATTATAAACAATTTTGGTTTAATCACACCATAGAAGGAAAATTCAAGATCTTATGCAAAAATGCAGGGCTCTGAATTCAATAGAGCACCCACAGAAGAGGAAATGAAGATTGCCTTCCAGCATGGCTATGAAGTCATGGTTGAATGCCTAAGAGTCTTGACTGGGCAAACACAATCTTCCACTGCATCTGACACACAGGTAAATAAACTCAATAAAGTTTATTTAAAATTGAATACTTGTGCAATCTATTCAATATTAATTTCCACTACACATGACATTGGAATGCAACTTGGTGAGGGTGGAGCACAACCTACAGATGAAGGTCATGGTGTGCATCCCAGTACTGGATGTATTCATGTGCTATACAAAATGCAGTATGGATTAATACAATTAAACATCTTTAATTGCAATTGGTGAATTAATTAATGTAACCTTTTGTGTTTCAACATTAGAGAATGTAGAGCATGACCAACATGTTGAGCATGATCAGGCTAGAGAAGATCAAGAACATGATGTGGCCCCATCAGGTAAAGATGACCACGCTAATGTTCTTTTAAACATATTTAATTTCAATTGGTGTATTAATTAATGTAACCTTTTGTGTTTCAACTCTAGATCAGGATTTAGAGGGTGTTCAACATGTTGAGCATGAGGCTATAAGACAAGATCAGGAACATGATGTTGCCCCATCAGGTAAAGAGCACCATTCTAATGTTCTTTTAATTAATAAAATACTTGTAACAATAATAACAAAACATATCAATTTAACATTTCTTTATTATTGCAGCAGACCCCCCCTTGTAGCGGCCTCCACATCATGATCAATACATGACTAGGTGTACATTAAGATCACAAGTAGAGGGAAGAACAATTGAAGGGGGGAAAAATGATTTAGAAAATGATACTCCACTTCCAACTTTTTTTAGCTTCAAAAAAGAAACAAAAAAAAAGTGATTGTAATCATATTTTTGATGATATGTAAAAACTGAATGAATGAATGTTATATGTTATTAATGGATGAATGAATGAATTCTATATGTTATTAATGGATGAATGAATGAATTTGAATATGTTAATGAATGAATGTTATATGTTAATGAATGAATGTTACATGTTATTAATGGATGAATGAATGTTATATGTTATTAATGGATGATTAATGTTATATGATTAGGTATGGGGAATTGAGATTGTTGTGAGGGGGAGGGGAGGGGCCAAATGAGCTTCCACCGTCACGTGGTTGGCCCTGTTAAGTAGAGAATATTAAACTATTCTCGAAACAAAGAGAAGCTCAATCCAACTACATCCAAGTATCTTTTTAATTCCTCTATCTTTCATCAATCTCTTTACTATTTGAACCTCATACAAATGTTTTACATGAAGAACCCATTATTGTGAAATGTGCCTCTAGTTGAGTAAACTGAATCCATGCTCTACATCATAATTTCAAGTTGTTTCCATTCCAATGTTTTGAGTTTAGTTTGTTTGTATGGCTTTGTATGAATACCACATTATGTTGTGTGTGGATTTGGTTTCAAATCTCTATTTCTTTTATTTTTAGTGGTGTGAGATGGGGTCAAAAATCAAATAGAATAGATAAAGTGACAGCCAACACCTCTAAACTATTAATCCACATCCAAACAAGAGAAAACAAAGTAAGCATAAGAAAAATAAAACATTAAATTAAAATACTCCCCATGCTTGAACTTGAATCACTTCTCTTGCTCTCCTATTTCTCCTTTTGCAAATATGCCCTCAGATTTGTAGTGTGACTTGTGCAAATACCTACAAATGATAAGTAAAAAGTTGGAGAAGAATAGCTGTTAAGCTGAAAATGGAGAAGGAAGGTTGCTTTTATAGACAACCATTCGAATGGACGGTTGAGATTAATCTTCTAGAAAGATTCCAAGATCAATGGTCCATAATTGATGCACCAAGAATATGCTATTCTTGGAGTAATCATGATAGGAAGACATGCAAAGACATGTAGGCTAGGATAGGCATGCAAGGACATGTAGGGACATGCAAGCTATGATAGGAAATGAATGTTATGACAGGGGATTATGACAGGGTATCTTTGACCAAATGGTGCATAAATAATTTATTTTAAATTATTTATTCGAAAATGTTGGAAATGGAGAAGTGGAAAATAAATAATTTATCCAAATTATTTATTTGAAAATGGAGGAAATGGACAAGTGGCAAATAAATAATTTATCCAAATTATTTATTTAAAGAAAATGACAAAAGAAGCATTTAATTAAATTTATCAATTTAATTAAATAGAGAGATGAAAATTAGACATGGGATAGTTAAATAATTTTAATAATTATTTAGCTATAGAAGAATTAAAGGGCCATGAATAGATAAATAATTAATGGTAATTATTTAACTGTAGATGAAAAGTGACAAAATAATTAAATAAATAATAATTTATTTAACTATTGAAGAATAGGGAGAAATTAGTGACACAATTAGTTCATTTAATTGATCATGATAGAATAAAGATGAGAAGGTGAATTAATTAAATAATTAAAAATTATTTAATTAATAGAGGAATACAATCAAACTTAATTGAATAATTAAAATTATTCAATTATCGAAGGACAACGACCAAGAAAAATGATGCTCGCGGACTTAGGACATTTTTCAGTGTCTACATTTTGCCCCTCTTTGACATAATGTAGTTCATCGCATTGTGTCAAAGACATTTAATTCTGAAATATGCCCCAGTGACAACAAGGTACGAGTATGCCCTAGTGAAGGAAGAATGACGAGGAGGGTAGCGGTATGCCCCCTCGAGAGGACAAATGAGTTCAAAGAACACAAATGTGCTCTCGAAATGGATGATAAGACTAGCGGATGAAGGATAGAAGAAATGCTAGCTTGGAAGGGGATGAATATTAGCATGGAAGAGAAAGGAGGATGAAGATGGAAAGCTAGACGAAAAATGATAAGGAAACCAACTTTCATGCTTACATTTTTATATTTATCATCATTGGGTGTCAAAATGTCATAAATGGTCCACAAACACCATGGTATGACATAGACCAAGGTGTGCAAGGTGACCATTTGCAAAACAGACAGTCACAGACAATGAATATCCTAACTCATACTAAGGGCGAAGTTTCCCTAGTCTTTTTGTCAAGACAATTCACAGACAATAATCAAAGAAAAACAAAATAGGTCATGAGACATGATCGCACCTCTAAATCCTTCAAGGGAAATCCTCGAGGTAGCTAGTAACATGACCAAGAGACAAAATGACAAAACATAAGACAAAATAACAAAAAGATCAGACAAAATAGACAAAAGGTAAGACAAAATAGACCAGAAAAATCAAGAGCAATTCAATGTGTTTGCCAATGTTTGTTTTTCCGAAGACGAATTTCATGATAGTTTGTCACTTTGACAGTTTGACAGTTTTGACAGGTTGCCAATTCGATGGCGTTGACGGTTTGACAGGGCCTATTGTCAGGAAGGGCACATCCTGAAAAAGGAAAATGACATTTTGACGAGGTCCAAGCCCAAGAAGGACACATCTTGTAGGGGACCAAAGAGTGACAAGATTGACATTGTTTTGACAATTTGGCTGATTTTGACTGGATGATTGATTGGATTATGTTGTCTGTTGGTTCACAATTTAAATGTCAATGTTTTGAATGACTAATTTTGTTCGAGTGCCACTATGTCTGACCTATTTGACTGATGCAACTATGTTTGAATTATATGACCGACGTGATGAATGTTGGCTCTGTTTTGGGATTCTTGGGAGTTATTTGATTTTATTTTTTTTGTTTCTTCAAGACATTTTTTTGATGTTTAGGTCTTTTTTTTTTTTAAGGACATTTTCTGATTTTTAGGTCTTTTTTCAGGACATTTTTTGATTTTTAGGGATTTTTAACATATTTATGATGCATGTGAATGATTTCAAGGATAGACATGATTGTGTCGCTAGTCAAGTTGAATACCAATTAACAAGTGATAATGAGGATGTTGTTTGATGGGCGGTTCCATAACATGATTGGAATGACTTGTGTTCATGACTAAATTGGATGATGGAGTATCCTTAGACAATTGACAAGGGAAAACCAAGATAAGTGATAGACATGAAAGACTGATTGGTGGCCTTGGTAGGAGACATGCGACTAGAGGAATTGGCATATGATCTTCAAGGACTATGTCACATAGGGATAATGAGGTTATGATGACAATGACATGATGTTTCATGCATAGTTTGTGACCAAAGGATTGACATGTCAAGATTTTTCCCCAAAGCATGATTTATGTTTTCATATTTTATGTCAAGACCAAGGTAGCTGGGAAAATGGGTGGGGGAATGATATGGATGAAATGGATGGGTGTAAATGTCATGAGGAAAGCATGGGAAAATGAGACGACTTGACCCCAAGTGTAAAAGTCCACATAGATGATTTATTTTACACATGACGCCTGTTTGCTAGGTTTTCATCATGGTACTTATCCAGGGCGCCTGCTTGCCAAGTTTTCGCCATTGGATGAAATTTTTCTCTTTACTATTTTCTTGACTTTTTATTTTTTTGATGTCACATGGATGCCTGTTTGCCAGGTTTTCATCAAGGTGACAATTTTTTTGATTTTTTCAATTCTTTTGTATTTTTGATTTTGCGGATAGCTTGGATGCTTTAGATGACCATTGACTATTCTGATTCCACTGACGGTGTCAATGTAGAGACTGGTGCCATGATAAGCCAATAATGACCTTGCTGAAGAAGTTGTCTTGTTAGGATCATAGCGCTTGTATACAACTGATCGATGTCATTGTGATCCTTTCTGATACTAGAGTTGGCCTTATCAAAATATGCACATCGCAATAAAGTGCCATGAGAATCCTTGTGATAAAGAGTTGCTACCATGATGCGATGGATTTGTGACATGGGATTTTTGGACTTTAGGCGAGATGTAGGATTATGATGGATGATGGTAGACATGGAAAGGTTGTTTGGACGTTTGGATGAATCACTTTTTATTTTCCAAACTTGGGATGGTGGATGACAAATTTTGAAATTTTGATTGGGACGACGTTTGGAACCAACACTCTTAGATGCCTTGTTTGATGACCATTTTGAAGGAGGTGGACATTTGTTATATGTGGGAGTCCTTTTGTCTTGTGGCTCCACATTTTGATTAACTTTTTCTTTTGTCATATTTTCTTTGCTTGATCCACTTTTCTTTGGGATCCATTTTAATTTCATTTGTCCACTTGTCTTTTTGTCTGATTTGATGGCCTTTGACATTTGATTTTTTATTTTGTAAGACTTTTATTTTTGTTGGTTCCAAAGGGAAGGTTTAAGATGTTGAGAATGATGGTTTATGGTGTGGGTGGATGGGGTGTTGGCAACAATCTTATGACAAGGATTTCTCATGGACTCTATTTTGACATTTGTATCTGACAAGGTTGCCCCCGGTATCGAGGAGGTTCCACTAACACCATTTGATTTACTAACTGAAGAATAGCCAAGACCTCGATGTCTGTAAGTTTCTTGAAGTTGTATTGGTTCTTGAATGCCTTGCTCGAGTATGCCTACTCCTTTACCTTGATAATGCATGCTCTGACAGATTCTATTTGCGATGGGGTATTTATTGTTTTGAAAGCAAGATGCTAACCCATCATGGTATATGTGAGCATTGTCACTTGTAATGTTCTCATTTGTGAGAAATCCTACTTTGACAAGAGTAGATGACCCTAGTTGATAAAGTGTCTTTGCTTCATTGTCTTGTTGGCCATATTTATGACTGATATCTTTGGTCTGATCTTGTAACATGTCAGGTTCAGATGATTTTGTTGGTGCATCCAAGGCAATGTCGAACCCATCATTATGTTTAGTGTCATAGAGTCCAATGATTTCAGCTATAACTTGATCAAGTGCAACCATGTCCCTAGTGGAAGATTCTTTTTTTGGAGGAATATCGTCTATGTGTCTCATGGAGGCAAGTGTCTCATTTTTGGAAGTGGATGTGCTTGGATTTTGAGTAGGATTAGTCTCAGATGTTTGGTCATGAATGGCATAAAGGTCGATGAGTGGATCATTTTGGATTTCTTGGTCAAAGATAGGGTCTTGGTTGAAGATGGGGTTGTCATGGATGATATAATCAGAAATGAATTTTTTGTTAAGGATAGGTGTGTTTTGGATGTCATGGTTATCTTGAAGGGTTTCTTCAATGGACTTTAAGATAAGGTCATGGGATGGACTACCTTGTTCTTGACATGAAGGTGATGTTATAATGTCATGCTTTGAGCTTTCATTTTGACATGTATCCTCAAGTTTAGACAATGGGATTTGAATTTGTACAATGATAGAATTTTCATGACTAAATGCAGCTTGTGAGGGAGTGACTTGAAAATGATTAATGGATGAAGAACTAGGATAGGACATCGGGACTTGGACTGGACTAGTGTGTGAAGGACTAGGATATGGCATGGGGACTTGGACTGGATTAATAAGGTATGATGTGGAGACTTGACATGAGTTGGTAGATGGTTCATAAGAAATGTAGACTTGGACGGGATTGGTAGGTGAAGGACTAGAATATGATGTGGAGACTCGTAATGGACTAGTGGACAGTTGGTTTCCCTTGTCAAGGTTAGGATAAGGGTGATAAGTGGATGTTTGTTGTGAATTAATGACATGATTTATGATAAGTGAATTTTGATGGTGAGGGTAGACAGATGGAGGTCCCAAAGTATTTATGTCAAAGCCTTGTGGTAACTTAGTCCCTTGGTCCAAAAGCATGGATAGATACCTTTGAGGGTCACATAAGACTAATTTTTCTACAAAGGAGGCTATATCAGGATTTACCATTGCAACTTTTAAGTCTTCTACATATGCTCATCCATTTTGGTCTCTTTGTATGAATGGTTCAGAAGAATTTTGTGATGAAAATGGCATGTTCATGGAAGATTGCATGTTCATGTTGTGAAATGGGTCAGAAAAAGTCCAATGTTGGTTTGTGTCATAAGTGTAATTATCATTGTTGGGATTGAAATCTTGTCCAAAGTTTTCCATTTGTTCTCTCTATCTTTGAAGTCTTGTTTCTACCATCAAAGAAATTGCTCAAATGAAGATGATAAGAATGACAACTAAATGCAAGGATGACACTAGCCTATGTTTTTGTTTTTGTTTTTTTGTGATAAAGGATGGCAATGCAAGGAGATGATAATGCAAGACTATGTTTTTGGATTTTTTAGATAAAGGATGGCAATGCAAGACTATGTTTTTGGATTTTTTGACAATAAGGGATGCAATATGAAAATGTTGTCTAAAGAAAATGACTAATGCCAAAGGACAATGAAGACTAAGATGACAAGTTATGACACTAATTTTTTTTTTTTTGTGTTTTTGAAGGATGTCAATGCAAGGTGATAAATTGTTAAGAAAGGATGTCAAATGCCAAGGTGACAGTGAGGACTAATGTAAAAATGTTGGTTAAGGAAATGACCAATGCAAAGTCTAGATGCCAAATGAGGACTATGATGACAATATTTTGGATTTTAAAGATATGCAAGGTGAGGACTAAAATGATTTGAATATCTAAGGTATGCAAATGCAAAGGTATGAAATGATTTGGAAGAAGGTTGCCTAACCACCCTATGCTTGATCTATGTCTCAATTTTGGAATATCAAAGGACTTGTTTGAAGGACTAAATGACAAGGACAAATGACAAATGAGTCTTCCTAACTAGACTTTTGAGTTGGAAGAATCTCACAAAAAGATAATGACTAAAGGAGATAATGATGTCTAAGTCCAATGATAACCTAATTTTGAAAGTCAAGATTTTGCAAAGTGAGGTAAGGTTGTCCTAATCCAAAATATGCAAAATGAGATGAGGACCTAATTTTTTGGTTTATGACCGAAAATGCAAATGGTGAAGCCTAAAGATGAAGCTAAATATTTGCAAAGATGACCCTATGGTAAGATGCAAGCTAAAATGTACAAGGAATGAGAGATTTGAGAAATTTCATGATTTGGTTTTGACAAAAGACTTCTGGAAGAATATGTTTGATAGCAGGCTGAGACTGTTGTTTTGGATGTTTTGCTGAGTTGTCTAACGTTGATTGTTTGTGTCTAGATTGTGAATGTTGTGTATATTGTTTGAAAATCCAGTAAGCACTTGACAAGCACAATGTTTTGGTGTATGCAAACACACATGAGACAAGCACAAACCTATGGTTAGGCCAAGACAATATTCACTAGATTCCACGTGGGTTTCCCCAACCGCATATCGGTAGTGTGTGAATCCAGAAGCTTGGCTGCACGGGCTCCCCCTTACAATGCACTCTCTTCTCAGGCCAACCAAGCTTCCAACCCCCATGAAACTCCCATGGCAGATTGATCACCTCCACGACAGACTGTGAAGATGTGGATGCCTTCACACCGACCGGTGCTGCGCTAGCAAATAGAAGGTTTTTGGCTACTACACAAAGGTGTTTAATTCGAGACCCCCGTTCGAGTGGCCATACATGGGGTGCAAGATTAAGCTCCGTTTAGGAGGCACTCTAGCTTGAAGAGGTTAAGCTCATCAAGGTTTTGGGGAGTACTACTTGGTTCGTATGACACATCCGCAATCGTAACCCTAGGTTTTCCCTTAGGATTCACATTTATATATCGGTCGGGGGTAGCTTGGCCAAAAAGCTTCGTTGCCGGTCTGAGTCGCCTTGGGATGAGTACTTTTTCCCACCAAAGCAGGCCCAATTTCTAGAGGCAATAACCATTTCTCTTACACCCAGGATCACATGAATGCGCAAGGGGAGAGGATACTTCGATTATTGCATCAAGGTGACAAAATTTGAAGACACTTGTAAATTTTAATTACCAAATGATAATGTGAGGAGGACACACAAGACACTTTGTTCTTTTAAAAAGTTTAACTTAAAATATGAAAAACAAAGTTCATTTTAAACTCATGTCGTAAAAATGCAAGTTCATTTTAACCATATGATTTTCAATGCATGTTTGTGTTCATTTTAGCCCAATGACATGAAAATGCAAGTTGTAATTGTAAATTTTAGGCCCAATGAGTGATTCATGCAAATTTGTTGTTCGTTTTAAGCCCCATGAATGAAATATGCAATTTGTTGTTCATTTTAAGACCAAATGAGTGACATGCAAATTGTGGTTCATTTTATCCTCATGAGTGTAAATGCAATTTGTTGTTCATTTTAAGACCAAATGAGTGACATGAAAATTGTGGTTCATTTTATCCTCATGAGTGTAAATGCAATTTGTTGTTGTTTGAAAACAAACAAAATTTATTATGCCTAAAGAAATGAAAAAGCTTGATTTTTGTTTCTATAGAAACAATTTTTAGACTCCCTCCAAGCTATGCCACATGCTAAAAACAAGAGATTAGTAATTCAAAAGAAAAGTTTAATGACAACAGAAAATTAAAACAACGATAACTTTCTCAAAACTTAACGAAATTTCAAACCGTTTAAAATTTCAGAAAACTCAGAACGAGGCCTACAAAACCTAGATAATCATTTTTAAAGATTCCATGCGCCCATTTTTCTATGCTCCAAAGAAGATGACGAGATTTCGCATAAATTCTTGGCTGTAATTTGCAAAATAGCAAAAACAAACAAACCAATTTCTCTGCAAGAAAACAAATGTCGGGTTCACGCCGGGTTCACCAAATGTGAGATGGGGTCAGAAATCAAATAGAATAGATAAAGTGACAGCCAACACCTCTAAACTATTAATCCACATCCAAACAAGAGAAAACAAAGTAAGCATAAGGAAAATAAAACATTAAATTAAAATACTCCCCATGCTTGAACTTGAATCACTTCTCTTGCTCTCCTATTTCTCCTTTTGCAAATATGCCCTCAGATTTGTGGTGTGACTTGTGCAAATACCTGCAAATGATAAGTAGAAAGTTGGAGAAGAATAGCTATTAAGCTGAAAATGGAGAAGGGAGGTTGCTTTTATAGACAACCATTCGAATGGACGGTTGAGATTAATCTTCTAGAAAGATTCCAAGATCAATGGTCCAAAATTGATGCACCAAGAATATGCTATTCTTGGAGGAATCATGACAGGAAGACATGCAAAGACATGCAGGCTAGGATAGGCATGCAAGGACATGTAGGGACATGCAAGCTATGACAGGAAATGAATGTTATGACAAGGGATTATGACAGGGTATCTTTGACCAAATGGTGCATAAATAATTTATTTTAAATTATTTATTCGAAAATGTTGGAAATGGAGAAGTGGAAAATAAATAATTTATCCAAATTATTTATTTGAAAATGGAGGAAATGGACAAGTGGCAAATAAATAATTTATCCAAATTATTTATTTAAAGAAAATGACAAAAGAAGCATTTAATTAAATTTATCAATTTAATTAAATAGAGAGATGAAAATTAGACATGGGATAGTTAAATAATTTTAATAATTATTTAACTATAGAAGAATTAAAGGACCATGAATAGATAAATAATTAATGGTAATTATTTAACTATAGATGAAAAGTGACAAAATAATTAAATAAATAATAATTTATTTAACTATTGAAGAATAGGGAGAAATTAGTGACGCAATTAGTTCATTTAATTGATCAGGATAGAATAAAGATGAGAAGGTGAATTAATTAAATAATTAAAAATTATTTAATTAATAGAGGAATACAGTCAAACTTAATTGAATAATTAAAATTATTCAATTATTGAAGGACAACGACCAAGAAAAATGATGCTCGCGGACTTAGGACATTTTTCAGTGTCTACAAGCGGTGACATAACTCTAAAATTTGACTTTTTGTGCATAACAAGATAGTGGAAAATTGACAACTCTGAAGGGTTCAGAGGCTTGATTGAGATAGATACACGAATATTTGGATCTTGTTGTTGATGGGAGGCTTCCACTTAACCATGAAATTTTGTACCATCTGCAGGTATGCAAAAATTTGTCTACTTACATTCATTCAACTTACTGTCTTCCTTACCAAAATCTACCCTTGTTAAGCCACAACCATAACTAGCTGATGTAGAGTCAAGGTGGAGGAGACTCAAACAAATTAGATTTTAGTAGAGGAAAAAGGCAGATCATTTTATAAAGAAACCATGGAGTGTAGATAAAAGTTTAAAAGGGCAGTAAAGTATGAATAAAATTATGGATAGTGAAACATGTACTTCCCTCAATATATTGAAATAAAGGATAGTAATAAGTTCTTATGACTATCATAAAGGGAATTCAGATGTAACAAAATACAAGTCTTTCCATTTATTATTCTCCATGTCTCATATTTCTAGGACTAGAGGATTTATTTCCAATTTCTCATATAGGAGAATACACCTATGGCTCAGATGCATTCCTTTGTATAAATTAGAAGGTATAAGATGTAGAAAATGAATATAGATATTACTTCCTTTACTTGAATTCTACACCTTGATGGATGGATGAGTTTTCTTTTAGATTCTATACTTACTAAATTATTTTTTCTAGTAATTTTGGAATGCCCAAAAGGATAGTCATTCCAAATGGTCTAAAGAGGGGAAGAAGTATGTGATAATTTTGGTCACAGGTAGAAGGAAATGAAGCAAGAAGGACAATCAAAGGCAGTCTAATAATAGTCAAGCCACAATGTACATGGAAGGGTGGGCAGTACTTTCAAATGAGTAGTCCTAAGTTCACATGGAACAAAGGATACAACCTTGAAATATACCATAAGGGAAGTCAAGTTCAAAGAGATCATTGTCATAGGTATGCAGATCATAGAGGATCACTATCATTCAAGAGGATCACAGTCATAAAAAGAAGATCATAGCTAGCTGTATGAAAATCAAGTGCAATTTAAAATCCATGAGGATAGTATTACATAAGGGAGGCATAAAATAGTTGAAAACAATCATTATGAGCATCCAAAATGCAAGAAAAGGAGGCACAAAGAAATACAATATAAAACATTCCAAGGGCAGTCATGTATTAAGGAGAGACAATTATGGTTCATGGTTAGGTAGGGTCTTGGAGAAAGCTTATTTAAGAACAAAGTCAAAGGAACAATCAATGTATAACTAAGTTATGAGGGTAGTTTGGAGGAATTTTTAGAAGATTGTTATAAAGGATTTTAACTACACCATTATACAAAGACTTGGAAAACATTTAATGTGTCTCTTAGTCATATTGAAACAAATCCCATAATTTTTAGGCTAAGGAATATCAAATGAACTATGATAGTGACTATGAATCCTTGAGAAGCAAAGAAGACAATCACTATGAAGGCTCAAATAGGTTTTTCTGAGGAATATATTATATTGACAAGAGCTTGGGGTAGTCACCTTTGTATGTACAATCCACCATATGCATAAACCGATGATTTATGATAGTAGGTAAGGTTCCTACGTGGTTGACATAGGACAAAACTTTAAAGAAGGACACTACCATATGCTTGGTAAATATTTTAAGTGCAAAAAGGAATTGTGAACAACACCATGACTGTGATCATTGAAAGCCAAATGCACAATTTTGAAGGAGGCAAAGGTATATAAAGCATGACAGCCATAACTTGAAAATGAAAATGTTTGACTATCAAAGGCAGTAAGAGTAAATGAAGATTGATAAAAAAATTGTTATGATGGTCAAGCATAAGCTATTTGTGAACTTCATAAGTTAAATGGCAAGATTAATTCAAGACACCTTGCAAGGGAAAAAGTACACAAAGGACAATAGGTTCTTGACATTATGAGGGCAATATTTTTCATGAATACATGGAAGACCTTCATATGGTAGTCAAGGATAATGTTAAAGGATAATTAAAGGTTTCCAAGAGAGAGGTTTATATTTATGAATGACCTTACACAATTGACATGGACAATGCCATGAGTAAAAAATACGACCAACAAAATTCTATGACAAGCCTATTAGATACATAGATAGCTAAAGGAGCATGCTAAGGGAAGACTTGATCATGGACAAACCATGATAAGTACAGTTACCTTGAATACAACCCACCATGTACACAATAAAGATAGAGCCAAGGCCAAGGAGTTCACCTAGATAGTTAAAGGGACAACATTGAGTATAGAGTTATCAATGTGACAGTCATGAAGGGCTAAACCTTTTTCTTATAAAATTCATTCCATCATTGTGTAGAGTGCCATGGACAAAAGGGCAACAAGTTTGTTAAGGAATAATCATTAAGTAAAAAAAGACATTATAAATAGGATAATCATAATGGTAGATGGGAAAACCATCTGTCAAAAGGGTATACATCATTAGCATATCCTACAATCATTGCATTCCAAGAGATGACATGATGGATGTCCATACCCTATTCCAAAGCTCACCCGACATGATGATCTATGATGTAGATACTTTTTTTTAAAAAAAATTGCACAGTTTCATCGAACTTTCGATGAAAACCATCAATGAAATACAAAAATTTCAACACAATTGCTATACCTCTGACAAAAGATAGCAATGCCTAATCATTGACATTTCGACAAAATTCACTGACGAAAGTTTCTGACAAATAGAAATTTTGTCTCAATTTCGATGAAAACATGGTCCCTTGACAATCGACAAAGTTAGGTCGATATTTCAATGTTTTTAAAGTCTGTTGAAAGTTTGACAAAAAAGCTCTGATGAAAATTGGTTTAGTGTTTCATCAGTATTCTGACAATCTTTTGTCAAAAATTCAACAAATGTTCATCGAAAATTGGACCCAAATACTGTAGTGAATAAATTTCTTAAGTACATTTATCATGATTTTGATGAGCACTATAAGGGAATTATTTAAACCAAATGGCATCATAATATACATGAATGTTCCCTATTGAGTTGTAAAAATGTTTTTTTGGCTAGAATTATTATTGAAAATTATTATCATTAAAGTCAAAGAAGATAAGAGCATGATCACTGCCATAGGAGGAAATATTATGCCCTAATATGCATGATGGGAGTTTAAATGTGTGGAGGCCAAATTCCACTAATCACTCCTTTCAATACAATCGATCAAAAAGGTGGTCAACTCTCATTTAAGGAAATGTTGAAATTATTAAATAGGCCACCCCTTGGGAAAAATTTAATATTAATTGGGGTCTCTTTGAAAATAGGCCAACCCTCCTGGTGTAATCACCTCTCTTAGGGGACTTAAAACAAATTTATTATTTTCAAATGAGACCAACCCTTTTTAAAATTATTCCTCCCTTCATGAAGAGGCATGAAAAGGTATAAAAGGAAGATCTGAAATATGAGTAAGGAAAGATAGCAATAAATGTAATACCATTCTAATACAATAAAATTTTAAAGAAGAGAATATATGTGATTTTTTTTTCAAGAAGATTTGATAAAGAAGATCCAAAAGATCATCATCCATTGAAGAAGAAATATTCAAGAAGGAATTTTTTTGTTCATTTGGAAGTTAGTGCCTCTTAATAGAAGAGATTGGCTTCTTTTGCTAAGTTAGTGCTTAGTAGTGGGGATTGTTGTCTCCAGTGAGTTGGTGCCTAAAAAAAAATTGTAAGATAATTTTATCTTTGGATAAATTTAGATAGTAGATCTAAGTGGTTATTTCTCTATGGTTTTCTCTCAAAAGGGTTTCCATATAAATCTTGTGTAATTGCTATTATTGTGGTTGTTGGATTTTAAATAACTAAAATTTTATCTTATATTGATTCACCCCCCTCTCTCAATATAAGTGTGTGTGCTTACCAATTGGTATCAAATAAGGTTCCTTCAAGAATAATCTAACCACTAGAAGGTAGATCTCAGGAGCATACATGACTAGTCAAGAAGGTTTCTCATTAAATAGAGCTCCATTATTTAACAGAACAAACTATGTATTTTGGAGCATAAGGTGTGAACTTATCTAATGGCTCTTGGATTTGATATATGGAAATCAGTAGTGAATGGTTATATAGCTCCAACATATCTGTCAATGGATCAAGTTGGAAAGAAGGCTAGTGAAAATAATGTAAAAACTATGAATGCTATCTTTTGTGGTCTATCATAATCAAATAATTTCGAAGAGATGCATTGTGTATCAACAAAATAAATTTGGGACAAACTTTAAAAAAACTATGAAGGTGATGAAAGGGTTAAGAAGGCTAAGCTCCAAACTCATATAAGACAATTCAAGAACTTGAAGATGAAAGATGAATAAAATGTTGCAACATATCTTCTTTGTGTGGATGAAATCATCAACACCATTAGAGGAATTGGTGGAAAGATTGAAAAATAAAAGATTGTGCAAAAGGTGCTAAGGTCTCTCCCCTTAAGATTTGATGCAAAAGTTTTTTCCATTGAAGAAATTAAGGACCTAGACTCATTAACAATGGATGAGTTACGTGGGATCCTCACAACATATGAAATGATTGAAAAAGAGAAGCCATAAAAATGAGAAGTATCTTTCAAATCCTCAAAGAAGAAACATAAAGAGCCTGAATCAAGAAATAGCTCTAGTGGTAAATTAGATGCAAAGGAAGCCCATTTTGTGAGAAATATTACAAAAGAATCTGATAAATACAAAGGTAAATCACCCTTTAGATGCTTTAACTATGAAAAAGTAGGACATTTTGGTGTGATGTTTCCATATGTAGAAGATTATAATAGTGATGATGAAGATGATCACAAAATAAAGAAAGGAAGCAAACATCACCTATAAAAAAATAACTACAAACAAGGGAAGCATGAAAAGAAAAATAACTTCCACAAACACAAGAAAAACATGTATTCCAAAGAGGATAGTAGCTCATTTGAGGAGAGTGATGAAAGTATCTCTGAAAATGATAGAGATGAAAATATTTGCATGGAAATAGAAACAAGGAGTGATGTCTTGGAAAAAGAAGATAAAGGAACCAAAAAGATGGTTTCAAAAGAAGATGATGTCAAAATTGAGGGAGAAGTATATCTTGAAGAAGAACTCATTTTTTCCTCAAGTGAGATCAAGAAGCTTAAGAAAAGGAATTTAAAACAAAAGTTGTAGCTAAGGAAATATAAAGAAGAGGATCATGATTCAAGAGCAAAAATGTTACAAAGCCTGGAAGAATAAGAAAAAGATTATCATCAGCCTAAAGATTCAACTAAAAGAGAAAAAAAATTATAGAAGAGGAGGTGAGAATTAAACTAAAGATAAAGGAAAAAAAAATGAGAATCTAGAATCCAAAATTGTTTCCTTAAAAAATAACTAGAGAAAATAACTACTCAAGTGAACAAAAGCATAAGGTTTGAGAAGAGCACAAAAATAATGGATTATATTATCAATTCCCAAAGGTTAGCATTCATTAAGAATAGTCTTGGCTATGAAGAATATTAGAAGACTACTAAAGAAGATCCAAATTCTAAGGCTATAGAGTTACCAAAGAAGATAAATAAAGAAAATCATAAAGGCTATGCAGATGTGCTTAAAAGCTCCATTAATAGGGATAACAAGAAGAAGAAAGAAAGTAATATCCTACAAAAAACTAGCATTCCTCACAAATACAACAAGGAAAAATTCAAAAGATTGTTCCCTCCAAGGTAGTCTCACATGACCAAGTTCTAAAACTCTTTATTTGGTTATTTCTTTTTTTTTTAATCATTTTGGTCTTAAAGCAACAAATTATAGGCCATGTGCAAGAAATAGTTTTATATGGGACAAAAATAGAAGCTCTTTTGGGATCCTAAATAGAAACTACAATTCATTTGATCCTCTATTGGATTACAATATTATGTGTTATAAGTGCAAAAACTATGGTCATACAACATGTTTTGTAGAAGTGGTATTGTAGAACCTCCTAGATCAAACAAGAAGGCATATACCCTTGACAAGCAAAAATAATAACCTACAAAATTTTGGAAGAGGAATCAAGAGAAAAAAATTAAAAGAAGGAGAAATCTATATTAGTGCAAACTTATTTTCATGCCCAAAATGAAGGAAATCAAATGTACATTGACAGTGGATGCTCAAGTTACATGACAAAATACAAGACCATGTTTCTCACTCTAAAGGAAGTAAATGGAGGAATGGTAAAATTTGGAGATAATGCTACAAAAAGGATCACTAGAAAGGTACTCTTAGTCTTGACAATGGAAAGACAAAAACATAAAATGTCTTGTATGTTGAAGGTTTGAAGAATAATATTCTTAGTGTTAGTCAAATGTGTGATCATGGACACATCCTCACATTTAATGCTCAAGGTTGTGAGATAAGGAATGCAAATGCAAGAAAAATAGTTTGAGATGCAAATAGAAAAAAAAAAAACCTATACATCCTTAGTGAGATCAAGAGAGGAAAATGCTATATGAGATAAATAGTTGAAAGTTAGTTATGACATGGAAGAATGGGCCATATGAATTTTTATAATCTAGTAAAAATCAATACCAAATAAGTTGTGAGAGATATTCCAAATATTTCTAAACCTTCAAATACTCTTTGTAACCAATGTTAGCCTGGGAAATAGACAAGAGCAAGCTTCAAGTCAAAGGAGTACTCAACAACAAAGCAATTAGAACTTCTCCATACAAACCTTTGTGGGCCTACAAGAACACAAATTTTGTAAGTTGAAAGTTACTTTATGTTGCTTATTGATGATTACTCTAGAATATCGTGGGTTACTTTTCTAAGAGAAAAATCTAAAGCATTTGAGAATTCTTAATCTTTTAAAGCCTTGGTTGAAAATGACACTAGTTTAAAAATCAAGTCCTTGAGATTAGTTCGAGGAGGTGAGTTTACCTCAAATGAATTTGAAGACTTTATTGAGCATCATGGAATAAGAAGACCTTTCTCAGTTGCAAGGAATCCACAACAAAATGGAGTTGTAGAAAGAAATAATTGAACTATAGAAGAGATAGATAGAATAATGTTGAATGAATCTAAGCTATCAAACATATTTTAGAGAAATAGTTATACAACAGTTTATATTCTAAATAGAGGGAAAAGTAGCATAAACAATAGTAAAACATATGAAGGGAGTAAGTGCTACATATGAAGAGATGATTAGGAATTGGGAAAATTTGATTTTAGATTTGATGAAGGCATCTTCCTTGGTTATTCGTCAAGTAGCAAGGCTTATAGATATTACAATAAAATATTGCATATATTGTAGAGTGCCAATGTAAAAGTGGATGAAGCAAGGTATCAGAAAGAGAGAGAACAAGCAAATGATCACCCAGAGGATTCAAGCTACAAGGAAGAAGAAGATGATGATGAAAAAGATACAAAGAAACCATCTAAATTTGTCTAGAAGAATCATTCAAAAAATCTAATTCTTGGTTATAAAGATACTAGCATATAGACTAGAAGAATATTAGCAAGTACATCAAAACAGGAAAACCTCTCCTTACTATCCAAAATAGAGCCTAAGGACTTTGGAGAAGTGAGTGAAGAAAAGCATTGGATTGATGTTATGGAAGATAAACTGAATCAAATTAAAAATAGTGAGACATGGGAACTCGTTCCAAGACCAAAAGATAAGAATGCGATTGGTACCAAGTGGGTTTTTAGAAATGATTTGAATTAAGATGTTCAAGTAGTAAGAAATAAAGCAAGGTTAGTTTGTAAAGGGTATGCTCAAGTTGAAGGTATTGACTTTGAAGTGTAGACATGTAAAAATGACCTAACACTTATCACACATGACATTTTCTCATCATCGACATCATTATCATCGAATACCACTGCATTTCAAAACAACTGCATCCAAAAACCCTATTTTCCTCTATTAATTGAATAATAATACATTATTTAATTAACTTCACTTTTTCATCAAATTTGACCAATTTTATTAAATTGGTCAAATTTGATGAAAAAGTGAAGTTAATTAAATAATGTATTATTATTCAATTAATAGAGGAAAATAGGGTTTTTGGATGCAATTGTTGTGAAATGCAGTGGTATTTGATGATAATGATGTCGATGATGAGAAAATGCCATTTAGGATGTGTGATAAGTGTTAGGTCATTTTTACATGTCTACATTTTTCCCCTCTTTGAGACAAAGTAGTGGTTGCTTTGTTTCAAAGAATTCGATGCTAAGATCAAGATTTGAAAAAAATTATATGCCCCACTATGCCTCAGCAGTCAGCAGAATGATGGTAGGACTTTGGGCTGCTCCCTTGAGAGGTTGGCCAAAAATATCAATTTTGAGGTTAGGCTTATGACACTATTTCATTTTAGTTCAGATGCATAGAGGACAAAAAATTAAGAATGTGTAAAGGGGAAATTGAGATCATGCAATGTAATCAAATTGAGTGAATAAAAACTAATCTAAACAAACAAAAATATGATTCATGCCCAACTCAAGAAATGAAACTACACAATTAACGAATTCAAGAAATGAAATCAAAAAAAGCATAAATGAATTCACAAAAGAGTAGCATTACCATCCCATGTCGGAGTGTGTTAAAAAAGATGTTGGGTTGTTTGTATCAATATGAATCCTCCATTATGCATGCAAAAGCTTGAAGAATGTGCATGTGTTGATTGAAGATAT
This sequence comes from Sequoia sempervirens, assembly GCA_007258455.2. Lineage (NCBI taxonomy): Eukaryota > Viridiplantae > Streptophyta > Pinopsida > Cupressales > Cupressaceae > Sequoia > Sequoia sempervirens. The sequence goes on from VDFB02086081.1 coordinate 417,761,548, forward strand.
GTGTAAAGCTTTGTCAAAATATCAATTAAGACTTTGGCATTACAACGTTGTGTAAAATATGTTGATTCTCCGATCATTTTTGAGGAAGAAGATGATTGTTATATAGAATTTGTGTTTTGAAATGAATGCTCAAGATTGCGTAGTAGAATACCTTGATCAATGGTTGAAAGATATTGAGAGGAAATAGATAGGAATAATTAATGGATTTTGATTACACAATCAATGTGATTGAAGAAATAATTTTGAGTGTTCAGTGGGATTAAAGAAATAGATTGAATAATTTATGGAATTGAAGAATAGATTGATCTATCAGGAATAGATGGATTAGTCAGCCAATTAGATTGAGCAATCGATGGTTCACAATTTACTCAATCATGGAAGTAGGTGAGGATAATTAATTAATTGATTTAATTAATTAATCCTTTTGAGTTGAACGTGCAAATCAAGTTTGACTTTTACAAACAAAGTGGTGTTTGTTTCATTTGACTATTTTGATGATGTTTTGAATAATTAAATTAATTATTCAAATTTAGAGGAAAGTGATATAGTTAAATTATTATGTTTTAATAATTTAATTGATTTAGGGGAATAAAGTGAATTAGTGACATAATTAAATAATTGATGTTATTTAATTAATCAGGAGGAATAAAATTAGATTAGGACTATATTAAATAATTGAAATTTATTTAATTGGTCAAATTTGATGAAAAAGTGAATTAATTAAATAATGTATTATTATTCAATTAATAGAGTAAAATAGGGTTTTTGGATGCAATTGTTGTGAAACACAGTGATATTCGATGATAATGATGTCAATGATGAGAAAATGTCATTTAGGATGTGTGATAAGTGTTAGGTCATTTTTACATGTCTACATGAAGAAACTATTTCTCTTATTGCAAGACTAGAAGCTGTAGACATGTAAAAATGACCTAACGCTTATCACGCATCCTAACTGAAAATTTCTCATCATCAAAATCATTATCATTTAATATCACTACATTTCACATAATTTACATCAAAAACCTTATTTTTCTCTATCAATTAAAAAATCTTTTAAAATTATTTAATTAATTCATTATTTCATTATTTCATCATTTATCTAATCTTTATTCCTCTTGATTAACTATATAACAACAATTATTTAATTGTGTCACTAATTTACCCTATTCCCCTAAACCAATTAAATTATTAATACTTAATAGTTTAATCAAATCACTTTCCCCCTTTCTAAAACATAAATAATTAAATTAATTATTCAACATCATTCAAAAAGGTCAAACCAACAAATACAAATTTATTTGTTAAAGTCAAACATGACTTTGCACATTCAAACCCAAAATAGTAATTAATTAATTACCCTCCCCCCCTTTTGTTATTGCACAAATCACGATCACTGATGGCTCACTCTGATTGGCTAACTAATTCACCTATTTCTGAACTGATTCATCTATTTCCTAACTAATCCATCTATTCTTCAATCCCACTGAAAACTCAACTTGGTTTTCTCAATTCCATAGATTATGCAATCTATTTCCTCAGATTGTACAATTAACATTCTTAATTGATTCTATTGTAGAAACTAATTGCCCCAATCTAATTCCTCTCAACAACTTTCAACCATTGATCTTGATTCAACATTGTTTAATCTTGCACGTTCATCTCGAAATAGGAAATCTATAAAATAACCTTCTACCTTCTCACAAACCATCTAGAATTTACATAAGTGAAGCACTGCACAATTACCTCTTGAGCACATTATGATTTATCATCATGTTCTAGTTTTTTTTTTCTTTTTTTTTTGACTACAGGAATCGGGTAGCACAACCCCCTATAAACTGCAGTGCGCTTGGGAAACTTTTTAACATGATCGGCGGTGCTGGCGTGACACGCCCTCCGGTACCACAAGGGTGGTGGAGACTAGACCTCATGACCAACCTCCTGCAACAGGAAAGATTTAGCCAACCGAGCTAGGGCCCCAACCCCATCATCATGTTCTAGTTCAACATTGCACACATTGAAGCTTTTGCAACACATAATGGAGGCTTTGTATTGATTGCAACAATCTAAAATTCAACATCGATACAAATATACTTCGACACAAGATGGGTAACAATATAGTTTATTGAATTAATTGATTGTTATATTTTTCATTTTTTTGTATTCATCATTCCCCCCTTACGACATTTGGCACGCCTGGTGGGACCTCGGTCCTTGACACTAACATTTCTTTGAGTTTGATAAGAATTTGCAGGTTCTCAGTCACTTTTGATAAAATTGGAATGTTTTCGCCCCAAATCTGAACGTACTTGCTTCTTTTGTTTAGTCGCTATTGACCTAAACAAGGGTGTTATTGACCTAAAAAGTGGCGCTATTGACTTAATTTAATGGGATATTTACATTCTGTGTTGCAAGTTTTAAATGAAAGATTTTGAATTGAAATTTATAGGGGCGCTATTGACCTAAATATTGTTCGCTTTTGTAGGGAACATAGTCACTTTTGATGTATTATTTACATCTATCAATTTTCCAAGTTTTCTTTGATTTCACAGATTTACCTAATGCTAATGTGTGACTATTTTGGGTGTTTTTGAAGTTGTTGACTCTGTTTGTGTAGCCGTTGCATGAGTATGACATGTGTTTCCATGAAAATAACTAATGATTTCATTGTAGGGATGGCGAACGATCCAAGGACACTTAAATTTTAAAAAAGAACTTAACTTTCAAAGCTTTCATAGTTTAGAAAAATTGTCAATTTGGTGTTGTAAAATTGAACCCATAACTCGCACACTTCAAATTGGTGTTCTTAAAAATGAACTTTCAAAATCTTTCTTAGTTTAGAAAAAAATTCAAATTTGGTGTTGTAAAATTAAACCCACAACTTGCACACTTCAATTTGGTGTTCTAAAATTGAACTTATTAAGCTTTCTTAGCTTAGGAAACATTTCGATTTGGTGTTGTAAAATTGAACCCTCAACTTGCAAACTTCAAATTTGGTGTTTTAAAATTGAACTTTTACAAGCTTTCTTAGTTAAACAAACATTTCATTTGGTGTTTATAAAATGGAATGACTGACGCATTTCATTATGTTGATGAATGAGCATTTTCTACTTTGTTGACCACATTAAGATGAACAAGGCCATTAGAAACACTCAAGTTTGGTGCTTAAAATTGAACAAATACATTTTGACTTGCACATTGCTATATACTTTCTTGAAATCTCAAATAGTTTAAATTTGGTGCACATAAAAATGAACCGTTATACTTTCACACTTCATTTTTTGGGTGATGCCCATCAGGGCTTAAAAAGAACAAATTGTTATGGATTTTATGTTGTGTTTTCCATGTTTGGAAAACTAAGTGTCTATTGTCTCCCCTCGCGTCTTTTGGTGATCTTGGGTGATGAAAAGCACTTAGAGTTTCACATTTTTTTATTTCAAGCATCAACTTTAGAGGGCCTACCTTCTAGAGGCATCTCACACTAGAGGACTCAAGGTGACTCAAAGCGATTTTTCCCTTAGGTCACTATATAAATTAGGTCACAACTAAATGCAAAAACCAAATCAATGATTACTTGGTTGACAGTGTCATTTAGAATGGGGAGGTACCTTTGGGTATATAGGGACCCTAGTAGGAGTGGTTAAAGATTTTAGTAGCTTGTTGGATGTTAGCTAGACATTTGATCCCTTGAGCAGTGACTAAGAACCATTGTATTAGAGGCCACCCTTTTTATCCAAAACATTCTTTGAAAGTGGTGCATCAGAATTTACTTATGAGAAGTTACTTACCAAGTCTGATTTATGGTTGAGTTAAAACACTCTCCATAAGTTGCATGTAAAATCATCCCTTCAGGGCATGAGGTAAGCCCACGATTGATTGTGCCTATCTCTAGGTTGTATTGATTGTCTTTACAAACTTTCCAAAATTTGTCGTTACGTTGGACATCAAACACTTTACTTGATTTAAAAATAACACAACAAAACAAACATTGAGCTTGGTTATCAAAATATCAAACCCTTTGGAATTAGTGTGAATACCTTTGAAAAGAGCCCTATATTTGCACTCCTTAAAAGATATCTTAAACTAATATCTCTAAAGGTTTTCAAATATTTAGGATTACATTTCAAGTCACATTTAGCCCAAAGTCAACATTGGGAACTATGGTTTTAGTATCTTGACTTTCACAAAATTTGAGCTTTTGTGGAAAGAAACTTGCTTAAACTATAGACATTTAGAGTCAAATTGTTGTGATTATTATGTTGTGTTGTATCACTTGCCAAAATTTAAAAAAAAAATCAAAACAAGCAAGACATCAAAATTGCAAACTTGTCCAAACTTTTGTCAAAAACAATAAAAATTGGAAACAAACCTGAACAAAGTCACCATTGTTGCTATCTTTATCGCTATTGACCTAAAAATTGTGCGCTATTACTCAAAAGGTCACTTTTGTTGCTTCTTTTTATGACAGTGACTAACAAAAGAAAGCCACTTTTAAAAAATAGGAACACTTTTGACTTAAATAGAGTTGCTATTGCAAATATTACTATTATTGATATGAAAACCACCATTGTTGACACAAACTTGCTCGCTTTTGCTTAGAATTATTGCTATTGATGCCTCTGGTTTTTGAAAGGCACTGACCGAATAGAGCCAATTTTGTTGAAACTTGACCAGTGTTGCTAGAAAAACCAGTCGCTATTAGGATTTTCGTTATTTCTCTATTTTCTAATGCAAATCAGAGATTGATCTAAAATTGGTTAATCTTTTATTTTTTGAGAAAAAAAATTAGACTTCGAAAAAACCTCATATCTGCATCAGTCCATATCCATTTGCAAAAAATCTTACACATCAGCCTAGTTTTAGAGTTCAAAATCAAAATACAACTTGAACTATTCCTTTACTCTCAATTTCTAAGATATTAACATTTTCTTGCACCTCAAGGCTAGTTCAATTAGATCTTTAAACATATCCTCTAGAAAAACAAAGTGAAATATTGGCCCAATTTTTCCACATTTTGAGTCCCAAAATTAGCATCATCTCCAAAACACCCACCAAACATCACTCACTTTATGACCATTTGGCGTCCTACCACTCCAGCTCAACAACTAGATCTTATTGCACCTATCATACAACTAGATTTCACACGAGTTGAAGGTGAACAATTGGACATTGTTAGTAGTTTGAGAAGGTTTATATTTGAGAAAAAGGAAACACCCACTCAGTGGAGAAACACAACTACTATTCTAGACAAAGAAGAACGAAAAGTCGATCTTGCAACTGGAATACTAATATTACCACCACTTGCATGGCAATAGATAATATTAACTTACCAAAACACCTTTACAATAGAAAATCCAATAAAAAAAAACATCAATCCATTCCATAGTTCAAGTGATCACAAAAATTCCCAAAGGTCTGGAAATTGTTTATGACAACCACGAGATCTCAACATAGAAAAACGATGGAAGCCAACAAGAGTAGCTCAAGCGCACCAAAAAAACATCACTAATGAGGAAACCAACCCATGGGGATACAAACCAAGTGACCTTACAACTCCTCAAAAGAACCTTCGTTCAAGGAAACACCAAACCAACCACCAAGTGATGAGGAAGTATGCCTTAGACACCAAAACATGATTGATAGACAAAATCAAATTCTAGATCCCAATGACTGATCATAGAAGAATATGATAGTGATGAGGAAATCACTGGGGAGAAGCTATTAGAATACTCCCAAGAACCTAAGATACAAAATCTTATGGACAATATTCTTGAAAGAAATGCTAGCTCATATTTCCTCACACTAGCACAAAGTGGTGCAAAACTAACAATTGACTTCAACATGGACATACTAAAATATCCAAATCTTATTCCACCTGGAGATCAAGCAGTAGTTAGACAACTTCCAAAACCAATTGCCAATACCAATATACCACCATTTTTTTCACAAAATAATGATCAAACACAACCCATGGATAACCCATTGTTTAGGCAACCATACCAAATTGAACAAGCATTTGTGGCACAACAGTATCAAGGAAATACAACCCAAAACATGCCACAACATAAAACAACAAAACATGGGGAGAATTCCAATGGAACAATAAGGTGGTAACCCATCACAAGGGTATTACATGCCCCAACACACTTCCTACATTCACCCTTCTAACAACGTACAAAATGAACAAGGGAAATTATCACAAAATCAACCACAATAAGGTGTACCATCAATGTACTTAGGTAACCTTCCACAACATCAACCACAACAAGGTGTACCATCAATGAACTACTTAGGTAACCTTCCACAACATCAAACAAAACAAGGTGTACCATCAACAAACCACTTAGGTAACCTTCCACAACATCAACCATAACAAGGTGTACCATCAACAAAATACTTGGGTAACCTTCCACAACATCAACAACAAGGTGTACCATCAACGAACTACTTAGGTAACCTTCCACAACATCATTAACAACACGGTGTACCATCAATGCAATATCAAGGTACCCTTCAACATAATCCACAACAACAAGGTGTACCATCAACACAATACCAAGGTACCCTTCACAATCAACACCAACAAGGTAAACCATCAATGCAACATCAAGGTAACCTTCAACAAAACATACATCAACATGGTGCACCACAACCGAACTATCAAAGTACACCCCAAACCTAACAACACTTTGTTCAACAAACCCAAAATCAAAATCCTCAACAACAACAACAAGGAAGACCACAAAATCAGTACCAAGGAACACCTCAAGGCCAATATTAGGTTACACAACAAGGACCTCACATACATTATGCACAACAAGGACCTCACATACCCTATGTACAACATGGTCCTCAAAATTGCATGACTACACAATATCCTATTTACAACCAAACAAACATCGTGGGACAACAGATCTACCATACCCAACATCCTCAAACAAGCACACCAAACAATGACATAAATGTGCAACTTCAAACACTTAATCAAAGGATATCAAATATACAAATTGGAAAGCCAAAGAAGAGCTATGCTCTCCAAGACATTTTTCTATATCCGTTTGATCAAAATATATCCATGGTACCTTTCCCCAAAGGCTTCGAAATACCAAAATTTGACAAGTATAGGGGGAAGGGAGATCTAGCTGAGCATGTATGTGAGTTTTCAGTATCTTGCATGGAACTACAATGGAATAACACCTACTTGATGAGACTTTTTCCACAACACCTCAATGGGCCCATTATAGACTGGCTCTCTTATTTATCACCAGGTATCAAAATGTTTGATGAGTTGTCAAATTTTTTTTTCAACCATTTCTTGTATAACATAGAATAGGACATTACGATCACCGACCTCTATAAAATCAAACAAAGTCAAGGTGAATCATTTTCCTCATACCTACAAAGATGGAGGCACAAAGCAAACAAAATAAAGTGTCCCGTTCTAGAGAAACAACTTGTCGATGTCTTCATCCCCAACGTTCATGCAAATATCAATTACAACCTCATAGTACTATGCCCAAGCAATTTTGAGGAAACTATTGAAAAATGTATACTTATCAAAAGAGCCCTTTTTGCAAGAGTTACAATTAAAATTTACAACCCAAAAGTTCAACCTTCTACTTCAAATGACAAACCCAAAATATGGGAAAAAAACAAGAATGTAACCAATGAGAGAGTAGTTGATGCTAAGGTTGTATGCAATGTGAAAACTACCAATATACCACAAAATCAGGTTCAAATAGCACAAGATTATCAATAGAATAACCAACCCAATTATCAACAAAATAATCAACTCAATTATCCTCAGAACAATCATACCAACAACCAAAAACAAAATCAAGGACAAAGGAGACACCAAGACAATATGACCAACCGTGAAGGAAATTTACTCCGTTGGGAGAATCCCTTGAAGTAATTATGCACAAACTAGTTAACAAGAACCTCATCAAAATCAATGACAAATCAAACTATGAAGAACCTAACTTCAAACCCCCTTGGTATAATGAGAATGACCAATGTAAATTTCATATAATCAAGGGGAACACCACCAACAACTGCATGAGATTTAAGAATATTGTGCAAGATTTAATAAAAAAGGGATAGGTTGACATAGAACATCGACCTAGAAATAAAGACCTCAATATTTACAAGGATCCAATCCCTGACCATTCTAGGGGAAAAAACAAAGGAAAAAAACAAGATTACCATAAGGTCGCCTTCTCTTATGGAAAGAATACCATTCTAGGACATGTCTCTTATGAAGATCATAACATTCGTGTGGTAACCATACTAGGAACAAATCCTAAATGCAATGTGACTACCCTAAGGGGAAGAGTAACAATCCAAGGAGCACCACCCTAGTAAAAACCACAATCAAATCACTAAGTGACTATAGCATTGTGGAACAACTCAAGAAAACTCTAGCCTTAATCTCCATCCTTGAGCTCTTAAAATTATCACTAGCACATAAGAAGATATTGGAGAAAGCACTAGTTGAATCGTTAGTCCCAAACAACCTTGACGTGGATCAGTTTCAAGCCATGATTGGCAATATAACATCCACCCATCATTTAGTCTTTTTCGAGAAAGACCTTCCACAAAAATATTTCCACAACCAAGCTCTTTATTTAGAGTTAGTTGTCCACAAACATAAAGTCAAGAGGGTACTCATAGATAACAGTGCAAGTCTAAACATTTATACCTTAAAATTTGTGAAACAAGTGGGATACTTTGATGATTTCATAGAGAAAAGCAAGAGAATCACCATCAAAGCTTATGATGATATGGAGCACAATTTAGAAGGGACAATCAGGCTACCTATTTAGATAGGACCAACAATAATAGAAACTACTTATCAAGTACTATATCTCAAGCTTCCATACAACCTCCTTTTGGGTCAACCATGGATTCATGCTTTGAAAGTAGTACCATCTACATTCCATCAATTCCTAAAGCTTCCTTATGAAAATAAGGAAATTACCATATATGTTGACCCTGAACCTTTCCATCACTATGGTAAATTGGAGGAAAAGTATAAAAAGATTCAGCAAATACCCAACAATGATATATCTTTTCACTCCTTTTCATACATTGACCCAACATCACTAGCTTCGTCCTCCACTACACCATCATCAACTATGGTACCTAAATTTGATACCAAGATCCAAGTGCTTGAAAAGGGTCGTGGGGAATACCACTTCAACCAGTCTTTTTGTATTGGGATGCTTCCCCTCACACCAAAAATATATGGAGGACCAAAAGAGATTAGACACATTCAAACTGTAACAATAATAGTTAAACCCACCATCTTTACTAAGTGGGGTGACATGCAAGATAAGGAAGTATGCAAAGAATATTTATCTTCGTGGATCTACAAAGAAGAAACACGGGAACAACCACTACCTCCCCTTCCTATTGATGAAAAAAGAAAAGGGTATCAACTAGAAAAGAACATGGGATTTACTAGACAAGGTGGCCTTGGTCTACATGGACAAGGTAGAAGAGAACCAATCATTATGGAAAAGCATTCGAAGAATCATGGAATGGGTTATGGTTCATCTAATGTGATAACCCCAAATACTAAAAACACCTCCTATGAAGAAGAAGCTACTTCTACCATTGTTGAGACATTGGATACTCTAGAAGACTATATGTATATCCAAAACATGTTTGACAACCTCAACATAAATACTATCATTGCTGAACCTACATCCAAGACCACATTTGATGACGACCATATTGAGACGGATTCTAACAAATATGAATGGGATTCTTGTGTCTCTAGTGAATACGACTTAGATACCTTATGGAGCCTTAAAAAAACCAATGTCCCTAACCTAGTTACAACATCCATAAGCTTTGTTGATATCAACAAAAAAATATCCTTGCATTATCCATAGTTGATAGATTGGGACCAACAACATCATACTCCAGTTTTGGATACATTCTAGAATAATGAGGCTATTGTGGAGTTCATGGGACTTTGAACCACTATACTGCAAGGAGATCACAAAGCAAGGTTTGTAATGGAACTAGATCAAAGAGCATATTTTGGAGGGGAGATTGTGTAGTCCAATCGCAAAAACAACTTACAAAATTTAAAATCAATAAGAGGTCCCCTAAAGAAAACCACAAAGTGGCTTTATTAGATCTGAAAAAGAGAAAAACAAAGGATGCATCTAAAGGTGAAAACCTCTCTAAGGTGCCCAAAGATGGAACATTCAATCTCCCCACCATAGAATATCAAGAGAAATCAACACTCCTAGTTGAAGATGTTGAACCTATCAATGTTGGCCCAGTAAAAACACCCAAAATCACATATCATGCAACATCACTTGATCTTGAAGAAAAGGTGAACATATCAACATTCATCAATGAAAGGAAAATCAACTTTACATGGACATATGCAAACATGCTAGGGCTAGATCTAGCATTAGTTGTGCATCACCTAGCCATATATCCTAGAGCTAAACCCATCAAGCAGAAGCTAGAGAAGATTCATCCATAGATAACACTTTTGGTAAAAGTAGAACTTCAAAAGATGTTATATGTGGTCTTCATTAGACCCATTGAATTTCCTGAATGGGTGTCGAATCTAGTACCAGTATCAAAGTGTTGGTATGTGGCGACTGATCGTGTTATATTGTATAGCCCATGGTATATTGTACACCCCGAAATGTATCCTTGCCGGGGTCTAGGGCCAGGCCGGCGAGAAAAAATTTCCTCCTACTTTTTCGTGTCATCACTGAAAAGGGGAAAAATCAACAAAAAAGGAAAAATTCAATTTTGTAGAACCCAAAATCTGGAAGCTTCTAAGCTTGATAAAAAGGGGTTCGGATGGGTGTTATAGGATAATGAAAAACATGATTATTCGCAAGATTGTAATAGGCTTTTGCACTGGATAATAAAATCATTGGATGGCTACGGTTTGGTGGATGTAGCCCAGATTGGGTGAACCACGTTAAATTCTCTGTGTTATAATTTATTCAGTGTGTTTTTAGTTTCTTTGTTTACTACTTAAATCTACATTTAATTGTTAGATGTTTGCCTTTCTAACCCTAACAAGTGGTATCAGAGCGGGTTGTGTTTCGATTATCATCTGTAGGAAGGTCTCACGGTTGAGTGGGAGTAATGGCAGGCGAGGGTAAGAAGGTTGAGAAGTTTAATGGGAAAAACTATTAGTTATGGAAAATGTAGATGGAGGACTACCTCTATCAGAAGGATTTATGGTGGCCATTGGAAGGGAAAACCAAGAAACCCCAAGCAATGTCTGACGAGGACTGGGAGATTTTGGATAGAAAGGCTCTTGGAAGTATTCGTTTATGCTTGGCACAATCGGTGGCATTCAATATTACAAAAGCAAAGACAAATCAAGAGTTGATGGAAACCTTGGTGAAGTTATATGAAAAGCCTTCCGCTTCGAATAAGGTATTTCTTATGAAGCGTTTATTTAATATGAAAATGGTAGAAGGTGGGTCAATTACTGATCATTTAAATGAGTCTAATACTATCACCAGTCAATTAAATTTTGTAAAAGTAAACTTTGATGAAGAAGTTAGGGCTCTTTTGATTATGTGTTCTTTGCCTGAAAGCTGGAATCACTTGGTAATGGCTATTAGCAATTTTGTTTCTGGTTCAAATACATTGAAATTTGATGATGTTGTTGGTGTTATTTTGAGCGAGGAAATTTGAAGGAAAAGCTCAGGTGGAACATCCACATTAGGTAGTGTTTTGAATGCAGAAAGCAGAGGCAAAACAAAGGAGAGAAGAAACATTTCTGGAAATTGTGGGAAGTCACGAGGAAAATCAAAGGATAGAAGGTCCCGATCTAGAGACAAGAGGGATTGCTGGTACTGTGGTAAGCCAGGTCATTTAAAGAAAGATTGTTGGTCTCAGAAAAATGAAAAAAAGGAAGTAAAGAGGAAAATGTGGTAAGTAATAAATTTGATGAGGATGCTTTGATTCTTTCCCTTGATAATGCTAACGATTCTTGGGTGTTAGATATAGGGGCTTCATTTCATGCTACCCCCCATAGAAGTTATTTTCTTGATTATGTCCAAGGGGATTTTGGGCTGGTTTATTTAGGAGATAACGAACCTTGTCAGATTGTTGGAAAGAATCAAGATTAAGTTGCAGAATGGGAATCATTGGCTACTACATGAAGTAAGGCATGTTCCAAAGTTAAGCAGAAATTTAATTTCAGTAGGGCAACTATATGATGAAGGTTGTGTTGTTACATTTAGTGATAAAAATTGGAAGGTCACAAAGGGTGCCTTAGTGGTAGCAAAAGGTGTGAAAGTAGGCACCTTATATATTTGTATAGGTCATACTGTTCCTTCTACTTTAATTGTTATAGAAAAAGGTCAATGTTCAGGAACAGTTGCTACAGTTCAACAGGTAGAAGATCATACAGTTGCTATGGACTCTAAATCAACACTGTGGCATAATAGACTTGGGCATATGAGTGCAAAAGGTATGAAAGTACTTCATTCAAATAATGTTTTACTAGGTCTAAAATGTGTTAATATGGATTTCTGTGAAAGTTGTGTGTATGGAAAACAAAGAGAGTAAGTTTTCTCAAGGATGGGAAGCAAAGAAAGATGAGAAATTGGAGCTTGTGCATCTGGATGTATGGGGACCAACTTAGGTATCTTCTCTCGGTGGCTCTCTGTATTATGTTACATTCATTGATGATGCAACTAGGAAGGTATGGATTTATTTCCTTAGGTAGAAATCTGATGTATTTGAAACTTTTAAAAAATGGAGAAGCTTGGTTGAGAATGAGATAGGTAAAAAGATAAAATGTCTCAAATCTAATAATGGCGGTGAGTATTGCAGCAAAGAGTTTGAAGATTATTGTTCCTCTAATGGTATTCATAGGAAAAAAATGGTTCCAAGGACTCCACAGGAAAATGGAGTGGCTGAGCGCATGAATAGAACAATAATGGAGTGTGCATGGACTATGAGATTGCATGTTGGGTTGCCTTTAAAAATGTGGGTAGAGACTATAAAAACTACTATTTATTTAATTAATAGAGGTCCCTCTAATCCTTTGGGTTGTGGTATTCTAGAGGAAGCATGGAAAGGTAAGAAGGTGAGTTATTCTTTTCTCAAAACCTTCAGTTGTGAAGCATTTGCACATGTAGATTCTGAAAATAGAACCAAGCTTGATGCAAAATCAAAGAAATTTATAATTGTTGGATATGGCATTGATGAATTTGGTTATAGGATTTGGGATTTTGAAAATCAGAAAATTGTGAGAAGTAGGGATGTCATATTCAATGAGAAATTTTTGTACAAAGATCTATTATTGCAGCATGAGAAGAAAGAAAATGATTATGCAGTGTTGGATGATATTCCAAACAATGATGTTTCAGTGGTTCCTCATGCTGGGCAACAAAAATAACAACAAATACCACATACTCCTGTTAGATGATCTTCAAGGATAAGTAGACCTCCAGAAAGCTTTTCTCCCTCTTTGTATACTATTTTGTTAACTGATGTTGATGAACCAGAATATTATGATGAAGCTATGTAGGTGGATACCAAGGTTCAGTGGGAGCATGGAATGGAAGAAGAAATGGACTCCTTGCTGAAAAATTAGACTTGGGAATTATGCAAGTTGCCTGCAGGTAAAAATGCTTTACCAAAAAAATGGGTTTATAGGTTGAAAGAGGAGGATGGAGGTAAGAAGAGATTTAAAGCCAGATTAGTTGTAAAGGGATTTGCACAGAAAAAGGGTATTGATTTTTATGATATTTTTTCTCTATTGTTAGTGTAGGTTTTTAAATATTATTTTTCCTACACATTATTAAGCATACCTTAGGTTATAGGAGATGTGGTTCATGTGAGGACACGTGGCGTAATCCATCGATTACATGTGTTGTTCCCACTCACACTTGGGTGGTTGAGTTTCACACCCTCTTTTGGCCTTATATGCCACCTCACAAAACCACTCATTTGTCTCTTTCTGAGTAGGTTATGCCACCTATTTGGCATTTTCCAAGTAGGCATAACTCCCACCTAATTTGGTTATTTGGGAGTTATTACCCCTCTTGGAATTATTTTCCCATATTGTGCTATATAATCAGCACTCACCTCTCCCTCCTATCTAGTTCAAATCTAGTCCACATGAGTTCATATTAACTCAATCAATTCAAGGGAGAGTTGAGGCATATTGTATCATTTAGTGTGTGATAATAACATCATTTTGTTATTGCACTATATTCCTGCATTTTATCTCTTGCTGCTCTCATGTGGAGGGTTTATCTTGGTTTTGCAGGTGATCCTGGGTGTTCGAGTTCATCAACAACTCTTACATGGTATCAAAGCGTTAGATCTGCAAGCCCCTTCTCAAATTTGAGAGATTTGTGAGTGTTTTAATCAATATTGCAGGTTTCAACATGCCTTTACTTGTCTTAAGTAGCCGATTCTACCTTTTCATGCTGTTTTTTGGTTGTTGGGGTCATTTTATGGTGCTAAAGGCATTTTTTTTTACACTAGATCCATATTTTCTGTATATTTTAAAGAAAATCCGCCATCTGGGTTTTGTCAATAGCAGAAAAAAATCATTTGAGTCATTGCTAGTTTCTGCATACAAGTTGTATATTTTGCAGAAATTAAATCAGAACATTTCAGCAGACCCCCTCTCCAATTGCATTTTTGATTTTGCAGTCAATCTTTGGAGGGCCATAATTCAGTCATACGAGCTCTTTTTTCAGAGCAATTTTTTTTGATTTGGGTTAGAATTTCGCAGGATTTGTAGTGGTATGATCCATTTTTTGTCAAGTGATCTGAATTTTCCATAAAATCAGTTTTATCAGTAGATCTGAAGGACAGTTCTCGTTTTTGGAACTTCAAATGGCTATAACTTTCACATATGACCTCAGATCGAGGTGATTCTTTTTTTGAAAGTTGATAGTTTTTTGAGAACTATACATTGGTACTATTTTGAGGTTCTAATTTTGAGATTTAATTGTACTTTCAGTATTTGAGTCCATTTTGGACACTTGAAAAACTTTGGAAAACAACTCCAGCATTGTAAATACACTAATTTATAAAGTGCCAAATCATTTTTTGTTGGGGGGGATTCTTTATTGAGTGAAAAAGGGGGGTGTCTATGTGTGTTCTTCTTGCATTTTTTCTCTCACATTGCAACAACAATCTAAAATGGATAAATCGATTCCTCTACTCACACCATACAATTACTTTGAGTGGAAAAATGAAATGGAAATTCACTTAAGGAAGTTAAAATTGTATAGAATAACAATGGGTATTGATAAGGAACCTACAGAAGATGAAGATAAGCCTAAATGGTTCAATAAGTGTGATGAAGCTTTTGGCACCTTATGCATGGCTATATCTCCTGATCTATGCTTTCATATTATGTCTGCAAAATTACCAAATGAAGTGTGGAATACTTTGAATACTCTCTTTGGTAAACAAGATGATTTGAGAGCACATTCATTGGAGAACGAGCTCATAGGATTGAGCCCATGCAATTTTGACACCATTTAGGATTTCTTTACTAAATTGAATGCTGTAGACACCTAAAAATGACCTAGGCCTGCAAGCTTCGTTTTTACCACTTTCGTCCTAGCATAATTAAGTCGTTTAATTATGTCCTTGGTCCACATTCGACTATTGATTAAATAATTCATAATTATGTAATTAATTCATGTCATTTATTCCTCATGATTATTAAATAAATAAATTTTATTTATTTATCTAATACGTCATTAATTATCTAAGTCTTTCTTTAATTAAATAAATTTCTTAATTTATTTAATTCCCCTTTTGTCATTTATTCCTCATGATTATTAAATAAATAAATTTTATTTATTTATCTAATACGTCATTAATTACCTAAGTCTTCCTTTAATTAAATAAATTTCTTAATTTATTTAATTCCCCTTTTGTCATTTATTCCTCTTGATTATTATTATTATTATTTTTTTTAAAAGGTGCAATGCACCCATAATATTAGGGGTAAATGCTTTTTTTTTGACTGGAGCTATGAACCGGATACAACAAACCACAAGAAACAACCAAACCCGCGAGCACAAAGGCCCAGCGAAGGCACAAGGCCTGCGAGCACTTTGGCCCAGCGAGGGTTTGAACCCTGGTGGCCGTCACTACAACCAAGTGACTTGACCACCGAACCATGCCCTTATCGGCATTATTCCTCTTGATTATTAAATAAATAAATTTTGTTTATTTAATTACGTCACTAAGCAAGTCCCCTTCTTTTAAAATTAAATAGATTCTAATTTATTTGATTTTTGTCCATTTTCTACTATAATTAAATAATTATTTTAATTATTTAATTATTCATTAACCTCTTCTCTCATTGAATTAAATAAATTTAATTTATTTAATTTGGTCCACTCTCTTGAATTTTGAATTAAATTATTATTTAATTCGAAATGATTCCTTTTGTCACATTCTTCTATAATCTATTAATATCTTTATTATTTAATTATTCACTGGTCACCTGGAGTAAATAAATTTTATTATTTAATTTCTCCAGCAACCTCTTTGTCCGTACCAATCTTATCTTCCAAATTAATTCTTATCTTTTGACATCATTTAATTTTGGCCTTGATTGAATTATCTTACAATTCAATCTCTTATTACATTCATTTCTTATCATTGCCCTAATTTTGACCTAACCCTAATTTATGCTACAACATTCAATCCTCGATACCATTGATTCTAGAATTATTTGTCATCTTCTCATCACAGCCCTACGTTCCAAAGGTGGAGTTTTATAAAATGGCAATTTTGTTCTTAGTTTGGGTCTCTCAGGCTCATTTCTGTTCATTTTAGGTTATGGTCATTGTCATTTGCAGTCATTGTCATTTTAGTGTGAAATCATTTCTTTTATACAAATCCTTCAACACTTGCATAGGGCTTTGTCATTTATCATAGTTGCTCATTTGAAATCTGAGGGCATCTTTATTTACTGCAAGCTAGGAGGTGTAACAAAGGTGAAGCATGGAAGATGAAGACTTAGGGTAACTTTGTTCCTTCTGTTTTCATATTTATTTCCTTTGTACTTTGTTACTTCATTGGAATTTTAATGTTATTGTGCTAACCCTTTAACAATTCTGATTTTCCCTTGATTACATTGGTGAACCCGACGTCGTCTTTTCTATTTTTCGTACAATTTTTTTGTTGTTGTTTTCTGTCGTTTTACAGGTACAGGTACGGATCGCCGCAAGTGTTTTTTAAAAACATTGTGACGCATTTGATACGTCGTGACGTATATGAGAACAAAAGCACCGCAATCGCTTTGACAAACTACAATTGATGACCAGAACGACGCATCTGTTCTCTAGAGCCGCATTTGAATACCAGAACAACGCATATGCCCTGTCGAGCCGCATCCGTCTGGTAAAATTTTCATTTCAGTTTTGAGGTTTTTATGTTCAGATTTTTGCGTTTTTCTGATTTTCTATTTTCTGTACTCTTTTTATTCCTAAAGGTTGGCTAAGATTAGATTTTGTGTTACTAATCCTCTCTTGTAGCGTGTGGCGATCTCCATTCGTGCGTTTTCTGTTTTCGTACGGTTTTTTTTGTTGTTTCCTGTCGTTTTGTAGGTACAGGTACGGATCGCCGCAAGTGTTTTTTAAAAACATTGTGACGCATTTGATGCATCGCGACGCATCTGAGAACAAAAGCGCCTCAATCGCTCTGACAAACCGCAATTGATGACCAAAACGACGCATCTGTTCTCCCGAGCCGCATTCGAAGACCCGAGCGACGCATTGGCTCTGCCGCGCCACATCTGTCTGGTAAAATTTTCTTTCGGTTTTGTCATTTTGATTTTCAGATTTTCGGGTTTTGCTGATTTCTGGTTTTCTGATTTTTTGTTTTCTGTATTCTTTTTATTCCTGCATGGTAACTAGATTAGATTTTTTTTTGTGTTACTAATCTTTTCTTGTAGCGTGTGGCAATCCTCATTCGTTTGTCGAAGACCATTGCATAAGAGACTACTAATATTCATTGTTTGCAGATTCGCATGTCAAAGAAGGAATAACAAAACTTTGTGCTTTTTTTTCTTAGAGTAGCAAACATTTGAATTTGGTGTATATAAAACGAAATCATGTCTTTTATACTTGATTGTGATTGTGGAATGGTAGGTGAGTATGCTCTCAATTGGTGAAAACCTTGTGATCAGAAAACCAGACCCATTCTTTTCTGTTATTTTACCCTTCACGATTCGGTATATCAGAGTATCCTCTCCCCTTGCGCATTCGTGCGATCCTAGGTGTAAGAGAAATGGTTACTGACTCTAGAACTTGGGCCTGTTCTGGTGGGAAAAAGTACTCACCCTAGGACGACTCAGACCGGTAGCACCCTGACACCGAGGGACTTCCAGTCGGTATATAAAAGTGGGTTCTTGGGGAAAGCCCAAGAATCACGAGCGTGGTTCCGACGAGATGGATCCGAAAGGGGACTCTCGCCGCATGGATCACGCCCCACGAATGGAATGCCCGAATTAAACACCTCTTGTCTTAGTGTCCAACCGTTCTATTGGTCGTTGCTTGGTATAGTGTAGGGTACAGTATCATGCCCAAAGACACTCACTACTGATCCCCTTGAGTAGAGATAGCAATTCTTGGGATGTCACTACCCAAAGAATTTGAATTTGGTGTGCTCGAATGACGATAATGAGCCGTGGAGGGGAGCCAATGCCACCAAAATTCTAAGCTATCCGCTCTCGAGAAGGAAAGGTGTTTATCACCAATCCGGGGTATATAGGTGGGCTATACCAAGTATACAAACCCTTGGCCTATTGGCCTTTTTAGGATCGTGCTTATTTGATGTGTGTTTGGTTACATTAAAAATGTTGTGTTTGTCAAGTGTATTCTGGTTCTGTCACAGTTCAAACAAAACATTCATCAAACAAGTCAAAACTTCCATCAAAACAACACAAAAATCATGTTGAAACTGAACTGAGTCGCATCTGTCGAACCACAACTTCTTTACCGCAACGCAACTGCTCTGATAAACCGCATCTGAGACTTAGAACAACGCATCTGTAGGCGTCGTGACGCATCTGATAACATAAACGCTGCATATGCTAAACTGTGATGCAATTGCTAAACTGAGATGCATTTGCCTGTCAAGATTTTAAAAGTTCACAGTCGAAACCAGAGGTCTTTAAACTGTCAACCATTTGTCAAACTCTGTCATCAAGAAGATTCTATCAAAAACCTAACTTGAAATTGCTCAAAGTCTTGACCATTAGTTTGCATTAGTCACCATAGGTTTCATACCTCATTCCTTTTTCGTTGCATACATTTGACATTAGACTATCCCTAGGTTCACATTTTGCATAGTTAGGATTAGGCAAATCTTAAGCACCCCTTGGCAAAGTCATTGTTTTCGAAATTAGACCCTTTTGGACCAAGTTATCAAACCTCCTTTTAGTCATTGTCCTCTTTTGTGAGATTTCTTCCAACTCAAAAGTCTAGTTAGGAAGACTCACTAGTCACTTAGATCTTGTCAACTTGTCATTTACAACAAAGTCCTTTAGCAGTCCAAATCGAAAACAAAGTTCAAACTTAGAAGTGCTTAGATAACCTTATCTTACATTGCATACGCATTGCATACCTTATTCACAAAAATCCAAAAATATTAGTCATTCTAGGCGTCATTTTGAACTTAGACTTCACATAGTGTCATACTTGCATTTAGTTGTCATTCCCTTTTTGAGCAATCTCATTTATGGTCGAAACCAGACTTCAAAAACAAAAGAGACAAATGGAAAACTTTAGGCAAGACCCCAACAATCCTCCATATGACTCAAACTGGACCTTGTACGATCCATTTACCAATCTAGACAATCAACCTCCAACAACAACACAACCTTCGTCAAACAGTACATTCGACCTCTACTTGCAAAGAGATGAAAATGGTCAACTACTTCAGGAAAACATAGAGGCATTGACACAAGACCCAGAGGTCTATCAGCTTGCTGAAACAATAGCTCGTCAGGATAGAGACAGATTCGTAGCCATGCTCTTGAGTGAAGGAGCTAAGTTACCACCAGGATTTGATGCCAACACGCTAAATTTGACACTTCATGACCCTAATGCCAATAACGCACATAACATGTCACATAGTGGTCAACTTCTAAATACAATGAACAATACTTCCTTTGGGACGACAACGACAGTACATACCACGCCCAACGTCCCAAACATCTCCAACACAATAAATGCTACATCCATTGGGGGATCACAATCATCCACAACATCCACAACACTACCCCAATCGGATGGAACCACTATTGGCTCCTCAACAACGTGGGAAAATTATTCCAATCCTCTTTTTACCGACAGTAAATACCACGGGGGCATCATCAAGTCACCACAATCCCCCTTTGACAACTACATCTACCACCATGAACACAACTTCGACAAATCCGTTCGGTAGTAATTCACAAAATCCTTTGGGAGGAGCCACAGGACGTATCTTTATTAAAGGACAACAACAAAACGTTAACACGACAACACAATCAAATGTCATTGCCTCCCAAGGCACAAATACAAACATCCCCCTTGTGCAAAACCAACAATTTACACAAGGTGGCCAAATAACACAACCCATGACATCATTGATACACCATAACATTCATGGTCACAACATCCCCCAAATAACGACACACATGGCTGGGGGACATATCCCAACATACTCATCCAACATTCATACTCATCAACAGGCGCCAAATCATAACTTCCAATACCAACAACACACGTCATACGTACCACAACAATCCATACCACCACAATATACCAACATCCACGCACACCAGACGGGAACACATGGTGTACCAGGCAACCCAACACACGGAAATGTAAACGACCCTACCATAGATGAACTCAAAGCAAGAATGAGGGATATGGAGAAAACTATGCAAAACATGTACATCTCAGGCAGGAAACCAGAAATATCATATGACCTGGATGTATACCCATTTGACACGAACTTATACATGCCTGCATTTCCACCAGGATACGTGTCACCCAACTTCACAAAATATAGAGGCAAGACAAATCCCATTGAACATGTTCACGAATTCGCAACCAACTGTATGGATATCGCTTACGAACCAACATACTTGATGAGACTTTTTTCCAAAAGTTTGGCGGGTCAAGCCCTTGAATGGTTCTCAACTCAAAAAGATATCCAGACATGGGATGAGCTCAAACAAAAATTCATACACAATTATGCCTACAACATTGACATGGATACCTCTATTACTAGCTTGTGTAATCTCACGCAAGAAGACTCGGGTGAGACATTTATTCCATTCTTTCAAAAATGGAGAAGCCTCGCTAGTCGATGTCACATTGACATTCTTGAAAGGGAAAAAGTTGACATGTTCGTCCAAACACTTGTAGGACCCCTAAAATTTGCATTACAAATACATTGTTGCACAAATTTCATAGAATTAGTGGAAAAGGGAGTCCAAATTGAGAAAGCCCTTATCGCAAAGGGAGAACTGAGATATGGTTCCAAAAGCACGAACACCAACCCACCCGTTGACAAAAACAAATATTGGGTCAAGAATAAGCATGTTACAAATGACGGTGTTGTGGACGCCAAGACTGCAAGTCCTGTATTGGCCCTGAAAGGGGTCCAAAAACAAAATAGACCAACAACGGCATTGACACCTCCTCCCAATACTGCTTCAAACAATCAAAGTGGTCAAAATAGTCAAGGACAATATCGTCAAATGAGACAATTTCCTAAGGGTCGCACATACACCAATTTAGGTGAACCCATTGAAGAAGTCCTTAAGAAATGCATCCAGCATGGGGTCATCAAAATTCTGGAAATCAAACCTTATGACCCCAGACAATTCAAACCAGCATGGTGGAATGATAATGCACTTTGCGAATACCATCGAGTCAAAGGACATACAACTTCCAACTGTCGACAACTGAAAAACATCATACAAGACCTCATCGAAAATCGCACCATCGAAGTGGGTGGATCGCAATTCAACTCCAACTCAGACCATACTATCCACAAGAATCCACTGCAGGATCATGGTTCCCATAATGCTTCCACTTCAGGTTCGCAGAACCAAGCTAACTTCACCCGAGTCAAGTACGATTACTCTGGTGGACCAATAATAAATAATGTCAGAATGGACGATGACTACATCAATACCATTACGGTCAAGAGAGCACCACAATGCAATGCTACTACGCGAAGTGGCAAGGCCACTATAGCTGGTCCACCTTCCCCTAGACAAACCAAGATCACTATACCGGGCTCGTCGGCTAAACAACCACAACCTGTTAAACAGCCAAAACTTGTTTCAACCCCACAACAGTGGAAACCCAAGAGTCATTTCAACCTCATTGACCAACTAGGAAGGACTCCTGCGCAAATTCTATCCTTGAGTTGCTTCGTATCTCTCCTGCGCACAAAGAAATCCTAGATAAAACTCTCCTAGAGTCGTCGGTCCCGAAGGACATTGATGTCAATCAGTTTGAAACTATGGTGGGATATCTCACCACGCCGCACCATGTCACCTTCTCGGATCAGGATTACTCATCACCTAAAACCAACCACAATGACACATTACACACAGAAGTGTTTGTCCACAAGCACAAAGTTAGACAGGTTTTAATAGATGGCGGAGTAGGGTTGAATATATGCTCTCTCAAATTGGTTAAGGCTCTTGGATTCTCTAATGCATGCGTAGACCCAACGAAAAGTATAGTGATCAAAGCATATGATGACGAGGAACGCTCTTCACGAGGTGTTATCTCTCTCCCTATCAGAGTGGGACTGATCATTGTAGACACAACCTGCCAGGTCCTAGATTTGGAACTACCATATAACATCTTACTTGGCCGTCCGTGGATCCACGCATTAAAAGCTGTTCCATCGACATACCATCAATGCCTCAAGTTTCCTTTTGACGGCACAGAGGTAACCATATACGGAGACCCCGACCCTTTCCAATATTGTACCAACTTGAGGGGTATCTCCGAAAACTGAGTACCTATTAACCGAGAAGCACCTGGCTCCTTGTCGTCCAAATACATCAACCCTTACACGCTCATGTCATCTGCCACGTCCACTCCATCCACGTCTTCCGCCGTACCACCACCTTCCACCAACCCTAAGACTGAATCAACTGTCAAAATCCAGGACCTCGACTGCGGAGAATTTAAACTAAATACAACATACAGCATAACTACAATACCCACTCCTCCAAAGATATATGGTCGGCCATGTTTCAGAATGGAACCTCAAGAAACTTTCAAAGTTCCACCGAATACAGTTTTTATCAAGTGGGGAGACATGAGTGATGAAGACCTTGCTGACATCACAGGATGGATCTATAAGGATACAATCACATTACCTCCATTACCAGTTCAAAAATATGGCAAGGGTTACAACATCATGAAGGCTAAAGGCTACGATGGTACTAGTGGCCTTGGAAAAAATAAAACTGGTTGAAGGGAACCCATAGAAACTTTCCAAACTCTGAAGTATCTTGGATTAGGGTTTGGATCACTCGACAATGACGATCGACGTACCTCTGGACTTTCCAATGAGCGAGTACATGCTTCTGACAGTGTCGAGACTACTAGGGAAACCCTAACCAAAACAGACTCCCATGAGTGGGAATTTGGCTCAGAACGATCCCTAAGCGACTGTTGTCTTGATGATTTGTTTGTCGAACCAGGGGAACTAACCTCTGAACAACAATTTTGGCAAACATTCAAAATTGAGCAGGCACCAAATAGTCAAAATCCTACTACCACTTCCCATGACACACAACAACCATCATCTGAACCCCCTCAGTCTAATCTATCTGAAGTGTCAGATAATATTGATAGCCAGGGCTGTCAAACCTTCACTCCTTATTATGACAACGAATACGACACTAGTGAAGGAGAATACTGGCTAGAGTCTGATATAGAGTTGGATGATGATAACCTCATCTACAACATCAATGAATCCATCTGCATGCTATCTGCATCCTCACCCCAATTCACTAGCATTGATGATGGCATATCTTTAGTTTACCCTGAATTAGTCAATTGGGACCAACAAGGACCACCAGTTCTGGACACATTCCAAAATGATGAAGCCATTGCCGAATTCATGGGATTACGAGAAGGCATACCCAGTGGGGACCACAAATCAGGATTTTCTATTGATTTAGACTGCACGACATACTTCGGCGAGACTGTCCAGTCCTCTAGTCGCAAAAGTAAAAATAAAGTAAAAAATGAAACGTCTCTAGGTGAAAACCGAAAGGCACCTCTTGACGATAAAATAGCAAAAATAAAGGACGAATCTGTAGGTGAAAACCTCTCTGAGGCGCCCAAAGATGGAGGACTGGACTTTCTCCTTGTACAACAAGAAAAATCGGCTATGCTTATTGAGGACACAATAGAGGATAACATTTCAACTGCAGAAGACCCCAAGATGGTCCTATTTGCCGCATCATTGACTGAGGAAGAGAAACCAGAATTTCATAAATTCTTGGCTGACCGGAAAATCAACTTCGCATGGTCTTATACTGATATGCCAGGATTAGACCCAGAACTGGTTCTGCATCATTTGCCACTATTACCTAACACTAAACCAATCAAGCAGAAGTTGTGCAAAATGCATCCCCAAGTTGCCCTATTGGTCAAGGCAGAGTTAAAAAAACTATTAGATGCCAGATTCATAAGGTCTATTGACTATGCTGAATGGATTTCCAATCTGGTCCCGGTCACAAAGCCAAATGGGTTGATCCGTGTATGTACAGATTTCAGAGACCTAAATAAAGCATGCCCAAAGGACGACTTTCCTTTTCCCAACATTGACATCATAGTTGACCTAACTGTAGGACATGAGATGCTATCCCTCATGGATGGTTTCTTTGGCTATAATCAAATCCGCATCACTCCTGAGGATCAACATAAAACAACATTTACGTGCCCATGGGGTACATACTGTTGGAACGTCATGCCCTTCGGTCTTAAAAACGCAAATGCCACGTATCAAAGGGCTATGACCACGATCTTCCATGACATGATGCACAATATAATGGAGGATTATGTAGATGACCTATTGGCCAAATCAACAACAAGGAAAGATCATTTGAAGGTACTCGACAAAATTTTCAAGAGACTGGAAGAGTAAAAAGTTTGGCTAAACCCTAAGAAGTGTGTTTTTGGGGTCACCTCAGGTAAACTATTGGGGTACATAGTTTCCCAAAGAGGCATAGAAGTCGATCCAGCAAAGGTCAAAGCAATCATAGACATGCCTCCACCCAAAGGGATCAGTGAACTCAGAACTCTGCAAGGCAGAGTACAATCTATTCACCGTTTCATAGCTCAATTGGCAGATAAGTGCCACCCATTCCAGTACTTGTTGCGCAAAGGTGTCCCCTTTGTATGGACAGATAAATGTCAAGAGGCCTTCCAGAAAATCAAAGATTACCTCCTATCAACACTAGTCCTCATGTCGCCTATTCATGGAAAGCCATTAATTCTATACATCTCGACCACTAATTCAGCACTGGGGGCGTTATTGGCCCAAAATGATCATGAAGGGAAAGAAAGAGCAATCTATTACATCAGCCGCACACTGATAGGTTATGAGTTGAACTACACATACATTGAACGTGCATGCCTCGTGGTTGTCTTTGTAGCCCAAAAACTAAGGCATTATATGCTCAATCATCAGACACAACTGGTGGCCAAGATTGACCCATTGAAATACCTCTTAAGTCGAGCAGCATTAATAGGCCGGTTGGCAAAATGGGTCATGATCTTAAGTGAGTATGACATATAGTATGTTGAGCGCAAGGCAATAAAAGGGCAAGTAATAGAAAATCAACTAGCAGATGCACCGATTCAAGCCACTCATCCATTAGTAACTGATTTTCCCGATGAGTCCATTTTTCATGCAGAACCGGCAACACCATGGAAGCTGTATTTTGATGGGTCTCATACTGGTCATGGCTCAGGTGCTGAAATCTTTTTCATCACACCACAAGGGGATTCAATTCCTAAGTCATTTCGAATCACTTTCCCTTGTACAAATAACATTGCTAAATATGAAGCACTAGTTACAGGTCTCAAGTTGGCAATCAAATGGAAAATTCAGACATTGCTTGTATTCGGGGATTCCCAGCTAGTAATCAACCAAGTGAATGATGACTATGAAACAAAGGATGAGAAGTTGCTTCCCTACAAGAGGATGGTGGATAGTTTCCTGACAAACTTCCAATCGATTTCTTTTGAACAAATCCCCAGGGCACAAAATAAGGCAGTCGACGCAATGGCCACTATTAGTTCTCTCTTGGACATCCCTAAAAATGTGTCACAATTTGAGTTCCTTGTAGAACAACTGTTGATACCGGCATATGATATCCCAGAATCAAAAATGGTTTGCGAACTTGTTGGTCCCAACTCTCCTTGGTATCAGGACATTTATGAATATCTCAAGACTCAAACCCTTCCATCAAACCTATCCAATAACCAAAGGAAGTCCTTCATTCAGAAATCGGCAAGATATGCCATTGTCAGTGACACCCTATACCGCCGTAGTTTCGACGATACCCTCCTTAGATGTATTGACACCGACGAAGCATGTACGACCTTATGAGAAGTACACGATGGTATATGTGGATCTCATTCGAGTGGTCCTACGCTAGCTAAGAAACTGACGAGACTCAGGTATTATTGGCCGACAATGGAAAAAGATGCAATTGAATATGTTAGGACTTGTCGCAAATGTCAAATACACAGTGACTTGGTCCATGCTCCAGCACAGGAACTCCGGCCGATCACTTCTCCTTGGCCCTTCGCTCAATGGGGACTCAACCTCGTGGGTAAGATTCATCGAACCTCATCCAATGGCCATAAGTTCATTATTACCGCCACTGAGTACTTCACAAAGTGGATCGAAGCCATCCCGTTGACATACATTACTGGCAAACAAATATCAAAGTTTATCCTCAACTACATCATTTGCCGGTATGGCCTTCCACAGTCCATCATCACTGACAACGGATGTCCATTCAAAAACCAAGACGTCTGTGAGTTATGTGAGCGATTCCATATCCAACACCACTTTTCATCCCCATATTACCCCAAAGGAAATGGCCAAGCTGAGGCGTCGAATAAAACCATTGTCAAGATTCTCAAAAAGACTGTCAATGACGCTGGCCGCGATTGGCACATACAACTTAACCCTGCTCTGTGGGCTTACCGAACTAGCATTCGTACGCCTACAGGAGCCACCCCATTCGCCCTGGTCTTTGGCGCTGAAGCCATCTTACCCATTGAGGTCGAAATTCCTTCGCTACAGGTCTCCTTGAAGGGTCTAACTAATGAAGAGGAGTACCGACAATCATGCTTGCACGAGCTAGAAATGCTGGATGAAAGAAGACAAAACTCACTGAATCACCTCCAAGCATATCAAAACCGCCTTTGTCGCAGCTACAATAAAAAGGTTATGGTCAGAAAGTTTGACATTGGCGACCTGGTTCTCATGCAGAACCCTAAGAACCAAGCAGACAGAGAAAAGCCAGGAAAATTTGAACCAAATTGGCTGGGTCTATACATTATCATATCTTCTTTTGGTTCTAGAGCATATCAATTGGCAACTCCAGATGGAGAACAGTTGACTGAACCCATCAATAGTTTACACCTCCGAAGGTTCTACGCATAGCATCAGAGGACAAAGCTGAAAGCCCTAAAAATACAAAAAAAATTGAAAAATGGTAAAAAATCGTCACCTTGATGAAAACTCGCAAACAGTCTTGGTGACACCAAAAAAAAAAATCATGAAAATAGTAAAGAGAAAAATGATTCATTCAATAGTGAAAACCTGGCAAACAGGCACCGTGCGTAATCAATTATTGCTTTGCCATCTACTGTCACTTGGTCTAAACTTGGCTTAGGATGAAAGGTATCTTCGTCGCTATTCCGCAAATCGCCATCACATCCTACCCTACCTGTCATAGTGAATGAACGATTAACATCAAGTCCTGACGACTCTCTGTCCAGCACGTCAGCAGCATCCCCTCCGTATCCCTTACAAATGGCTAAGTCTTAAACCTGACTGGGGGCAAAATGTTATCATGCAACTGTAGTGGATGTCGCTCAAAAAGACAAAAACATCATAAAATGTCCTGAAAAAAGACCTAAAAATCATAAAAAGTCCTGAAAAAAAAAAAAGAAAAAGAAAAGAAAAGAGAGACAAAAACATTGGCAAAATGTCCTGAAAAAAGACAAAAACATCGCAAAATGTCCTGAAAAAAGACCTAAAAATCATAAAACGTCCTGAAGAAAACCAAACAAAGCATCAGACTGCTCGAGGCACATAAGCACAGTGTTATCTCTTGTCAAAATCAATCATGTCAACTCGGCCTATGTCATTTGTCTGAACTACGTTGTCTCTGCACATTTGCTACGTAGGCAAGACTCATACTTGAGTCCCCGAGACATTAGGTCAGTCCTTTTAGGTTTGTCAAAATAAAATCATGGCTCAATCTTTGGTCATCAAGGCAAAGTCATTGGTCACGTCGAACTACGAGGTCTCTGAGTATATGACGTAGGCAAGGCCATCTATCAATGAGCCCCCGAGGCCGCACTAGGTCAGTCTATTAGGGTTCATGACACTACACTGGCACACACGTCAAAAGTCTTCAATCATTTCTCCACATGGGGAAAACTCCTAAAACAGAGTAAAACAATCATTCTATTCGGCATGACGATCTCATCAGCGCATCACTCATGTCATCAGGGCAATATCGGCATATAGTCAAACACAAGTCAAACTCGGTCAAAGCAAGTCAAATCATTATAAACTGGTCAAACTGTCAAATTTTGGTTAAATCTTCAGATGAGTCCTTCTGAACGATAACCTCTGTCATTTACGCCTTAGGATGTGTCCTTCCTAGGCGTCGTGATCGTCATTTCGGCATTTTGAGCCATCCTCTTGACATTTAAACGATCACTCTTCCTGACATCAGTACTCTTTAGATGAGTCCTTCTGAAGAACCGACTCGGTCATTTATGCCTTAGGATGAGTCCTTCCTAGGCATCGACATTATTTCAAGGAACCCCTTTACGACCATTAGGGATCAAATTCTCTCGACATCGGCATCATTCAGGATGTGTCCTTCCTGAATTCACCAAGTCTCGACATTTTTCAGGGTCATCAAAACTTTAAACATTCGGACATCTCAACATTATCAAACATGGCATCTTGGCATCAGAACAATGGATATCCAGACGCACTTGGCAAACACTTGACAATTGTCTTTTCATCTTTTATCATGCTATTAGTTTTTCAGCGAGATCCCACTAAGTAGGATTTAGAGAAGCAGCGACGTAGCAAGACAATTGACACGCATGACTACTAGCTTCTCAGCGAGGTCCTGATTTTGGGATTTAGAAAAGAAATGACATATCATGATAGAGACTTTATTTTTGTAGTTTGACAATCATGCCACTAGTTTCTCAAGGATGTCCTGAAAACAGGATTTAGAGAAGCAACGACATTTCATGATCTGTCATTGTCTTTTTTCTGCTTGTGGGTGATTATGACAAAAGGACTGGGGCAATCACGCTCTTAGTATGAGTCATAATCATCCTTGTCTATGAATATTTGACTTATGTAATGGCACGACCTTGCACACCTTGATCTATGTCATATCATGGTGTTTGTTGACCATTACAACAGTTTGCCCAATGATGATTAAAGAGCAATAAATATTAAAAGTCCTACAGTAAAGTTTTGAAGGATTTGGTCTAGGAATTAACATGCATTTTCATAGGGCTCATGTCTTCTCTTCTTCGATCTAGTCATCTTCTCTCGTCCATCCCACGATGATATCCTGTGACATCCAAAAATATAAGTGCATACATGCTCATATACATTGCATTAGGTCCATACATACATCATCCATGGCATTAAATCATATACATAACCACAAGCATTGCATTAACATAATCACTAGCATTGCATCTTTTACATAAATGCATCATGCACATTAACATAATCATATAAATAAGCATTGCATCATCATGGCATAAAAGATCACAAATAGACATCATAGTACATAAATGGCATTATAAATTAAGCATCATACATCATACATAGCATAATACATAAAGCATAGAAAATCACATAACACATGTAGGCCGCATCAAAACTGCATCATCATATAATATCATCTCAAAAATATACAATGTCACCGGATAGAGTCAACAGATATCCCAAAAATGGAGCTCGCAGGTTCAAACAATATAGTGTGTTACAATACAAATATGCCCTAGGGAAGGCTCTCATCATCTCCTCAGGGAGAAGAATGTGGCGGAGGCAACTCTGTCACGGGCGCTGAAACAAGGGATGGTCCTGTAGCAACCTGTGTCTGTGAAGCTGATGGAACTGCGAGTGAAGGCATCATCGTGACAGTAGTAAATACCTGTGAAGTCACTGCAGCTGGACTCTGAGAGGACGGATCTGTCACTGGTGGCTGACCCTGTACTGACCTCTGTGCCAAACCAATAGAACCCTGACTATGCCCTGAATGGTAACTCGGAGTATGCCTGCGGGAATGGTGTGACCTATGGCCTGACGTGTGTCCTGTGGAAGTCGACCCCCCGACACTGGTATGTCTCCTGGTACCACTTCCACTGCCCGATCTATGCCCACTACCTGTCCTCGTCTGTGATCGAGACAAGGTAGGATCTCACTGCTATGGCGGCACTGCCTGCTCATAAAGCGTCTTGTACTGCCCCAACCTGGTGCTCACCCTGGCAAGCTCCCGGGCCATGTATCCTGTGGGTCATGTACATAAAGCCGCAAACTCTGTGCACCACCGCGCCACATCCTGCTGGCGGATCACCGCCTGATCCCGCTCCACACTGGCTACCTCCAGTGCCGACTGTAGAGACCTCACCTGTGCCAAGCTGGTGTCTAATCTCTGCTGAAGGTCTGCCACTCTTTGATCTGCTGTGACATCTGATGGCAACTCTGAGGATGGTATCTCCTCCTCCCCCTCCACCATCCGCCATCTCAGGAGTCTCTCGGCCTCACCTATGGCATCATCCTCCTCGTCATCATCATCATCTTCATCATCCTACCCTGCCACCTCCTGCTCCTGCCCACCCACCTCCACCTCCATCGCTGGCATATCCTCATGCCTCTCTACCTCGGCCTCCTTCTCCTGTCCCCTCACCTCCCCCTCTGCCTCCTCCTGTCCCCTCACCTCCACCCCCTCCTCCTGCCTCTTTACCTCCCCCTCCTCCTGTCTGGGCTGCTCCTCCATCTCCCCCTCCTCACCGACCTCGGGGATAGCATCTAATGCTACCCTTGCCACATGCTATCGCACCCTGTGGCCTGGTACCTGGCCGTCTCACCTCCGCCTCCGGCTGTCTCTGCCATCATCCCCACCTCTGGCTCCACCCCTCCCCCTGTCCCTGCCTCTGCCTCTACCTCTGCCCCCATCTCTGCCTCTGCCCCCTCGTCTGGCTCGTGGCACACGCAGAATGACTAACCGCCTGTCAACTGGTGCTGGCCCGTTAGGATCTGTCAATGGCACGGGTCTGCATGCCTGCCACCATAGGTCATAAGCTAGTGTCGTACTTGGATCCGCTGCTCCACCTCTCCAACCCCAGGCCTGGGCTACTAGCCCGTCTATCTGCTGTGTGGAAAATGCCACTGGATGGCCGGCCCCCATGCATACTCTCGGGAAGATCTGGCATACTCTGTCGTCCCCATGGGTACATCCTGCTGCTCCCCGAACTGTCTCAATACACGCTGCGGCAGGTACATCTCAATGATCAAGGATGTCTGCACTGTCCGGCCAATAAGGTATCTGTACTGTCTGCAAAAGCTCAGATGCTCATCCTCATCATCCCATGCCTCACAATCCCTGTATGGCCTCTAGATGAAAGTCACCATGGTATCAATCCTGTGCCGCCACCACCCTGTCTCGCCCATGTGGGTCTGCTGTAATGCACCGGCATAGTAGTAGGAGTAAGGCATCCCCTCGGCTAGCTATGGTCTGTCAATAGAAGGGCAGAATATGGCAATGTGCTCCCATGCCCAAATCATCATAAGGGTGGTCCCGCAAGAGATACTCTCTCCCCTCCTGTACACGACGTCGTGAAGCTGATGATATAACATCCCTAGCAGGCAAGGACCCCACACATATACTGTCATGTCTCGCCTCATGCCGACCAGGACGTCCCCCCAACCAATAGGAAATCCATGTCCTCGCCGGTCAGGAATCAGGATACCCGCAATCATTGTCGCCAAGAAGGCATCGAAGCGCCCATAATGCTCTGCTAGGAAATCCTAATGGATCTCATAACCCTGAATGCCGAGTCCAGCACCTTGATCCTGGTAATACGCACGAAAGGTCTGCTCGCCATGACGTGGATCATACACAATCCGCTCCCCTCGAATAGGAATCCGGAGAATGCGGTAGACGTCCTCCAAGGTAATGGTAGCCTCACCTGTCGGCAGGTGGAAGGAACAAGTCTCAGAATGCCACCGCTCGCACAAGGCAATCAATAGTCCCCTGTTCGCCCGAATGGCGGGCATAAACGCAGCATAAAATAGACCCAGTCGCATCAATCACCGCCGCTCTCGTGGGCCCAGCTGATCAGCAAACCGAAAGGTGGTCGGTCTGGTCTCTCTCGTGTAGATAGGGGCAAGCTACCTCTGCAAAAAGCCGAACACTACATTAGCACTTTTTGGACAACTGACAACATCATGAAAAGTAACTAAGGTCATGCAAACATCAAAACAAGTTTTATTAAGAAAACAGGCAAATGCGTCGCAAAAAAGCAATTACGTCTCGAAAAAATAATTACGTCGTTCAAAATATCAAATGCGTCCGAGCAGGTCAATTGCGTCGCTATATGACACTTGCGTCACGAAATTGTGCGGTTGTGTCGCCACATTGCGAATGCGGCGCGCAATTACAATTGCTACATTCAAATAATCAGTTGCGTCTCGACATAATGATTGCGGCATTTGACCGATCAAATGCGACTCGATAGGGCACTTGCGTCGCACGAATTATCATATGCGGCGCAAACCACCGGTGCGGCTCATTTATTCAGTGCACTTGCGTCGTGACGCATCAAATGCGTTGAACGCGAAAGCAATTGCGGCTTACACGAATGCATATGTGTCACGGCGCATTCGTTGTCTACCCTAGAAAGCATTAAATAGCACGTAAAATGATAAAATGACAAAGTGAGTTTAGGGTACATACCGCCGGCTCTGAGCCCTCTGGCCGTCTGAAAGTCCTCACGATCTCCCCGCGGTGCTCTGACACTGGAATAACCATCCTCGCTGCTGCGCTTTCGCTCTGAGCTCTCAGGTTTCGCGTAGTGAATAGTGAAAATGAATTGACTTTTACCCCTTTGTCAACCTATTTATAAGGTCAAAATGACATTTTTCAAACAGGATCAATACTGGAGGCTCATTTGAGCACTTGTGACTTCCTCATAATTTGCTTTAAACATGGCAGAATCCGAAACCGACTGCGCCGTTGTTTTTTCTCGTCATCAAATTGATTTATCGGGACCCTTCGCAAATTTTTCGGCGCCAACCCAAAATTTGAAAATTTCCCGAGGGGGCATGATACTCTGTACCTTTCTGGGGCATATTTTTGACTTATTTTCTTTGTCACAATGCGACAAGCGACATTATGACAAAGAGGGGCAAAATGTAGACACCTAAAAATGACCTAGGCCTGCAAGCTTCATTTTTACCACTTTCGTCCTAGCATAATTAAGTCGTTTAATTATGTCCTTGGTCCACATTCGACTATTGATTAAATAATTCATAATTATGTAATTAATTCATGTCATTTATTCCTCATGATTATTAAATAAATAAATTTTATTTATTTATCTAATACGTCATTAATTATCTAAGTCTTCCTTTAATTAAATAAATTTCTTAATTTATTTAATTCCCCTTTTGTCATTTATTCTTCATGATTATTAAATAAATAAATTTTATTTATTTATCTAATACGTCATTAATTACCTAAGTCTTCCTTTAATTAAATAAATTTCTTAATTTATTTAATTCCCCTTTTGTCATTTATTCCTCTTGATTATTAAATAAATAAATTTTATTTATTTAATTACGTCACTAAGCAAGTCCCCTTCTTTTAAAATTAAATAGATTCTAATTTATTTGATTTTTGTCCATTTTCTACTATAATTAAATAATTATTTTAATTATTTAATTATTCATTAACCTCTTCTCTCATTGAATTAAATAAATTTAATTTATTTAATTTGGTCCACTCTCTTGAATTTTGAATTAAATTATTATTTAATTCGAAATGATTCCTTTTGTCACATTCTTCTATAATCTAATAATATCTTTATTATTTAATTATTCACTGGTCACCTGGAGTAAATAAATTTTATTATTTAATTTCTCCAGCAACCTCTTTGTCCGTGCCAATCTTATCTTCCAAATTAATTCTTATCTTTTGACATCTCATTTAATTTCGGCCCTTGATTGAATTATCTTATAATTCAATCTTGGCCATTCATTTCTTATCATTGCCCTAATTTTGACCTAACCCTAATTTATACTACAACATTCAATCTCGACCATTGATTCTAGGGTATTTGTCATCTTCTCATCCTGGCCACACGTTCAAAATTGCAGTTTTTATAAAATGGCAATTTTGTTCTTAGTTTGGGTCTCTCAGGCTCATTTCTGTTCATTTTAGGTTATGGTCATTGTCATTTGCAGTCATTGTCATTTTAGTGTGAAATCATTTCTTTTATACAAATCCTTCAACACTTGCATAGGGCTTTGTCATTTGTCATAGTTGCTCATTTGAAATCTGAGGGCATCTTTATTTACTGCAAGCTAGGAGGTGTAACAAAGGTGAAGCATGGAAGATGAAGACTTAGGGTAACTTTGTTCCTTCTGTTTTCATATTTATTTCCTTTGTACTTTGTTACTTCATTGGAATTTTAATGTTATTGTGCTAACCCTTTAACAATTCTGATTTTCCCTTGATTACAAATGCCATAAGATTGTAGTTAGAGCAATGTGGAGTTAAAAAGCATGACTCACAACTGATTTTGAGTATTCTTTCAAAACTTGGTTCTAATTATGCAGTGTTTGTTTCTACATTTCATGCAATGAAAAGAGCCTTAGGAAAAGGATTTACTATGCCTTCTCTAAGTGAGTTCGCAACTGATCTCACAAAGGAGCAAGATAAATTGATTCAAATGGGCATTATTAAATCTTCCAAATCTCAAGCCTTGACTGCAAAACAAGGCACTAATAAGCAAAACAAGAAACAACAGAACCAAGGTGATAGAAAAAAAGACTTAGATAAATATTCATCTACTTCTAAAGTAGACTCTAAATTCTCTTCAAAAGAGGATTCATCTAAGAAGGAGAAGCTCACTTGTGCATATTGCAAGAAACCTAGGCATGATGAACATCAATGTTACTTAAAACAAATTGATGAGTTGAAGAATCTTTTAGCAAAGAACAACATCAATTTTCCTTCTCGAATGGTTGATTCAGCTTCTTCTTCTAATTCCAAAAATTCAGAATTTGATAAGGAAAAGGGCCATACTACAGGGGCAGGTAAATCAAAAGGTAAAGCTCTTTGTGCTTCTACAGGTCTTGGATCAAGGAGATGGCTCCTAGATTCTGGAGCTTCTCATCATATGGCTTCTACACAGTCTATGTTCTCTTCTTTTGAGCCTTGTGCTATGCCGCCTATTATGATGGGAAATAATACATACATGGATGTAATTGGGAAAGGATCTGTTGATATTGGGGATGGTACCTTCAATGATGTTTTGTGTGTACCTCACTTGACAAACAATCTTCTTTCCATCTATCAGATCACTCATGGTGGAGCAGGGAAGACTGTGGAATTCACACCTGATTCAGTTATCATCAGAGACTTGGAGAGCAAAGAGATAATTGCTACTGGGATAGTTGATCATGAATCTCGGTTGTATACCTTTTTAGACTTTGCACCTGATGACGGTTCTGATCCTTTGGTTATTGATCACACTCCTAGTGTGAGCTTTGAATTTGAGGAGAACTTTGGCTACTTGAACTTGGGTATTCTCACATGTGATCCAGTTCTTGAGCCTTGTATTTCTTCTCCTCCATTTACTATTGCATCTGAAGATACTTGTGTTGCTACATTCATGGCTTCTTGTGATTCAGTGCAGCAGGATACACATTGTCTTCCAGATATAGCTACTTCAGATGACTACTTGACAGACATTGCAGGTTTATTTATGGAGTCTCATGTTTCGGACTTGGGAGACACTATTCATGGCATTCATCTTCTCTTTGATGAAGTTGATTCTTCTTCAGTTGTTGTGGAGGAACCTTTGTATCCTCTTGTTCATTCTCCACATGATCATTCATTACAGTTTGGCATGATTATGGATACTTTTGAGCAGCATTTGGAGGAGCCACATTTGTCTTCAGAGGAGATATCTTTGTCTTCAGATTTTGTTCTACATCCATCTCCACTAGGTTCTGGATTGTCATCTTCTGCAATGTGGCCTAGAACACTTGATTTGATGGTGACAACTTTTAGCATCGACGTGGGGACACCTAAACAGAATTCAGAGACATCATACATTCTTCCTTCACATTCCTTTCAAGAATGGGAAGATATCTT
Organism: Sequoia sempervirens; assembly: GCA_007258455.2. Lineage (NCBI taxonomy): Eukaryota > Viridiplantae > Streptophyta > Pinopsida > Cupressales > Cupressaceae > Sequoia > Sequoia sempervirens. Next base: position 417,798,257 of record VDFB02086081.1, read on the forward strand.
GCATACATCCTTGGTTTTCTTTCTTCCTAAGGGGAGAAATAGTGTTCAACGATCTTGGATCATCTTCAGCTTCTTGTGTCGAGCATTCACCAACAATGCAGGAGATTCTACATTGGGGGACTATATGGTCTCTCTTCTTCTCTCTTGGGGGAGAGTTTTGTCCTACGGGTTTTCTCTTTCTCATGTTTTGAGAGGTTTCATCATTGTACATGGGTACCTAACATGGCCTAGTAGTCGGGACCCATATTTGCATCTTTGTGTCTTCTCACCCACCTAAGCTATGCTTAAGGGGGGGTGTTAGTGTAGGTTTTTAAATATTATTTTTCCTACACATTATTAAGCATACCTTAGGTTATAGGAGATGTGGTTCATGTGAGGACATGTGGCGTAATCCATCGATTACATGTGTTGTTCCCACTCACACTTGGGTGGTTGAGTTTCACACCCTCTTTTGGCCTTATATGCCACCTCACAAAACCACTCATTTGTCTCTTTCTGAGTAGGTTATGCCACCTATTTGGAATTTTCCAAGTAGGCATAACTCCCACCTAATTTGGTTATTTGGGAGTTATTACCCCTCTTGGAATTATTTTCCCATATTGTGCTATATAATCAGCACTCACCTCTCCCTCCTATCTAGTTCAAATCTAGTCCACATGAGTTCATATTAACTCAATCAATTCAAGGGAGAGTTGAGGCATATTGTATCATTTAGTGTGTGATAATAACATCATTTTGTTATTGCACTATATTCCTGCATTTTATCTCTTTCTGCTCTCGTGTGGAAGGTTTATCTTGGTTTTGCAGGTGATCTTGGGTGCTCGAGTTCATCAACAACTCTTACATCTATAAGTTGTTAAAATGAATTCTATTTGTATTGTCTTAAGTATTGTGGTTGCTGAAGATTTGCATTTAGAACAACTTTATGTTAAAACAACCTTTCTCCATGGTGATTTGGAAGAGGAAATATATATGGAACAACCTCAAGGATTTGAGGTCAAAGGTAAGGAGAAACTAGTGTGCAGATTGAAGAAAAGTTTATATGGCTTTAAGCAAGCACCTCGGCAATGGTACTTGAAATTTGATAGTTTTATGGCTGAGCAAGGCTACAACAGGTGTAATTCTAACCATTGTGTTTATGTTAAGAGGTTGGATAATGACAACTACATTATTTTATGTTTATATGTTGATGACATGCTTGTAGCAGGGTCTAACATGGATCACATAAGTGAGCTAAAACAACAGTTAGAAAAATATTTTTCTATGAAGGATTTGGGGGAAACAAAAAAAATCCTTAGTATGAAAATTTGTAGAGATAGGAAAAAAATTGTTTTTATCTTAGGCTAATTATGTTGAAAAGGTGTTGCAGAGATTTCATATGGAGAATGCAAAAGCTGTCAGCACACCTTTGCCTAGTCATGTTAAATTGACTAAGGATATGTGTCCAAAGACACAAGAGGAGGAAGAAAAAATGTCCAAGGTACCATATGCTTCAGCTGTAGGCAGTTTAATGTACGCCATGGTATGCACGAGACCAGATATTGCACATGACGTAGGAGTTGTTAGTAGGTATTTGAGTAATCCCAGTGTTGAGCATTGTAATGTGGTAAAATAGATTCTCAGGTACTTGAGAGGTACATCCAATAATTTTTTATGTTTTGGGGGCTCTAATAATGATTTAAAAGGCTATGTTGACTCATATTTGGCAGGGGATATAAATACCAGGTGGAATACCATAGGTTATGTATTTAATGTTGGTGGGACAACAGTGAGTTGGATTTCTTGATTGCAGAAGGTGGTTGCTTTATCCACCACAAAGGCAGAGTATGTTGCTGCAATAGAGGCAGAAAAGGAGATGATATGGCTACAAATTTTTATGGATGAGTTGGGAAAACAAGGGATGGAAATTACTTGTTTACAGACAGCCAAAGTGCTATACATCTTGCAAAGAATTCAGCCTTTCATTCTAAAACAAAACACATACAGTTGAGATATCATTTCATTCGGTCGGTGTTGGAGGATGGACAAGTCAAGCTGGACAAGATACATATAGATGTCAATCCAGTGGATATTTTTATGAAGGCGGTGACAAGGGAGAAGCTGAGCTCCTCTTCAGCTTCAGTTGGCCTTCAAGGTTGAATTCAAGTATAACAGAGCAATAGGGTTCAAGGTACTTATTTCCAGTGGGAGCTGTAATTGCAGTAGTGTTGTCCAGGATCAGTCTCCAAGTGGGAGATTGTTGGTATGTGGTGACTGATCATGCTATACTGTATAGCCCATGGTATATTGTACACCCTGACATGTATCCTTGTCGGGGTCTGGGGCTGGGCCGGGGTTCAGGGGCGGCAACCCCCGAGAAAAATTTTCCTCCTACTTTTTCACATCATCACCGAAAAAGGGAAAAATCAATGAAAAAGGAAAAATCTGATTTTGTAGAACCCAAAATATGGAAGCTTCTAAGCTTGATAAAAAGGGGTTCAGATGGGTGTTATAGGATAATGAAAAACATGATTATTTGCAAGATTGTAATAGGATTTTGCACTAGATAATAAAATCATTCGATGGCTACGGTTTGGTGGATGTAGCCTAGATTGGGTGAACCATGTTAAATTCTCTGTTTTATAATTTATTTTGTGTTTTTAGTTTCTCTGTTTATTACTTAAATTTTCATTTAATTGTTAGATATTTTCCTTTCTAACCCTAACACAAAGCCCACTAGAGGCATAAGAATCTACACAGACTTTCAGGATCTGAACAAGGCTTAACCGAAGGATGAATTCCCTCTACCTAGCATCAATATGATCATAGAACTAATTGTAGGACATGAAATGCTATCATTAATGGATGAATTTCTTGGATACAATCAAATCAAAATATCCTTTGAAGACCAACATAAAACAATATTCACTTGTACATGGGGAACCTTTTGCTGGAACGCCATGCCATTTCGTCTAAAGAATGTAGGGGAAACCTATCAACGGGAAATGAATACCATATTTCATTATATGCTACATACAACTATGGATCATTATGTGGATGACATACTAGCAAATTCCATCAAAAGAGAAGACCATTTGAAAAACCTAGCAAAATTATTTAACAGACTTGAACAATACAACTTGAGGCTCAACCCAAAGAAGTGTGTATTCAAAATAACATCTCGAGAACTAGGGTACATAGTATCAAGAAGAGGAATCAAGGTGGATCTTGCCAAGGTAAAGGATATATTAGAAATGCCTCCTCCAAGGACATTGAAGTAGCTAATAAGTCTACAAGGGAAACTACAATCCATTAGTAGATTCATTGCACAGTTGGTGGATAAGTGTCATCCATTCACCCATCTGCTACACAGGGATATAACATTCAAGTGGGATGACAGATGTGATCAAAAATTCTAACAAGTCATGGAGTATATACTCAGGGAGACAGTATACCTAAGGCTTACAAGATCTCTTTTCCATGTACAAATAACATCTCTGAATATGAAGCACTAATCACAAGACTGAAGATGGCCATAGAATGGAACATAAAAGAACTGCAAGTTTATGGAGACTCTCAATTGGTAATTAGGCAAGTAAATGATGAGTGTCAAACAAAGGATGAAAAGATAATGCCATATAAAAGAATGGTGGATAGTTTCAAACACTAATTGGTCATCATCACCTTTGAACAAGTTCCCATGATCAAGAAGAGAGCAAAAAATGCTAAGGAAACAATAGGATCACTCCTTGTCATTCCACAAAACATTCCAAAATATGAATTCCTTGTGGAGCAACTCCTTATACTAGCATTCAATATCCCAAAACCAGAATTGATTTGTGAGGTTGTTGTTCCTAACTCACCAATTTTACCAAATTACATTTGGCTATATTCAACATGGTATCATACCTCCTAACTTCACGACAAGCCAAAAGAAGAACTTTATCTGTAGAACCTCCAATTTCACTATCTTGGGAGATACCCTATACAAACAAAGTCTAGATAGAATATTACTCTGATGTCTCAATGTAGAAGAAGCACAAACCAATTTATAGGAAGTGCATGAAGGTATTTGTACATCTCATGCCAGTGGACCTAATCTAGTTCAAAAATTACTGAGAACAAGGTACTATTGGCCTTCAATGGAACATGAATGCATTTAGTACTAAAGAAAACATTGTCAATGTCAACAACACAGTGACCTTGTTCACGCACCAACACTGGAACTGAGACCTATAACAACACCATGGCCTTTCTCACAATGGGGATTAGACTTGGTAGGTAAGATATCTCCTACTTCATCTAATGCGCACAAGTTCATTATCACTACAATTGAATATTTCACAAAGTTGATAGAATCAATTCCATTAACTTACATCATAGGGAAACAAATATCCAAGTTCATCTTGAATTATTTGATATGTCAATAAGGAATTTCCCAAACTATCATAACAGACAACATAACCCCATTTAAAAACCAAGATTTCAAATAGCTTTGTTTGAAGTTTTCTATCCAACACCGATTCTCCATTCCCTACTACCCCCAAGGAAACGGTCAGGCTGAAGTGTCCAATAAAACCATCCTAAAGATACTGGAAAATACTGTTAATGATGCCAGTTGTGATTGGAATCTACAATTAAACCCAAACCTATGGGCTTACCGAACTAGTATTCGTACACCTATAGGTGCCACACCTTTTTCCTTGGTCTACAGATCTGAAGTTATTTTACCTGTTGAAGTTGAAATCCCCTCACTACGAATATCCCTGAAAGGCATGGTCAATAATGAGGAATATCAATTTTCCATATTGAATGAGTTGGAACATCTAGATGAAAGGCAGTTGAGTGCATTAAACCATCTCCAAGTTTATTAGAATTGACTCAAACAAAGCTATAATAAAAAGATCAAAAACAAAAACTTTCAAGTTGGTGACCTAGTACTAAAAGAGAATCAAAAGATCCAACTAAATCAAGATGTCAAGTGGAAGTTTGAACCAAATTGGTTAGGTCCTTTCACCATCACGACAAGCTATGGACTTGGAGCTTATCTATTGGCTACTCCTGAAGGAGAAACTTTAGCCGAATCGCTGAACAAAAATCATATTAAAAGGTTCTATACTTGAACACATTAGAGTATCTCAGCAAAAAAGCTACAAAAACAAAAAAAATCAAAAAGAAAGAAAAAAACTAAAGAGAAATAAAACATTCTTTAAGTGAAAACCACTTTCTGGCGCTTCTAGGATAGGTACCATAGTGAAAACTTGGAAAACATGCACTACGTTTGAATAAGACCTGCATCTTTATCTATCATCACTATCTGAAGCATCCACCCATTCGTCCCATAATAAAACGTGCAAACCAACCATGGCTCAATGACTGATTAAGTGTTGAGCCTTGCTGCACCATCAAAATATGTCTCCCCTAATGAAGGTAATCTTGTCTTGAACTAGGGGAAAATTTTTGGAACTAGTAGCAGATTGGATCCTTGTAAATCCCATCATGGGCAAAAAAAATATCAAAATAAAAAACATCTAGAAAACCAACAAAATCAAAACAAAGTCAAAAACATAAAAAATTCCAAAAAAAATGTTATGCTTTGAGTCAACTCTAGTCAAACTATGTGGCCTCTGCATGTATAACATAGACAAGGCTTATCTTTGATCAGCCCTTGAGGCCTTAGGTTAGTCCCCTTAGGTGTCCATCATGGTCTTTTAACTTAGTCAAAAAATTCAAAATACAAAAAAATATTTGAAAAAAAGAACAAAGTAAAAAAGCATGTTCTTATCAAAACAAGTGAACTACGAGCCTCTGCATAGATAACATATGAAAGGCCATAATAACTGATGAGCCCCTAAGGCCCTAGGTTATTCCCCCAAAACACAAAAAAAGGAAAACATCCAAATATCTTATCAGAAAGAAAACATTCATAAAATATAGAAAAATCCAAAAAACAATGTCAATCAACACAATTGAACAATGATGTCTTTGTGCTCATCACATAGGAAAGGATAATCTCTAACCAGCCCTCGAGGCACTAGGTTAGTCCCTTTAGGTCCCCCTATTTGTTTCTAAAAATAACAAAAATGACATCAAATAGAATCATAAAATAAAAAAAATGTCCTATCTCCTATCTCCATCATCACTTATCCGCAATAAACTTTCCATTCACAATAAATGATCATCACACTCACTCTTTGACAACATAATCAACAAACAAAGCAAACATCAAAATCAAAAATTCTGAAGTGAAGATTGAAATGATTAGATCACTATCAAGTTAAAACACTGCCTAAGTATATACTACCATACATATTTGAAAATCATTATCAACAATCCTAAGCATGAGTCTTAATGGATAAAATGTTCCTACAATAGACATCATCAATGGATTCCATCATGAAACATAAAAAAAACTATGGCAAGTGATAATGCAAACATTGTTTATCTTTTTATAGTTTTATCTTTTTGATTTATCTTAATACCACATTCCCAGGATCTCTTGAGGATGTCCATAAGGATTTAGAGAAGATGGACTGGTGGCATTAACTGTCAATTTCTATTTGTTCTATTTGTGAGATATTTTTGAAATACTACCATGACGAATACTTGCTTTGTTTTGTGTATGGAAATTGTTTTGAGATAATTTGTGTAGCAGTTGCATGTTATGTACTAGTCCAAAAAGTTTCAACACAACTTAACCATATAATCTAACAAGGTTTCAGTATGTCTAGTATGAGAAAGAATATTCTTTGTGTGCCGAGTCAAAGTCCACACAATGGATACAATGCCATCTTGGTTATTAATACCTTGGTGCATCATATTTGTTTGCTACATCAAAAGGATTCTTAAAAGATACAAAGTCTCTATGAAATAAAAAGAAAAACTCATCAATAACTAACAACATCAAATTTCTATCCATATCTAAATCATCAAACACTTCTTCTAACTAATAGCTCCATCCTACATCCACAAATTCATCAGTACACATCATATAATCATTCATCACATATGTAAGATATCATCATCTATCATATATCAACATCCATCAGACATACAATAAATAATCCTTCATCACATAGATATATAAATCATCTATCCACCCACATCATATGCATACATCAGAAAAGTACAAACATAAGCATGCATACATAATCATCCACAAACATCTCATAAAACATCATAAAGCCAAATCAAAACATGGTATATCATATATCATCAAAAATGCACAATGTCATCATCAAATGTCATGTGTGATACAACATCAACGAAGATCAAAATAAATACATATATACGAGGCCTCAGCTGGGTCGATGAATATATATACAAAATATGTCTACATAAGTTTCTGATACAAAACATATATGAAAGATCATCCACATAATCTACTCTACTGGTCGGCTAGTGGTGGAGATCTCGACTAATGCTCACTTTGATGAGGGGATGACTGGGGCATGATTGGAGACCATTTGATTGACTTCCCACCCAACTCTACAACTGTAGCTGTGCTCAACTCCCCAAATCAGGACGTCTCTGAGCTCTCAACATGAATTCCTCATACAAAGTTTGATAATATGTAACCTGCTACAAGACCCTATCTCGCTCAACCTAATACTAGGCTAGGTGAATGGCAGAGGATAGAGAGATATTGACTATAAGTCTATGCCGCATCTTGAAAACCAACTCCCCTCTCAATGAATCTCTCTCCTAATTAAGAGTATCTCCCTCAGCTTTGAATGTGTATCTCTCTCTAGTTACTACCAAAACCTATGCCTCAACGGCCTGTCACCACACAATTTCAACATCACACTCTGCTCTAACTACAACTCTATTTGTTGTCATTTGCACTAGCTGAGCTACCAAATCCCCTTGAGGGGGAGGACCCTGAGGAGCCTATGGTACCTGGTGTTGCTACTATTGGCCATCATGCTACTAATCTTGTTGACCCTGTACATACTGCAACTGCTCATGGGAAATCCAAAGATTCTATTGATTCTCTCAATTCCCACTATTACCACCTCTATGTACACCCAAAATAGGACCTCTTGGGGGCACAATCAATCTCATAGGTCTATGACGGTCCCACCAACCATCAAACTCATGAGTTTTCCCAAGATCCACAGGACCCACTACCCAACTCTGTGGAAGAGGTCTCAATCCCTGAATGCTGCCACTACCATGCTAGAATCATCGTGAGCCCCCCAAGCAGACTCCTCTCATGTAGTACGTCCAAAGATAGCCATATAGTCATTGACAGTCCGAATCTGGCACTCACAAACTATCTCAATACCCTCTCTAGTAAATATCTCTCAAGCAAAAGATCTGAATGACCAATCAAGAAATGAGTCTTCCTATAGTAGACTAGTTGATCCTGATCATCTAGCCATTCCTCACAATCCCTATATGGACACCATGTGAAATATGTAATATCATCAAAAACTTCCCTCCAATAGGACAATCTGCCAGGATGAGTATAGTGCATATAATCATGGTATTGATAAGCATTAGGATCATATGCATCCCTATCCCACATCCCCTTTGGTCGAGTGATGGAAATCCTCTCCCAAGCCCAAAAATGTAGCAAACTAGCTCCAATAGATATACTACTACCAACTTGGTACACGACATCATGCATATCTCTGTAAAGATGGAACAGTATACACTTGCCCCAAGCATAAACTGTAGCCTCCTCCATCATTTTCTCAATAATAATACCCCAACTGACAGGGAACCTCTTAGCCCTCCTATCAAGAATTAGAGGTCCCATGCTAATACTTGCCAAAATAGGAACCATAGGATCGACACCATCACAAAGAGATGACAAATCGATCTCTGAATCGACGACCTACATCTGCTCCATAGCCAATAATCTCTGTATTGCTAATGTACCTTGTCAAATGTCATAATCAATGAGCTCACCATGAATAGGGATCCTAAGAATCCTCTAGACATCCTCTAAAGTAATGTTGCACTCCCCAATAGGGAAATGGAATGAAGAGGTCTTAGAGTGCCACCTCTCCACCAACACAGTCATCATGGCTCGATGAGCCTTCAACAACAATAACTAAGTGATAAAATATAAACCCATGGCATCAAGAAATTCTCTCTATGTTTCATCAAAAATAGTCAACCCATCCATCAACTGAGGATGTGACTTAAGGATAGCCTGCAACCATTCAACGTATAGCGTCAAGAATTTTGGGAACTTCAAACTAAAACTATACAATGCAAATCAGTGGTTTTTTGAAGAAAAAGTGAACTTTTTTTAGGCAATAGCGAACACTTTTGTCAATAGTGCCCAAATGTTTTGCAATAGCACACATTTTTTTGGAAATAACACCAAAATTTCTCAATAGCGTTCATATTTGTCAATAGCGCCCAAAGTTCTCAATAGGGTAAGTCTTTTGCAATAGTGCTAGTATTTTGCAATAGCACACATATTATTCAATAGCACGTATAATTGTCAAAAGTGACCTTTAAAAAGGTCAATAGCTCTAATATCAGGCTCAATAGCAACAAAAAACCTAGAAGTTCGGTATTGCCTAAAATTTAGTTCGAATATTAATTGCAAAGATGAAAAAGGATGAAAGCAAAAATTAAAGGCATAGGTACCAAAGCCCCTACACCAACTAGCCATTGGTATACTCTGATTGCCTCTGACCTATGTGGAACTCCTAGAACTCGATGCATCATGAATCGCTGTTTGTAGAGAAAAATCTCACAAAAACTCTAGAGGAAAGAAATTTTCAAATCAAGGAGTGCAAACAAGGGGTAATTTCAACCTAATTTACCATTTAAACCCCCATAAACCCTAATTTTTTTACCTTGGAAACACTCCTAGGTCAAAATTAGGAGCTCTCGGGAATATTTGAACTATAAACGAAGGCCCTATGGCCTAATTTGTCATCCTCTACACATCTAAACTATAATGAAACATTACTGCGAGCCCGACTTGAAAATAACTTTTTTTGGCCAACCTCTTGAGGGGGTAGCCCAACGTCATACTATCTTTCCGTTGACTACCAGGGCACAGTGGGGCACATAATTTTTTTCAAATCTTGATCTTAACATCGAATTCTTTGAAATAAAGCAACCAATACTTTGTCTCAAAGATGGGAAAAATGTAGACATGCAAAAATGACCTAACACTTATCGCACATCTTGAATGAAATTTTATCATCATCATCATCACCATCATTATCATTTAATATCACTACATTTCACATCATTTACATCAAAAACCCCATTTTCCTTTATTAATTAAATAATCTTTAATTATTTAATTAATTCACTATTTCATCATTTATCTAATCTTTATTCCTCTTGATTAATTAAATAACATCAATTATTTAATTATGTTGCTAATATACCCTATTCCCCTAAATCAATTAAATTATTAATACTTAATAGTTTAATTAAATCACTTTCCCCCTTTCTAAAACATGAATAATTAAATTAATTATTCAACATCATTCAAAAATACCAAACCAACAAATATAAATTTATTTGTTAAAGTCAAACATGACTTTGCACGTTCAAACCCAAAATAGTTGTAGGATGGGTAAAAATGATATAGCCTAGATTATAGTGACAACCACAACACTTCTAAGCTAAAAACCAATCCAAAACAAGCGAAAACAATAAAAAAATGACAAAAATGAAAGCTTGAAAGCACTCCCCATGCTTGAAGTTGGATCACTTTTGATGCAGGAGCATTTGGGCGGACTGGAAATCAACATTAACCAAAACCAAGTTTCAGGTTTCAATTTCTGTTTTGGTGTGTTTTGGGGTTCATTTGACATCTCTCAACTTTGGAAAGCTTTTGGTGTGTTCAAATTTGAATAAATTCAGTTTTTATCAAATCATCGTTTTAAGGCTCCGTAGATAGTTTTCAAAAATTATTTCTAGAAAACTCATAACGATTGGAGTAGAATTATTTGGTAGACATTCATGGAGGTAGCATGTGAAATGTGCAAAAAGAATTAAAGTCATATATTTTTTAGTTTGGGATATTTTAATGTCGAAAGTTTGCTAAAAATTGTCAGCAATTTATGAAAAGTTTAATATCTCATGATTTTTGAGGCCTGGAGAAAATCCTTTTGCAAGATTCCATGGGGTACCATTCCAAGCTTACATACCAATTTTTGTGCGAATTAGAGAACTTTCATTTTTTCACTTGTCGGCACCCAATTCAACACTTCCAAAGTACCAATTTGATCAATTTTATTGTAGAAGGGTATTATGAGGGTAATGGAAATTAAATATTGGTTTTTATTCCTTCATTTACTATTTATATATTGCATAAATAATATGGGGGGTGTTTGGAACATAAAAGAGGAAAAAAAATCAAAATTTTAGAGCTTTTAAAATGTCCAAAATAAAGAAAAAAACCCTTGGGAGTAAAGACAATAGTTGGAGGAGTTAATGGAGGCTTAAAATGTCTCATTTAATGTTGTATAAACTTATAATATGCATAGCTATGCTTGGGGAGAGTGCGGCACCAACTCTAGATCAATAACTGATGTTTTTCAATGCATTTTTCAAAGTTTTTTGAGGAAAAATGTAGGAAAGAGTTTGGGGAGGAATAAGGAGTTTGAGAGGAATGGGAAAGAGAAGAGATGCCTCTGTAGAGTTATCATTGGCATTTTTGTGTTGCAAGTTTGAGCAGAACTAGTGAAGAGAAGATAAGGCACTAGTGTGTGAGAGGTGAAGATATTGATAAGTCATATGAAGGTTTGAATAGTAGTAAAGCCAAGGAAAAAGGGAAATGATGTGGAGAGATGTGCAGATTTTTGTACTCTCTATGGTGGCATATCATTTTTCCTTTTGATGTAATTTTCATGAGTTGATTTAATGCAATAAAATTTTTAGAATTTGTTTGCATTTTTTTTGTATTGTGAGTGTTCTTTATTGCAACAAAGTTTGCATTATGTTGTGGGTTTTTGTGAGCAGCTATTTGTTTGCATCAGTGGTATCAAAATATATTGATTCCCCTTAATCAGTGGTATGAGAGTTGGAGTTCCTGAGTGTGCAGAAAAAAAACTGAGTGTGATGTAGTTTTCACCAGGACTTGTGGTGTGTGTGATTTGTGTGTGGATAGATCACCGATGTGAGACAGTCTATACCTGAGAGGATGGGATGGGTCATGAGGAGGCTCGTATGAATTTTGTTCTGGGAACAATATTGAGAAGAAGTGAAAAATATGAAGCATCGTGAAGAGTTTGAAAAGCTCTAGGATGAAGTCAATTTATTAGAAAAGAAGTTTAAAGAGGAAATGAGAATGTGGGAAGAGAGATGAGAAGAAGAATGTTCTCTTAAAAGAGGACAGTGAAAAGAAGAGCAAAAAGAAAGAGTGTTGCATCCCTTTGGTAGGGGTTGAATGTAAGAAAGAATATGTGGGGGTAGCCCACACAAGTGAAGAATATGATAAGGTACAAGTTGCAGAGATAACATGTGAATGGAGTGCATTGTGTAAAGTGGATGAAGAGGGTTTGCAATCAGAAATTGTGAACATGGATGGTCCTAAATTTGACAAGTGGGTTGTTGAGGAAGAGGATGATCTCTTGTTGAAAGAAGAAATGAGGATGATAGATAGGTTATTTGAGAGGAAAATGTTGGATGAATTTATCTTCAATGCAAACAATAAAGAAGGAGATGCAACAAACAATGGTCCTTTGGAGGACATGACTGCATAGGAGAAATTTGAACAACCTTATGAAGATGCATACATAAAAGGTTTTGAGGATGAAGAAAATGATGTTGGGGAAGCAAAGAAGAATAAGGTAAATTCTAATTTTGAGTTTAGAGGTGATGATTATTGACCCTCTAAGGAAGGGATTGCAGTGGTAGAAGATAAAGTTGTAGTTGAAAATGGGTATGCGAATATTGCATATTTGTGTATAGAGGTTGTAGATGATGGTGCAAGAGGAACTTGGTGGAGGTGGTTGGTTTGTGGTGGGTTGGATCCCACGAAGAAGGAAAAGAGGGAAGAAGAGATGTGGCAAAGGAGGATGGTCTTTGGTGGATGTAAATCCACGAGAGGAAGCAAAAATATAGTGCACATTTGGTGGAGGAGGATGGCAAGTGTCCTGGCTAAGTGCTTGAAGAGGTGAAGGAAGAAATTCCTTATGTATAAACTAGTGATGGAGTTTGTTGAAGGTTTTTTACAACCTAGAAGGGTAGTTCTATTATCCAACTCCATTTTGTGAGTTCTATTCACAAAATTTTTCCTACTCGGTGTGTCTGATGCAGGAGCATCCAGGCGGACTGACAATCAACATCAACTAAAAACAAGTTTCAAGTTTTAATTTTAGTTTTGGTGTGTTTTGGGGTTCATTTGACATCTCTCAACTTTGGAAAGCTTTTGGTGTGTTCAAATTTGAATAAATTCAGTTTTTATCAAACCATCATTTTAAGGCTCCGCGAGTAGTTTTCAAAAATTATTTCTAGAAAAATCATAAGGATTGGAGTAGAATTATTTGGTAGATAAATTCATGGAGGTAGTATGTGAAATGTGAAAAAAGAAATAAAGTCATATCTTTTTCAATTTGGGATATTTTAATGCTGAAAGTTTGTTAAAAATTGTCAGCAATTTACGAAAAGTTTAATATCTCATGATTTTGGAGGGCTGGAGAAAAATACCTTTGTAGGAGTCAATGGGGTACCATTCCAAGATTGCACACCAATTTTTGTGCGAATCAAAGAACTTTCATTTTTTTCGCTTGTCGACACCTAATTTGACACTTCCAAAGTACCAATTTGATTAATTTTATTGTGGAAGGGTACTATGAGAGTCATGAAAATTAAATATTGGTTTTTATTCCTTCATTTAATATTTATCTATTGCATAAATAATATGGGGGGATTTTGGAATATAAAAGAGGCAAAAAAATCAAGATTTTAGAGCTTTTAAAATGTCTAGAATAGAGAAAAATGCCCTTGGGAGTAAAGAAAATAGTTGGAGGAGTTAATGGACGCTTAAAATGTTTCATTTAATGCTGCATAAACTTATAATATGTATAGCTATGCTTGGGGAGAGTGGGACACCCACTCTGGAGCAATAACTGATATTTTTCAATGCATTCTTTGGGGGTTTTTAAGGAAAAACATGGGAAAGAGTTTGAGGAAAAATGAGGAGTTTGAGAGGAATGGGAAAGAGAAGAGATGCCTCTGTAGAGGTATCATTGGGAGTTTTGTGTTGCAGGTTTGAACAAAACTATTGAAGAGAAGATAAGGCACTAGTGTGTGAGAGGTGAAGATATTGATAAGAGTCGTATGAAGGTTTGAATAGCAGTAAAGCCAAGGCAATAGGGAAATGATGTGGAGAGATGTGCAAATTTTTGTATGCTCTATGGTGGCATATCATTTTTCCTTTTGATGTAATTTTCATGAGTTGATTTAATGCAATAAAAATTTGAGAATTTGTTTGCATTTGTTTTTGTATTGTGAGTGTTCTTTATCACAACAGAGTTTGCATTATGTTGTGGATTTTTGTGAGTAGTTGTTTGTTTGCATTAGTGGTATCAGAACATGTTGAGTTTGCTTAATCAACTTCCCTTTTCTTTCCTAATTCTTCTTTTGCAAATATGCCCTCATATTTTGTAGTAGAAATGTACAAATACCTACAAATTGTAAGCAAGAAAGTTGAAGACAAGTGGTTATTAAGTAAAAAATGGAAGAGAAAGGCTTCTTTTATAGAAAATATTTCAAATGGATGGAAATGATCGATCTTATAGAAAGATGCCAAGATCAACGGATGAGAATACATGCAACACAAAAAAGGGGAGGTTACAAAATGGACAGTCAAGATTAGAAAGAACCAAGAGACGATTGATGGTTGAGATTCGAAAATGAGATAGTGGAGGAAGAATATGGAGGAATTAAAAATTAAAAATAATTAATTCATGAGAAGGAATCTTTAACCAAGTGGAGACAAATAATTTATTTAAATTATTTATTTGAGGAAAAGGCAAGTGGTCATTTAATTAAAATGATTTATGCAACCATTTTAATTAAATAGGAGGAAATGAGATTAAATAATTAAGTCAGATTAATTATATAATGGGGAAGAAATGCCAAAAGGATAGTCAAATAATTTAAAGTTTATTTGATTATCGAAGAAATAAAAAGGTTAATGAATAGACAAACAATTAATAATAATTATTTGACTATAGATGAATGGAAAAGGATAAATAATTAAATAAATAAATATTTATTTAATTATTGAAGAAAAGGAGATTAGCGACACAATTAGATTTATTTAATTGATCATAGTAGAATAAAGAAAATGGATTAATTAAATAATTAAAATTATTTAATTAATAGAGGAACGTGATCAAAGGAGAATAATTAAATAAATAAAATTATTTAATTATGCAAGGACAAAGACCAAGACGACAGAAAAATGGCGCTCACAGACAGACAATTTTTAGTGTCTACAATAGTAATTAATTAATTCAACTAATTAACTACCCTCACCCCCTTTTGTGATTGAGAAAGTCAAGATCACTTATGGCTCACTCTGATTGGCTAACTGATTCATCTATTTTCTAACCAATTCATCTATTTCCTAACTAATTTATCTATTTTCTAACTAATCCACCTATTCTTCAATCCCACTAAAAACTCAACTTTATTTCCTCAATTCCACAGATTATGCAATCTATTTCCTCTGATTGTGTAATTAACATTCTTAATTGATTCTATCATAGAAGCTAACTAAGCAATCTAATTCCTCTCAACAACTTTCAACCATTGATCTTGATTCAACATTGTTTAATCTTGCACATTCATCTTGAAACAAGAAATCTATAAAATAACCTTATACCTTCTCACAAATCATCTAACATTTACATAAGCAAAACGTTGCACAATTACCTCTTGAGCACGTTACGATTCATCATCACATTCTAATTCAACATTGCACACATTGAAGTTTTTGTAATGCATAATGGAGGCTTCGTATTGTTTGCAACAATCCAACATTCAACATCGATATAAATATACTTCGACACAAGATGGGTAACAATATAGTTTATTGAATTCATTGTTTGTTATATTATTCATTTCATGAGTAATGAGTTTAGGAATTCTTAATTTTATTTTGAATTAAGCTTTATTTAATTCATTTACGATTGGTTTCTGTATTCATCGTCCCCTCCTTACAACATAAGCTATTAGAATGTTTTTGGCATTTGCATCTTTCAAAAACTTTAATGTATATCAAATGGATGTTAAGTCAGAATTTCTCAATGGAAATTTAGAGGTGGAAGTATACATTGAACAACTAGAAGGGTTCTTATTACAAGTTTTATCAATCAAGATTGCACCCTATTTAAGTTAGACTCAACTATCCTATGTAACATGGAAACATTCTCAAGCTATGGGTGGCTTAAATGAAAATGAATCTCTAGAGTTGGTTCCCCTGTTAGATCACTTAAAACTACTAACTTTTCTAAGAAAAGGGAAATAAGGATAACTTAAATGAAAATCCTAAAACCTAAAGGGTGATACACTAGAAACTTTAAAACTTATTCACTAATTTAACTCATAATCAACTCAAAAAAAATTTACTCTCACAATCTCAGGTGAAACATGCAATACAAAAGTGATTTGTATGAAGACTTGAAATTAAACACAACACACAACCTACATTACATGAAACTTCTACACATAGAATTGCAACAATGAGACATACAAAGGATTCAACACTTAGAATCACAATGAAGCATCAAATCATTTATTGCAAAATGAGAAAAAAACCATGAGATAGGAATGCATTGCTGCTTTTATTGATTTGAAAGAAGCCTCTGTATCAAACTGTAAAAGACTAAGTTATGAAAAAGGCTTACAAAACTCTCTTCAAGTGATCAAGAGAGGAAGAAGCAATAATTTGAACTCCCGCTCCCAAAAATCTAAGTTTTTCCTCCAATATATATCTCTAATGAGTCTCCATGAGTGAATGGGAAAAATCTCAGTTAATTGCTCACCAAAATAGAAACTCAAGTGTCATTTTCGAGCCAATTAAAAAAATCACAAAAATAGGGCCAAGAACTACTCCAAACTGAGTAAAAATAGGTGGAAACTTTCCTCCCCAAGTGGATCGACCCAAAAATACTCAAAAATCACTCAAAACTGACTGAAAATAAAAAATAGAAGGTTCAATTGACTCAGTTTTTTCTATTTTTCATAAGGGAACTCAAACTGGAAATGGCAAGTGAACTAAAATTTCCTTTGCATATTCTACACTTGCTTTATTTACTACATTTTAATTGACACTTATTAAAGCAATTCATAAAAATATTACTTTACTAGTGCCTTACATCACTTGGAGTTTCAATTTTGCAAAAATAGGAAGGGTCAACCTAGGCTTTGATTTTATTTAATGCAAAAAATACAAGGCCTATATGATATATATAATTTTATGCAAAGGAATAGGGCTCACATGGCATTTTATTTTCTCAAAAATCAGGAAAATAATTCTTAAGGCATACAACCACATGATTTTCTTCAGAAATCATAAAAAGACACTAAGGCATGTAACCTAGGATTGCAAAACATGAAAGACTTTAATACCACCATGGGTATTAATATTTTGCATACAAGTTTAAATTAATGTGGAAAAAATTCCCCAAGACCAACCAAAGTATTAGGGCAAGAAGAAAACCCTAGAACAAAACATGCAACCTCCTTTCCTTTCGCATCATTTTGCATTTCATTTTTTCCAAGTCCTCTACTCTACACCTTGGCCACGGTTGCTAGGGTTTCCCTCAAGCTTTTCATGCTGTTTCAAAATCTTTCTCTATAGGAAACCCGTGTGGTAAGTACCTCTTTTTGCAAAAAATGCAAAGATATTTTCATTTCCTCTGTTTTGAATGTATTTCCAGGGGTTTAACCCGTTGTTTCTTCGCATTTTCTTCTCTGTAATATTTTGTTGATACCCTCTTTTGTTTTGAGGCCACCATGAATGGTTTTTGCTTGGACTTTTGGAGTCTTCTATAAAAAAAAACTCGTGTCTACCTGAAGCTTTCAATGGAGAATTTAGGACTTATTTTGGAGGTAGTTTTTCTGTTGAAATGCTTAAAAGAAACACCAAGTCCGCGGGTAGGCATTTCTCTGTATTTTCATTTTGTTCGGCTCTTTGAGAATCATGCTTCCTTTCAACAGAAAAATGAAACCCTCTTTTATCTCTTCCATATACTTTCATTTGGATTTTCCTATTCTTTCAAACAAAATGAAAAAACCTCCTTGTTGTTTATCTCAGCCATGGCTCCATTGAATATTGTCTTAGTTTTCATTTTGAAAGAATATAGCTTTGAATAAGCATTATCTGGGTTTCAAATTCTCTATCTGTGGCTTCACAAAACTCTTGACCCTCGGCTCGGCTTTACTCCTTTTATGCAAGTACTCGAGGGTTATTTGGTTGAAACCCTAGCTCTATACATTATTGTGCTATGATTATTGCTCACGGGAAATGCATTTCTTTGCTTTTGAATGTGGTAAAAAGGAGATAATATTCTTCATTTTTTTGAAAGAAATGAAAAGCATTTTTTCCTCCATTCTAGGTTTGTCTTTTCATGATTGCAGTATCTTGAAACTTAAAAACACGGGCCATGAAATCTGAGCATTCTAAAACTTGTATACTCTTTTCTATTGTAAATACAACTAGGGTTTTGAAAACCCATGACCTCCATTGTAGATGTAGGTTTTAAAAATTTAATGTCGGCTATGGCTTCTCCATTTTTCTATCTTGGATGAGGGTTTTACCATTCTATGAATATTTCCTTGCATTTTCTAGGTACTCTCTTTTCTATAGATGTTGAGGGTTTCGACTCCTTTGCTAAGGATCTATTTTGGTCTCATAGACAAAATGGCTAGCTAACAAAGCATCATTCACTCTACTTGTTGTATACACCCTTCTGATGATTACACATATTCTAAAAAATAATTTTACATTGCAAAAGAAAGTCCACTCTTTCATTCCCCATCTGAGTCTATCCTAAACCCACAACTTAAAGACTCTATTCTTTTGCATTTTGTAGGAATCTCCTTTTGCTATTGAGGAACATAGTTATATTTCTTACTTAATTTATGCTTAGCCCCTCTTTAGCAGCTACAAGTGTTGTGAGGACTCCATCACTGTAAGTTGTGGTTCACTCCATATTCTGAAAACTTGCATGAAACACTGCCTCTTATCATTATGTTTTCTTTTCAGGAGCATCAAAATATATGATTGCAAACCCTCCTTCCATGAATGTTTTCCAAAATTGAATCATGTCAAGATGATGAAACAATGACCATGAATATTATGCCTTTATCTTGCTTTAATGATGATGCTATCCTTTATGCTCTGCTCAGGCACTAAACACATTGTCCATATGAATACACCTATACTTGAACTCTTGCATCTATGTTCCACTAGAGTATCTTTGTGTTTTACATCTTGGCATTGTCATTTTTTTACTCTTGTACCTTTTCAACAAGTGATAAACAGTTTGCAACTAAATTTTCACTTGCTCAAACCTTCCATCAAGTAGCTTAATTCTTTTGTAACTACTCCTTATGTTGTTTTAATAGTTGTCCCATTATGGATATTGTATTCCTCTGTAGTAAATTCTTGATGATTGTTCCAAATTAGCACTCCATGAACAATCCACTCTTTGTTGTCCCTTCTATGTGAGCATTTTTTGTCAACACCCCTTGATCCTTGGTGGTTGTACCTTCAAGGTATGCACTTCAAATAATATAGACAACAAATAATGTTGATGTATGACAACAATAAAACATATAAAATTATGATGAAAACACCATTCAAAGAAACTAAACAGTGACAACATAAAGAGTTTGTATGCAACAAAACTCCTTAATGATAAAATGTGCACTTTTATTCTATTTTGCATATTATTTAAGCATTTAAAGGAGCTCATTGCTCATTTTTGATTCCCATTTCAAAGTGGAGGGCTACCTCATTGCACCTTTGAATTGGTTGTCATGAATGGACAATGTGCTAGTGATTCTTACAACCACTTTGTAAATTATTCCTCAAACTGAAAAAAAACTGTTATTAGAACAATCTAAATATCTCTTGCTTATCTCATACCCCTCTCAAGATCTAGAGGGTAGCATGCTGGGCTCAACCCTTGTGGGATCCCATATTTTCACCACATTGTAAAATGTCAAAATAAATGAATCTAGCAACAAAATTTTACCTATACTTGCACAATGAACAAACATGTTAGATAAAAAATAGTGAAGCTCAATGCTCCTGTGATGTTTGATTTTCAGGCTCTCTTGTATACATCTGATAATGGTTCAATTGATTTAATGCATCATAGATATATGCTATATTTTTGTTGATAGGACATATGATGAGATTTATATCTGGAGCTCTAACCAATATTTTGAATCTTTTGCAGGTTCATCTGAAGATCAAGAGCAAGGAGGAGTTGGAAATAAATAAGACCAACACAAGACTGCCATAGGAAATGATGGATATACATCCTTTCATGTGTTTTTTCACTACTTTTATCTTCAGTTGTATAATATATCTTTTATGTTGCATTAGTTCAGCTACTCCCATGGCTTGTGTGGGATATTTGAGCATTCTTTTTGTTCCAATGTATAAAACAACAACATTTATACAATCTTGTGTATATTTCTATTACAAAATGAATGAAAAACAACAATTTCATGTAATTTGTATAATTTCTTATGTTGTAAAACATTGCATAATAAAAATTGAACTCCATTTGAAGCTTTGATATGCAATGGTTAAGCTTTAACATAAATTTGTTGGAATACCTTTCACTTTTTGATACAATCTGTGTGGTCAATTTTTAGAGTATGATAAATATGTAAAAACAAATAAATCAAAAACATTGATAGGACATTATATTAAAATAGAATTTAAATGAAAGTAAATGCAAACTCTTTCTTCTGTCTTTGATGTCATCCTATCGTCCTCTATCTCCAGTGTTTTTGTTGATTCTAGTTGGCTCTCAGATCTTGGGCTAGGCTCAACAAACGGTCTTCCTAGAGGATGAGATTAAATATGAATGCATACAATGCTATGCTAAGATGTGATTATGCTGATACTAGACATGATTGATAAAATGAAAGATTACGAAATTGATAAAAACTAAAGATGATAAACAATGCTAAAGATGCTAGAATGCTAGAATGCAAGTAATTTATAATCTGTATGCGTTATAAGTTGTAGGTGTAACCAATGCTTGGATTCACAGGGATATTTATAGAGTTTTTGAAAGATTCTGATTGGCTGATGTGATCAATGACTGAAAATTCTTGGCAGATCGAACGATCGAAGATGGATAAGACTGGAGAGAAAAATAGAAGAAAACAAAAAGCAAGCTTTGTCTCCTTTTTTGAAAAAGAGATAAGATGAGATGATAAAGATGAATTGTAAAAATCATCTTTTTATGAGATTTTAGAAAGATTTTGAAGAAAATAAATAATGAATTATTAAATTCAATTATTCATTTATGGGTGACATGGAGATTTTTCTTAAAATAAAATATTTACCCAAGATTTGAAGAATAATGGAGGATTTCATAATTAAATAAAATATTTAATTATGATTTTGAAAAGATATGGAAGATATTTAATTAAACTTTTTAAGAAATGACATGTAAATGGAATTTATTAAATTAAATGTTTAATTAATTAGAAGAAGGATTTGAATAGGAGAAAGGAAATTAAATTCAATTAAATCAAAGATTTAATTAAACTTAAATGTGATAATTAATTTAAATAAACAATAATATTTATTTAATTAATTAAGTGGACTTAAGAATATGGTAATTAAACAAAAATGAATTTATTTAATTAAAGTGAAGGAATAAAGTGAATGAACAATATAATTAAATTAATTAAATTTAATCATATGTAGAAGACTTTAGAGGATTAATTAAATAATAAAATATTTAATTAAATGTCAGGATTTAAACATGACCAATTTTATGCATATACATTTTGCCCCTCTTTGAAGTGATGTGTGAAACACATTGTTTCAAAGAAAATATTCCTGCTTTTTGAAATTTGTTGTGTTTGATTTTTTCCCCTAATTGGAAAATTTTTAACTAATATGCCCCTGATCTGACTTTGATATGCTTCTGATATTTGATGATGTCGATATTAATGATGCCCCCTCGGGAGATAAATCACTGATGATGAGAAAACATTGAGTTGATGAGAAAAAAATTGAATGATAAAATGGACACAACGATTTAACTCCCGATAATTGATGAAAAAGATGCCACAGTTGAAAAAAATGTCACCAAAAACCCACTTTGTTTGACCCTTTAAAGGTAAAAAGGTAAAAAGGCAAGTCATTTGCACTTTTTGACTTCTAGAAGCCTTTTTGCTCTGATAGTGACGTGGCGCGATGGAGATCCCTTATCACCGACATAGATTCAAGCGGTCCCGCCGATATCAGCGACTAGTTGTGTATGGACCACCGGCAAGTCAATTCAAACCTTTTTGTGTCAAAATTTTTTAGTTTGAATCAATTTTTGAATGATTTTAGCACGATTTTAGGTTTAAACGTGCTGTTTTAGCGCTTTTAGAAACTAGAATAGCGCATTCGAGTTTTATTTTAGCACATATAGGTCATAGAATAGCGCTTTTAGATTTATTCAGTGTAGCACATACGATAAGTGAAGTAGCGCATATAGGAGGCTAGTCATGAAGTTGGTAGACTAGCGCATATAGGAAGCAGAATAGTGCTTTTAGGGTTGTGGCACATAGATGGGATGAAACAACGCATTTGGTTAGGGTTGTAGCGCATCTAGGGAAATGGCGCATACAAGATTTGATTTAGCACTTTTAGACCGCAGGATGGCGCATTTGGGGTTTCAACGCATATGGGGGAAACTATAGCGCAGATAGGGTTTTAGCACTTATAGGTGACAGAGTAGTGCTTTTAGGAAAATTTAGACAAAATGCTGTGTTGATGAAAATAAAGATGAATTATTGCTTCCTTGGTCAATAGATAGTAAAATTTTCATGTCATCATGTTTGATAAATTGATAACTTTGCTTCCCGAAATAGAAAACAAAGAGTAGATAGCTGATAACTTTGTTTCCAAAAGAATGAAAAACAAAGAGTAGATGATTGATATGAATTATGATAAATTTGTATTCTATGATAGAAAACAAATAGTAGATTGATTTGAGTGGAAACTTATTTACATTCATGATTGAAGTACAAATAGGATGATGATTGTGATTGTTGATAAATTTTCTTCCTGCAATAGAAAAAAAATAGTAAATGATGATAGAGTAGACTGATTTGATGTTCAGATAGACATATTTTGCATTGATGGCCTGATATGAGTCACTCAAATAGAGCATTTGATATGGTTCACTGATATGGGTCATTGATTGATATGGATCTCTTGATATGAGTCTGATATGTGTCCCTTGATTGATATGGATCTTTTGATATGAATCTGATTGAGGTAGATAGATTGCTTTGATATGAGTTGATGATAGGAGTCTGATTGATTGTCCTTATGATGACCAAAAATAGGAGGTTTTCAAAAACCTCCAGATTAGAGAGCGCTTCTTGATGGGTTGGGATAGGATTTGAGATTTGACACCTATCGATGTGCATTTGATAGTGAGTTGTGGGTTGGGATCTTTATTGTCGATGCCTCCTATTCGGGTCAACAGGGGACTGTTGACTGCATTAGTAGAGAGATGGCATTTTGAGCATAACACTTTTCATTTACCGACTGCTGAGTTGACGGTGACCCCAGAGGATGTATACATGATTTTGGGGATCCCGATGATAGGTACCCTTTTGTTTTATGATCACAAGGAGTTGAGTGGGATAGATGCCCTCAGGAGAGTGTTCAAAGATGCACATATAGTAGGGTACTAGGTGTCGTGGGTAAACTTCAGAGGATATCCGGCCTTACCTGCAGTGTTGGATGCTTTCATTAGAGGCCTCCTTTGTCTAAATCACCGGTCAAAGGGGCTATCAGTTGGATGGGGGAGGATCATCGAGCAGATGATAGTTCAACAAAGGAGATATGCTTGGGGGAACTGCATGCTAGCTCATTTGTATCATGACCAACATTAGGTGGTATATAGAGGATCATCTAGTTTATCGTGTGGTGTGACTCTGCTTCAGATCTGGGCATGGGAGCATATTGTTGTTACTAGACCACTATGTCTGAGAGCTAGGCCACTAGGCATGCCATATGCGTATGCCTATTCGTTTGCACTTGTCCAGCCCAAGCTGGGCAAGGTGGATTACTGGAGACAGACTCTGGATGACGTGGATACCGTGATATGGAGGCCCTATATTGATTGTGATGTGTGGGACACATATCCCTTGTAGATTCCATTTATAGGGATACCTCTATTTTTGATAGGACATACTCCATTTATTATAGAGAGGTTTTTGGCCTTGCGAGTACAAAGGCAGTTTGGTTTCACACAAGGGATGCTTCAGGGTGTTGCGCACTACAGACGGTGCAAGGATGAGTTTGGATGGGATCCTTGCATTGCTTACCAAGTCGCATATACTGATTATATGGCATTATAGCCTAAGGTATGGGATTCCATACCTGATATTGTGGATGCCGACATGTCAGAGGAGTATTCAGTGTACTATCACACACACCCATTTCCATGATTTACATGTCCAGATGAGCTAACACCCATTTTGGTGGCACCTCAGCCAGGAGTTGGGAGATAGGAGGATGTGGCAAGTGGTGAGCAAGCAGTTGTTGGAGGAGAGGAGGAGGATAGTGGAGATGAGGAGGAGAGTGGAGAGGAGGAGAGCTCAGATGATGATGATGGGGATGATGGTGGAGATGGGGGATGAGAGGAGAAGAGGTTAGTGAGATAGAGGACTGAGATTGCGAGTAGTTCTTGGGGTATACAGAGGCCAAGGAGTGGTATAGGATGACAGACAGTGATCAAGGTCACCTCGTCAGCGCTGCAAGTGTAAATAGATATACTACATGCCTAGGTTCAAACACTGCAAGGGCAA
The DNA here is from genome assembly GCA_007258455.2 of Sequoia sempervirens. Taxonomy (NCBI): domain Eukaryota; kingdom Viridiplantae; phylum Streptophyta; class Pinopsida; order Cupressales; family Cupressaceae; genus Sequoia; species Sequoia sempervirens. The sequence goes on from VDFB02086081.1 coordinate 417,823,253, forward strand.
CAAATACAGTTGCAGAGCTAGTTAGCCCAGGCTCAGAGTTTTACAATGCAGTTACAATCATAGCTTGCACAGGCACAAGCACAGGCATAGGCACATGCATAGGTACAGGTACCTCCTCCTTCCCTAGACCCTTATATAGCTTAGTTGATAGTAGCGAGAGATTCTTTGAGACATAGAGCAACAGAGGAAGAGGGTGTGGCACAAAGACTTATGGGAATTGTTGAGAGTGCATCTTTACGAGAGGTCATTGTAGAGGGGTTTGAGATGGCTAGAGAGGCTGAGTACTACCGAGTTCGATACGAGGATTTATGTCCTCTTGAGTGCAGAGAGCCTTTCCCACGGTCCCACAATAGGACGCAGAGTAGATCATGGACAATGACACAAAGTAGAGGGGTTACAGGGCCTCGATGGGATCCCGATGTAGGGACGAGTTGTAGGCCATCATCCTCGAGACCAGTGCCATCAAGGGGGTCCACCAGCCAACCTTGAGCCATGGATTCAGGATTATTGTTGTATCCAATTTTGTGGGGAAATGTGTATTTTTTTTATTATATCTAATGTATCTCTCGATACTGTTGAGTTTCATTGGACATTTGGACATTTGTATTTATTTTGGTGAGTGATGATATGCAGCGGCGATGAGTTTTGATGATGTGTTGCCTTGATGTGATGATGATATGGATGTGCATTTATTTCTGCATGATGTGATATGGATTTTGATATGTATGTAAATGATTTGATGACTGATCATGATATGCAAGATGAGTTATGATATGCTCATGATGATAATTTATGATATGCTAATGATGATGATTTTATGATATGTTTATGATGATGATTTATGATGCGTACTAATGATGTCATGCAGGTGAATGACCTATGTTGTGATTAATAAAAATATGCAATGGGATTTTTGAAATGCTTGTAATGTGTTGGAAAATGATGTGGAAATATAATGTATGTATGAAATTTTTGTTTTTGGATTTTTCGAATGCAATAAATAATGATGATGTGATGGAAAATGGATGTTTATGTTTATGAGATGATTTAGTGGATTCGGTTATGGAAAATGATAAATGTATGTAAGGTAGGATAAATAAATGATATGAAAATGATAGATGAGTGCAATAATGAGATGAAATGTACGATGTAATGACATGGTGATAATAATGATATGAAATGATAATGATGATAAAAAGGATAATGAAATGTTATGAAATGATAAATGATAAATGATAATGATATGATAAAAATGATAATGATAATGAAATGAAAAGATGAAATGAAATGATATGATAAAACGATAATGTAGCGAAATGTAATGAAATGATAATGCAATGAAATGATAGTGTAATGAAATGTAATGCAATGAAATGATAGTGTAATGAAATGATATGAAATGATAGTGTAATGAAATGTAATGAAAAATTGATGAGGAAATGATAGTGAAATGAAACGAAATGTCAAAATGAAGTGAAATGATAAAATTTAATGATATGAATATAATAAGTAAGAAGAAAATGGAAATGATGTGAAATGGGGAAATGAATGATAAATGAAAGGATCTAAATGACATGCAAATGAATGATATGAGAATGATCAATGGCATGCAATGAAACTATGTGATATGAAAAATGCCAAATGCATAATGATGGATAACTAAATGATAAAGTACTTTAAATGATATAAAAATGAATGATAAATGATGAACTAGAGGATATGTACAGGACCTAGATGAAATGATGATGAAAGATGTTGATGAAAAAAATGTATGAATGTCCTCCACAAATAGTCCAAAGAGACATGACATCCGTTGATGTTTTTGTTCAACCTTTCAAAATTTTGATGCAAATCCAATATGCAGATATATACATTGATCTAAATGAAATGCAATTAAATGAAACCAGCCGTTTGTTGAGCCTTTTGTTAGCTTTCTTGAATCATCATAGAGTGTTTTAAAATGTTGGAAGTATGTACAAGCATCAGAGGGGAAATTAGCACCAAAGATGACTTGAGTACAACTTTCATGATTTTTGATATAGCAAGTGAACACAAGCATCGAGGTATAATTGAACCAAGATGACTTGAGCATTGCTTGCATAAATAGACAAAGACTAACCACTTTCTGATGCAAATGTGGAACTGCCATCAATGATACATTTGTAGAAATAATGTCTCACGACCTATTTGCACCAAATTGATAGTTAACCTCAAGACAACAGACAAAGAAAAATCATCCTCTTTCCTTGCCACTCTAGCTTAGTACATCCTTGAGTGTGCTCCAGAGAGATGATATCAAAAAAGTCAAACAACCATTGTTCAAAATATAATACTGTTATTCCAAACATTATTCAGATTTTAGATCATCCAGATATGAGTCATGATATGGTACTTAGCTGAAAACTGTTGTGCTATGGATCAATGATTGGATAGTTGTTCATAGGATTTGATTGTTTGTTTGCATGTGTGGATTCTATGTCATTGGCTAGCTGTTTCAGTAAACTCTGAAAGTTGATTGTCCCCAGTATGTCAACGTTTTCCCGCAGTATTGACACAACTTGCGGAAATAGATATGTACAATGATCAAGCCATGGTAAGACGTTATCGCTTTAGGCAAATGATGACAGTATTGTGCTGGTATGGCCCTAAGATGATGGAAAGATGCATGAAATGAAGGCTGAGAAGTTAAGTGCAAAACATGAACTAATAGATGGAGAGCTACAAATAGCGTCTATTTGCCAGATTTTCACTATTTTTTTTTATTGCATTTTTCTGATTTCTTTTTGATTTTTTTGTATTTTCCTTGTCAATAGACTGCCTATTGTTAGGTTTTCACCCTATGATGATTTTTTTTTTTTTAGGACCTTTTTTGCTTTTTTGTGATTTTTGGGACTTTTGTTGTTTTGTGATTTTTTAGGACTTTTTCGCTATTTTTGTGATTTTTTTTAGGACTTTTTCTGCTGTTTTTTGTGATTTTTTCTCAGGATTTTTTTTGCTATTTTTGTGATTTTTTTTTCAAGACTTTTTCTGTTGTTTTTGTGATTTTTTTTAGGACTTTTTCTAATGATGATGATTGCTTCAAACATAATAATTTTTTAGGTGCATGCTGTTGATAGGTTCATCAAACAAGTCCCCTTCTGGCATTGACAACTTGTATGCTCCTGAACCGTATATAGCGATGACCACGTAAGGACCCAACCAATTTGGTTCAAACTTACCTTTCTTCTCTCTGTCTTACTGATTGCGTGGGTTCTCCTTCAGAACAAGATCACCAACCTGAAAGGTACGTGGCTTGACTTTGTGATTATAGCTATGAGACATCATCTGTTGATATGCTTTCAAATGATCAACTGCTCGTTGTCTCTTCTCATCAAGGAGTTCCAGATCTTGTAGTCGAGAAACTCTATATTCATAATCTATTGTGAGACCTTTCAGTGATACTCTAAGTGATGGAATCTCAACCTTGAGTGGCAAAATGGCTTCTATTCCATAAAAAAGAGAAAAAGGTGTTGCTCCTGTTGGTTTTCGAATGCTAGTTTTGTAGGCCCATAATGTGGGATTAAGCTGAACGTGCCAATCTTTCCCTGCATCATTCAGTCTTTTTTAAGATTTTCAGTATCGTTTTGTTCGAGGCCTCTGCTTGGCCATTCCCTTGTGGATAATAAGGTGTTGAATATCTGTGTTGTATATGGAATCATTCACAAAGTTCATCAACATCCTAATTCTTGAATGGTCATCCATTATATGTGATAATGGAGTTGGGAATTCCATACCGACAAATGAGATAGTTGAGTATGAATGATGAGATTTGTTTTCCGGTAACCTTAGTGAGAGGTACTACCTCAATCCACTTGGTAAAGTACTTTATCACTATGATGATGAATTTTTGTCCGTTCGATGATGAAGGATGAATCTTGCCAACTAGATCTAACCCCCATTGAGAGAATGGCTAAGTTGGCATGAATGGTTGAAGTTCTTGTGTAGGAGCATGAATGAGATTCCCATGAATCTGACATTTGGAGCACTTTTTCACGAAAGTGAATGATTCCCTTTCCATAGTTGACCAGTAGTAACCCATTCTAATCAATTTCTTGGATAAGGTTAGTCCACTCGAATGAGTACCACAAATGCCACCATGAAATTCTTGTAAAGCCTTGTCAGATTCGTCATGTTCAAGACATCGAAGTAAAGTACCATCAAGATTGTGGTGATAAAGGATGTCAGCAATAAGAGTATAGTGAGAGGATTGGCGAATGAAATTGTGTTTTTGGTTACGAGATAAGTCAGGTGATAAGATGCCATCTTTTAGGTAGGCATAAATCTTTCCATACCAAGTTGAATCAAATCCTACTAAGTGGAAAATGATTTGGCTTTCAGGTGTGTCATAGGCAGGTGCAAATGATTGTTCCACCAGAAATTTATAGCGAGCCTAATTTTTTGGGAGTTGTAGCAATGATGCGATTGTGGCCATGGCGTCAACTGCTTTCTTATCAAGTCTTGGAATTTGTATGAACTTGATATCTATGAAGTACTTCTTGAAATCATCAACCATCTTCTTATATGGCAACAATTTGTCATCTTTGGTTTGATAATCATCATTGATCTTATTTATGACAACTGTGAGTCACCATAAACTTGTAGTTCTGTAATCCTCCATTCCAATGCTATCTTGAGTCCAGTGATTAAAGCTTCATATTCGGCTATGTTATTAGTGCATGGAAACATTAGCCGATATGACCGAGGAATGGTATTTCCTTGAGGGGTGACAAAGAGTATGCCTACCCTCGATCCATGTTGAGTGAAATATCCATCAAAGTATAAATACCAAGGTTGCTTTGATTCTGCAGTGAAGACATCAACATCTGGAAAGTCAATGTGCATCGGATGCTCTACTTGTAGTGGTGCTTCAGCTAGTTGATCAGCGATAACTTATCCTTTGATTTCTTTGCGATCAACATAATGAATGCCAAACTCACTTAGGATTATAACCCATTTTTCTAGCTGTCTTGTCAATGTAGCTTTGCTTAACAAATATTTGAGTGGATCAATCTTTGCAACAAGATTGATTGTATGTGTTAACATGTAGTGTTGAAACTTCTGTGATGCAAAGACTACTGTGAGACAAGCCTTCTCGATGAAAGTGTAGTTGAGTTCATGACCTATTAGCGTTCGACTGATGTAATAAATGGCACGTTCTTTTCCTGTAGAGTCCTCTTGTGCTAATAATTCCAGCAAAGATGTCTCTATTGCGGCAATATATAAGATTAGAGGTTTGTCTGGATTTGGTGGTACTAGAACTGGTGGGTTCATCAGGTACTGCTTGATTTGTTGAAAGGCCAATTCACACTTATCGTCCCATTTGAAAGAAACATTCTTATGCAATAGATGTGTGAAAGGTAGGTTTTTATCTGCCAGCTGTGCAATGAACCTTCGTATAGATTAAAGTCGCCCTTGTAAGGACCTCAATTGACTAATATTTCTTGGTGGAGGCATTTCCATGATTGCTTGCACCTTGGAAGGATCTAATTCAATTCCTTTTGCTGATACTATGTATCCCAAAAGCTTCCTAGATGTGAATCCAAAAACACATTTCTTAGGGTTGAGGCGAACTTTCAACTTTTCCAACGTTGCAAAGATCTTGGATAACACTTCAAGATGTCCTTATCTTGTGTATGACTTTGCCAATATGTCATCTACATAATCTTCCATGAATGTGTGCATCATATCATGAAAAATTGTAGTCATAGCTCTTTGGTAAGTAGCCCCGGTGTTATTTAGACCGAAAGGCATGACATTCCAACAGTAATTCCCCCATGGACATGTGAATGTTGTTTTGTCTTGGTCTTTAGGTGAGATCTTGATTTGGTTGTAACCAGAAAAACCATCCATTAGTGAATACATGGAATGGCTAGCTGTCAGATCTACTATAGTATCAATACTTGGAAGAGGGAAGTCATCCTTAGGAAATGCCTTATTAAGATCTCTAAAATATGTGCACACTCTGACACTTTTGTCAGGATTGGATACAGGAACGATGTTGGAGATCCATTCTGCATAGTCAATCAACCTTATAAATCCCACATCAAGGAGTTTTCTGAGTTGTTCTTTAACTAGTAGTGCAACATGAGGATGCATCTTTTTGAGTTTTTGTTTCACCGGTTTAACTCCCGGTTTGATGGAAAAGTGATGCATTATGAGATCAGGATCAAGACCTGGCATGTCTGTGTAAGACCAAGCAAAGTTGACTTGATTTGTTCTGAGAAATTCCATGAATTCGGGTACTTCATCTGTCATTGATTTAGCTAACTGTAGAATCTTTGTTTTTTCTAAAGTTTCAAGATTAACTACTTTTGTAGGCTCAATCAAGATGGGTGATCGCTCATGATAATGCTTCGGGAGAGTGTCAAGTATCCCATCATTAGGTGCCTTAAAAAGGTTTTCACCATCTAATACACTCTTTGTTTTATCTTTTGTTTGATCTAACACTCCCAGATTCTGGTTTTCACCATTAGATCTTTCTTTTTTATTTTTATTTTTTCAGCTAGGAGACTTGATACTCTCTTGATTAAAGACTATGTGCCAAAATTTGCTAGTGGAACAATCATTTGTATCATCTGTGGAAAGGAAGTTCATGATAGATTCATCGCTTGGGAACATAGGTAGATCAATAGGTCCGGATGAATCCCAGTCAATGAGATCGGGATGGATCAGTGGTAGTGGGTCATTGGGTTGCATGAGATCGGCTCTGGTTAAGGTAATAACGGAGTTGTTTGTAGGATCCAAGGCATGAGGCAAATCAATGATGGTACTATTATGACGATAATCTTGTTTGATTAAATTTGACTCGATATCACTAGAATCATAGTCACCTTGTAGTCCAAATTCTTGTGGTTGGGACCTTGAACCTTCTCCTTCGATTAGATTTGGGGTGTACTTGTGTACCACATCAACCATTTTGTCCCTCTAGAACTCATCATTGTGTATGGTGTCCCATTCATATTCACCAGAATCTGCGTCAAAATTATTATCCACGAAATTATGAATTGTTGTGAAACAGACTGCCCGTGTATCAAACCCTTCTTGCAATGTGAGGATAGTATCATGCAACTGCTTAGGTGGTCTTTCTTTTGAGTTAGTATCATAGCCTAGTGCTATTTTATCTTTTGCAGCAAGTTCTGGAAGGTGAATAGGCTCAACTACTCCTTTTCTCTTTCCAATAGGACCATTACCATCGTAGCCCATCTTTTGCATGATTGAATATCCTTTACCATATTGATCAGTTGGTAATTTGATATTAAGAACTGTTTCATCTTCATCTTTATAGAGCCAACTTAAAACTTCTCTATCCTCTGAGTCTTCCATCGGGAATTGTTCTTTGATGAATCGTCCATTAAACTTTGTATTTGGCTCTGTTGGTGGTTGCATTGACATGGATGCTACGGATATCTATTGTTGTGCAATAGAGGTTTGTCCATGTGACCGAGGTGATATAGGTAGATTCACAAGGTAGAGAGAGTACTCCCCTCTTCCATTGTCCTTGAACCATAGTTGTTTGTCAAAGCTTTTGGATAACTGACTGATTTACGTATCAACTTTGAGAAAAGTATCAGCAGGAGCTTCTCAATTGTTGGGAACCAAAGTATCTTGACTAGCTTTAATGTTGGCGCAAGTTTAACTATTTGAATTATCAGCTGGTATTGTGATCTCCTATGTTGGTGTAATTAATATTTAATTACACTTTACATAAGTTTACTTAGGTAATTATTTAATTCCTAAGTTATAGGTTTCATCCTTATCTTGTTGAGCTATCTTGTTGCTCAAGATAAGATTAGGGTTATGCATCTTTTATTTTATAAAGCAAATCATTATCATGTAATTATGAATTCTCAAATAATATTATGTTGTACATTCTTTTGCAACCTCTCTGATTTTTCTAATTTTCTCTTCTGTGGAAGGTCTTTTCAGTTTGCAAATCTGATCTTGGTTTCTAACATCCTGTCCGTCATAAGGAAACTTAAGACATTGATGATATGTGGATGAGACAACTTGCATCTCGTGGATCCAAGGATGACCCAACAAGATGTTGTATGCAAGATCACGATCTAACACTTGACATAAAGTATTTTTGATAACAAGTCCCACTCTAACTGGTAGCATGATTAAACCTTTGGACGCTCTTTCCTCATCATCGTAGGCTTTAATGGTAATCCTTATTTTTGGGATCAATGGAGTCCTCAGAAAATCCTAAAGCCCAGACTAACTTCATAGTACATATATTCAAACCAACACCTCCATCTATTAGGGCACGTCTCACAAGAAACTTGTGGATCATGACTTCTAAGTATAGCGATGAATTATGGGGATGTGTCATGGAAACGTCATCTTTTTCAGAGAATGAGAGACATATAGGTGAGGACAAGTGTCCCACCATGGCTTGAAATTGGTCTACATCAAAATCGGTGGATACAGTTGTTTCAACGAGGACCTTTTCTAGAATTTCCTTGTGTGTTGGGGAAATCTTCAGGAGTTCTAAGATAGAAATCTGAGCAAGAGTTTTTCCAAGTTGATTGACTAAGTCATATTGATGTTGAGGTAGGGGCACATTGGTTTTTGAAGAATCAACCTTTAAGAAAAATTTAGCTTGTGCTCTTGTTGTTGCGTTGACTTCTCTATATTCCATATTTTCTTTAACTTTAATAATGTTGACCCGTTCGTCATAAGTGTAGATATGATTGATTATATGATCATTGATATGATTCACACTTTTTCCCAAAGACTCACCCTTTTGATAATTGAGAAAAGGGTTGCGAAATGCTTGGTGGTCTTTGTTTGATTGTTGGTGTCTTTCTACTTTGATGGTGTCATTTTCTATCAAATCTTGGATCACATTTTTCAAGGCTTGAAAATTATTCATGCGATGGCATTTGCACTGATGATACTCACAATAGTATGTGTCATTCCATGATGGAGGCTTCACACTCGGTTCAAAATTTTGTTGAGGTGGTAGGGTGATAATGTTCTTTGCCATCAACTCTTTAAGGGCAGATTCTAGAGATTGACCCAGTGAGTAAAAGTTCTTCTACTAGAGAAGAATGAAGATCGTTGTGGATTTGTGTTCGAGGTACTTCCTAAGACATTGTTGTTGTTATTGTTTCCATGGTAACCTTGATTGTTGGAATTCCCTTGGTTGGGAGTAAAAGTTTGAATCACATTATTCCTTGGAGGAGGATTGTTTCCTTGATTTGTGACCGAGTTGACGTTATTATAGTTATTGTTGCGAGGAGCACTTGGAGCACTAAGAATAAATGGCTTAGTCGAGACATGATTTGCATCTACAACACCATCATTGACCAGGTTTTTGTTGTGAGTCCAAAACTTAGATCTATTGTTGTGATGATATGAAGAGCTAGGATTGTCCTTGTCAAGTTTTATTATCCCTCTCTGGACCAAGGCACTTTCAATGGTGATGGAATTTTCAATCAATTTTTGAAAAGAGGGAGGACAATGAAGATTAAGACGATAGCTCATCTCTTGATCTAAGTTGTTTATGAAAGTGGTGATCTTTTCCTTTTTAGGAACATGGTGTGGACATCTAGCGAACAATCTTCTCCATCTTTGAAGAAATGTAATGAATGGTTCACCAGGTTTCTGTTTAGCCTTGCAGAGATCAATCATGGTTATTTGATGTTGTATGTTGTAGGAATATTGTGATATGAACTCATTAATCAATTCCTCAAATGTATTGACGGGCGGTGTGATTTTTGATAGCCATTCCATAGATTGGCCTCCAAGACTTCTAGGGAACAAACACATCAAGTATGTGTCCTCATGATAAAACTCTAAAGTCGTATTTTAGAAGTCCCTAATATGATTGATTGGATCCGATTTCCCATTGTAACGATTGAACTTTGGGATTTCACAATGTTTGGGAAATGGGATCATGTTGAGACATCGGTCAAAAGGATAAGGACAAATGTCATCAAGAATGCATGTCTTTGTTGTGGCTCCCCCTTGTAGATCTTTAATTTGTCCTTGCAATGCTTTAACTTGTTGAGTCAAGGCACTAAGATCAGACAAGGGTGTTTCATCAAGATTACTCTTTATGTTATCAGTATCAAAATCATATGGAAATTTAGCTCCTTTGTCAGCTAGATACAAGAAATATTTTTCTTTATTGCGCTCCAAAATATTTTCTAAGGCTTTGTGAAATTTGGGATCTTGCTCAGCCTCTCTAAGACATTCTTCATCCCGTTCATCATCACTATCTACAAGAGTTTTTCTCCCATCCTTGTTGAAAGGGAATGTATTTTTTTTTCTCTTTCACCCATGTTATCTTTAAAAAAGGGATTATGACTCACACTATAAAGGGTATTACTAGTCTCACCCTCTTCTTGAGTTCTTCGGGTATGATCTTCTTGTTGAATATCCTCTTTCAGCTTATTATATTGAGATCTTGTAAAAATAGGCATACGATTTTGAAATGTTCTTCTAGACTTAGATCACAATTGATAAATGCACAAATGATGATATTTTGATCTAATAAGATGAAAATCTTATGATATGATCAAAAGATGTTCCTAATTCTTGATTGTGGCTTCCAATGATAAAGGATATCAGAATCTTGTTGGGGAAGTTGAATCAAATAATCAAAAATTTGTTTGAAAGGTGCACTTTTTAAGATTTGATCCTTGTTTTCAAAGAATGATAAGTATATCAAAATAGCCTAATTAAGATCACTGAAGGATTTGATTGGGATGTGTTGAATATTCAATAGAAGGTTGTGGTAGATAATTGAACTCAAGAGGTTGACTGTGATTGTGTCGTTGAGATAGAGCTCTTCTCTATAAATATGCTCATGAATATAAAGGATCTACAACATACTCGTCAGTAAACCCCCTTGCAAAATCTTGGTATTTATGGAGAAACTTACGGTAGTGGAGCAAGACGTTTCGAATCTTATACAAAATCTTTCTACATTGTAAGGTTTTCTTGTAACCTAAATGTTTCTTAGGTTTCCTGATCCTATTGACAATCGATTTCTTGACAAATTTGGTTGATTTCCACTCTCTAAGCATGGGATAAATGTCAAGATGCTATTAGACCAAAGATGTTATAAACTTAGATCTGTCAAAAGGAACAATTCTAGAAAAGTGACAGATGTGCTATTTTGTACCCTATATGCGCTGCATAAATAGGTATATGTGCCAGAGAAATAGTCAAATGCTCTACAACAGACCTTAGATGTGCTACTCTATGTCCTATATGCACTACAAAAAAATGTTTTGATAGTGACAAAAACTGTTTGTAGGATATTCAGTCTATGCACTAAAATAGACCCTAAAAGCGCTAAACTAACCAGTGAATGTGCTAGAACAAACCCTATATGAGCTACTCTGTGTCCTATATGTGCCAGAACAATTTTTCCAAAGCAGTTTTCAAACAATTTTGAACAATTTTCAGCTGAAATTTTGCATGTTCATTTTCGATGATCCTTTGTCTGAATTAATGTGATTGAAGACACAGTAAACACTTTGAAAACTAATTTTTTTAAGTCCTATGCTAAACATCAAGTGTATGTTCAAAAATGTTTTTCAAAAAGTGTTTTCATAGGTTTTACACAGAACAGACAATTCAGGCAGACTCACTCTTAGTACTCAAGTAGGTCATCATAATAACCATAGCCCACATCTTAGAACTGCGTCGACTCACACAACCATGTCACCCCTGAAGGGGCGCCTGTGTTTTTGTCTTTTCCAGGTGCATACTTAGAGTGACGAAAGTGGATACCAGATCTCCTAAGCAAACAGTCCTTGGCAGTTATATGGTGAGTGTCTTGGGGGAAGATTCTTCCCTCCCCTTGCACTGTGATTATTAGGATGTTCAGAAATTGACTTCGGCTGGCTACTACACTAGGTTCTTAGTAAGGGTTTCCATTTGGTGCGGAAATAATAAAATCCCTCAGGAGACCTCCCAACCTTTAGAACAAAGGTTTTGGGGATGGTTATCTTGCACATTACTGTCGAATTGCGGACTTTCCCTGAATTCGCTTTTGATTATAGTGGGTTGGAAAACTTGGCTTTAGTTGTTCCCACTTAGGTCATTCCTCTTGGGTGAGTAATTTTTCCCACAAGAGTAGGCCTTGTAAATGATGTAATAAAGCATTGAAATTGCATGAATGTAAAAGGAAAGTCTGGTATTTTGGTCACCCAGTTAAGGGGAGAGCATAGACCTATTGCCACAAACACAGTAGACAATGTTCTTTTTAAAACCCAAATCACAATGATCTAATCTATGTGAAGATATTGCTTCACAAAAACAAGTTGTTCAATTTTAACTGCAAAAATCATTGTGTGGTGACTATCCTATATTGCTTCATTTTAAATCCATGTCTACCCTAGGGTTGCTTCTTTTTAAAAACCAAATGTGACTATCCTAGATTGGTTCTTTTTAAATCAGAAAAGTTTATGTCTGCAGAAGGCATCAAACTCAGAACCTTGTTTAGTTACAACCTACATGCGCTAAAAGATCACCTATATGTGCCACAAAAATAAGTAAATGCGCTAAAAAAAATCTTATAAGCGCTACAGAAAGTACTAAATGCGCTAAAAGAACTCTTAAATGCACTAGAAGAGAATGCAAAAAATTTTTTACAAAATTTTTAGTAAACTGAGCCGAATATATGTACCATTCTATTCCTTATAAGCATCGTTTTGTTCCCTGAATGCACTGAAATAGTTCCTGCATGCATCGAAAAACCTACAAAAGTGCCGAAAGAAACCTTGTATGCGCTACAGAAACCTTGTATGCACTACAGAAACCTGCAGATGTGCTAAAATGGAATTTTTTTTCTTTCTGAAAATGCAAATTCCAGCACGCAAAATCCTGTAAAAAAACCTGCAAATAGATGTTAAAAACGGGGCAGGGCCCCACGGTGGGCGCCAAAAATGTGTGGTTGATTTTTAGAGTATGATAAATATGTAAAAACAAATAAATCAAACACATCGATAGGACATTCTATTAAAAAAAAATTTAAATAAAAGTAAACACAAACTCTTTCTTCTGTCTTTGATGTCGTCCTATCGTCCTCTATCTCTAGTGTTTTTGTTGATTCCAGCTAGCTCTCAGATCTTGGGCTAGGCTCAACAAATAGTCTTCCTAGAGAATGAGATTAAATATGAATGCATACAATGCTATGCTAAGATGTGATTATGCTGATACTAGACATGATTGATAAAATGAAAGATTATGAAATTGATAAAAACTAAAGATGCTAGAATGCAAGTAATCTATAATCTGTATGCGTTATAAGTTGTAGGTGTAACCAATGCTTGGATTCATAGGGATATTTATAGATTTTTCAAAAGATTATGATTGGCCGATGTGATCAACGATTGTGAAAATTCCTGGCAGATTGAACGGTCGAAGATGGATAAGACTGGAGAGAAAAATAGAAGAAAACAAAAAGCAAGCTTTGTCTCCTTTTTCGAAAAAGAGATAAGATGAGATGATAAAGATGAATTGTAAAAATCATCTTTTTATGAGATTTTGGAAAGATTTTGAAGAAAATAAATAATGAATTATTAAATTCAATTATTCATTTATGGGTGACATGGAGATTTTTCTTAAAATAGAATATTTACCCAAGATTTGAAGAATAATGGAGGATTTCATAATTAAATAAAATATTTAATTATGATTTTGAAAAGATATGGAAGATATTAATTAAATTTTTTAAGAAATGACATGTAAATGGAATTAATTAAATAAAATATTTAATTAATTAGAAGAAGGATTTGAATAGGAGAAAGGAAATTAAATTAAATTAAATCAAAGATTTAATTAAACTTAAGTGTGATAATTAATTTAAATAAACAATAATATTTATCTAATTAATTAAGTGGACTTAAGAATATGGCAATTAAATAAAAATGAATTTATTTAATTAAAGTGAAGGAATAAAGTGAATGAACAATATAATTAAATTAATTAAACTTAATCATATGTAGAAGACTTTAGAGGATTAATTAAATAATTAAATATTTAATTAAATGCCAGGATTTAAACATGACCAATTTTATGCATATACACAATGAACTGTTTCAGCACTACCAAATTAAGTTGTAAGTGAAATTTGGTAATATTTCTGGTGATTTCTACTAAATGTTTATCTGCTAAGCATCTTAGACCAGTAGCCTAGATTGATCCATTGGGCATGGGGTCAAATTTCACCCCTCCAAACTTAGAAAACCATTGTAACTCAGTTGCAAATACTCCAATAGTAGAAAAACCAATAGAAAGCAAACTACCAAGGCCATGGAGGCCAACAAACTATGCAACAACACTTAGGGAAAAGAAAAGAAAACTAAAAGAAATGTGCAAAGAACCTATTAGCAGAAAACACTAACTTACTATAGTACAATTGCAAGATTTGTTTCCAAAGACAATGCTTGAGGTGGATCCCATTGATTGGGATAGGAAACACCTCTCCACTTAGCTTTGAAAGCTGGAAATCATTATGTTGCTTGCACTCATTGATCACATAGGGTCCATTGTGGTTGCATCAAACTTGGTATGTTTACCATGTTTGCTTTTGAGCTCATCCCATTTAGAAACAAGATCACCTACACTAAAATCCCTTGGTATTGCTCTCTTATCAAAATAACTCTTCATCTAAGCTTGACGAATCTTAAGCTTCCTCAATGCATCTCTTTTTGTTTCCTTTGGTTCCATCAGTTGTGTAAGCCTGACTTCCATAGGTTGCTCCTCTAACATTTAAAGCTCCTTGATGAAACTTAGAGTAGGAAATTCAACAAAAATTGGTAACTTAGCTTCCTTACCATAAGTGAGAACATAAGGAGAGTAACCTGTAGCTCTCTTAGGAGTTATTTTTTCATCCCAAAGGGATAACTTCAACTTGTCATGCCATGCTCTCTGATTGTCCTCAATGGTCTTTTAAATGATCTTAATCAATTCTTTTATTGTGGATTCAACCTATCCATTACCCATGGGTAATAGTTAGATGAGGTATTCAAAAAAATGTTGTTCTTTACAGACCAATCAAAAATCCTTAAACCAATAAAATCTAATGTATTGTCAGAAATGATAGAATCAGGAGTACCAAATCTAGACACCAAATCTTGATAGAAATTCAAAATAGAGGTTTCATTGGCATCCTTCAAAGCAACAACCTCAATCCACTTTGCAAAATAATCTATTGTAGTTAGAATCCATTCATGGCCTACGCTTGATGGTGGGTTAATAGGGCCAATGAAATCAAGACCCCACTTGGAAAAAGGTTCCTCTACTTGAATAGGGTGTAGAGGCAAGGCTACAAGCCTTTGCTTTCCTCCAAATAGTGAACATTTATCACACTTCCTAACCCAAGAAAATGAATCCTTAAATAGATATGTCCAATAATACCCAGCTCTCATAATTTTTAGAGTTGTAGTCCTTGGTGAAAAATGGCCTCCAAAAGGCCCATCATGAAACTCTTCCAACAGTTTGTCTATCTGATTTGGTTCAATGCATCTCAGTAAAACACCATGAAAATCCCTTCTATACAAAACACCATCAATAAAAACATAAGGGATGTATTGGATGCTATAATACCTTCTTTTTTCTCTATCCAAACCTTTAGGGCAGTCACCAATTTGCAAATAATAGATCATTTGTTGCACCCAGCTTGTAGAAGAAGCTAGACCAACAACTTGCTCTTCATTGTTGAGCACTATTGCAACATGCTCATCATCTTTTTGGTTGTTCTCTCCATTTCCAACAAGTTTTTCACACAAATCCTTGCCTATAACAAATTTAGTAACTTTAATATTAATATCATATTCCATTACTTTAGTTATCCAACTTGCTCTTTTGTCATTAATATCCTTGTTAATCAAGAAATATTTAACAGTTGGATGTGCAACCAACAACTAAATTCTATTGTTAGAGAGCATATGCCAGAACTTTTTGAGGCTTCTAACGATATCAAACACATTTTTTTCAAGAAATGAATATTTTACCTCATAATCATGCAAAACTTGGCTAAAAAATGCCATAGGCTGCGCCAAGCCTTCATCATTCTATTGACAAAGCATAGCTGAAATAGTGTCAACACCTCCAAATGCATGCAAAATAAAATCTTTATCATAGTTATGATTAATGAGTGTTGAGGCAGCTGCAAGGGCTTCCTTAATTTTCTCAAAGCTTCTCTTACCCTCTTTAGTCAAACTAAAAGTCATGTTATTTTTAAGCATAGCTATAAGAGGCTGCAATAATGCTGCAATATTAGGTATGAATCTTCTCAAAAAGTTGATCCTACCAAGAAATGTTTGCAAGCCTTTCTTATGTGTTGGTAGGGGTAAAGCTATAATGGAAAAAATTCTTTCTGGATCAATAGTAATACCATATTTTAAAACAATGTCCAAGGAGCTTACCTTCATGGACAGAAAAAATACACTTCTTTGGGTTAAGAGAAACCCCATACTCTACATATCTAAAAAATCTATTTCAAATGACAAAAATTTTCATTAGCACTCTTTGAAAAAACTATAATATCATCTAAGTAAACTAGAACAACCTTGTTCATGAGGCCATGAAAGGCCATGCCCATTGCTCTCTGAAAAGTTTCCCTTGCATTGGACAAACCAAAGGGAATTTTTCTATAAGCCATGGTACCCCATTTGGTGGTAAAGGAATTTTTTAATTGATCCTCCTCCTTCACTAGAATATGGTTATATCCTAAATATCCATCCAACAAAGAAAATCTATCGGAACCAAAAACAACTTGCAAAATCTGCTCCATTGAAGGCAATGTATAATGATCCTTGAGAGAGGTTTTATTCAAATCACGAAAATCAACACAAAGCCTAATCTCACCATTCTTCTTCCTAACTGGAACTAAGTTAGAAACCCATGATGTATGCTTAATCAAAAATATGATATTACTTTCAATCAACTTATTCAATTTAGCCTTCATAAGATGCTCAAGCTTGGGACTAAGAGGCCTTTGCTTTTGCCTCACCGATTTTGCATTGGGCTCTAACTCAATGGTGTGTTGAGCTAGCTTAGGGTTAAAACATTTTAAATCGCCATATTCCCAAGCAAAAATATCATTAAATTCTTGACATAGCTAAATGAAATCTTGATGTTCCCCTTTGGTACATACCTTACCAAGCTTGAGGAGCTTATCTTTGAATATCTCAAAGGGCTCATAATGCTCCTACTTAATTGTCATGTCATTTTTATCCTTTTTGACTTGGTCATCTGAATTGAAAATTGATTCCAAGGTTACCAAACCTTTGGGCAGCTTGTTTGACTTCAATTGAACAATTTGATTGTCATACTGCTGTTGTCATTTCTATTGATTTTTAGTTGAAAACTCAACTTCTACAATTAGAAAACTTACAGTCTATTCATCACTCTCAAAAAATTTCCAACTTACATTGTTATAAGGTACTGATGGTCTAACAACAACTTTTACATACTGTTGTACCTCTACATTATGAATATTAATTGGAATGTCAAATTGAGATCCTATGGAAGCAAGCTTATCTGCATGCTTATTCTATTTTCTAGGAATGGACAACAGATTGAAAGCATCAAAATCTTCAACTAAGTCCCAAAACCTATACTTATACAACTTAAGAAAATAATTTTTTGTAACATTCAAATTTCTAACTTGATTTACAATCAATTCAGAATCACCAAAAACCTATAAGCACTTTATACCTTTCTTTCTGGCCCATTCTAGGCCATGAATAAGTGCCTCATATTCAATTGTATTATTTCTACAACTAAAAATAAACCTCAATGTTCAGTAATACTTATCTCCATCAGGTGAAATCAACATGGCTCCTCCACCAACACCCATTCTACTTCTTGATCCATCAAAATACAACTTCCAAAGTTGATTATCTTGTTTTTCAGGTTGATCTTGATCCTTGACTAGATTTAGAACCACTGCATCAGGTTCATGAATCATCTAAATGCATAATCCTACCTCATCAGTGTGACAAAAAGGGTCAACTTCATGATTCTTGGCTTCCCACTCATCTAGATTTACACTCTTAATAGGTGTGTTGGGGTCTACAATCATGGATTGATCCTTCAGCTCATGGGTGATGTAAAGGTTAGCATTTATAGGGCTATGGACATATGGTTCAATATGATCCTTGGCTCGTGGTTTTGACTTTATGGTTACCTTTGTACTATACCTTGTTCTAAAAAACAAATGTGACCAATTGAAAGATATAAACCCACCCAACTTAGCAGTAAATGTTGGATAGGAAAACTAAGAGGGGGGTGAATCAGTTGTCACAAATTATAACCTTAATTTCAATTACCAGAACTAACACATAAACTGATTAAGTGATTAACCATCAAATGCTAATGCACAAACACAATAACATTAGATTTACATGGAAAACCCAATGACAGAAAAACCATGGTGAGGATTAACTCACACTATGGAGAATATCAAAACTGATTACAAAAAGGCTCACTACCTGAAATAAGACTCATTGCTTGAGATAAGGACTCATTGTTCAAGATAAGGCTCACTGCCTAAAATAAGGACTTATTGTTTGAGATAAAGCTCACTACCTTAAATAAGGACTCACTATCCACAAGGCTACAACCTCGAGGGATCACTTCCACAGAGATACAAAGAAGACAAAATACTTGTTACAAAGAGACAACAATCCCAATGCAACAAAGGATTCCACCACAATCACTGATCAACTTGCATGAATGATAGAGTTTTCCTTCTACTCACTGCATTTGGAAACTCAGTGTTAAGCTTCACACTAATCAACCACACACATAACTCACACAATTTTATAATAGTATCAAAGTCGTGTCTGATCTTTCACTTATCTTCCTTCTTTTCTTATGTACAATTTTCATTGCTAGCACATTTTGTATTTATACTATCTCCAACCTTGAAACAGATACAAAGTCAGCCATCCAACTTCAAATTCAATTTAGATTGGAACCAAACATCCTAGGGTGGAATTAGAATGAGGGTGACCCAAACACATGCTTCATTGGGACCCATAATAGATCTATCACGTTTCATCAACTTTGAAGATAATGCTTGATGCACGATCAACCAAACTGGTGTAAAACACATAGATCAATTAAGCTTGATACTTCCAAATGCCGAAACCATCTTCAATAGAACTAGGGAAACACAACTCTAGAATCACAAGTCATAATACTTCATCAAAGAGAAATCCAGACCAGCAAAAATTCTCCTAGACCTTAGCCAGAATACAAAAAAACATAGTTCACAAGTACCAGATCATCATCCTTAATAGCTGAATACCTGTAATCTTCTTTTAATACAATTTTCTCAATATCCTCAACATATACAATCAACAAAAACTAGTAGATAACGAGCTAACTGGTTGACATCAATGAAAACACTTTCATTCCTCTTTCCATTCTTGCAATAATCTCCCCCTCTGTCATTGATGGCAACACATGATGTGAAAAACCATCAAAGACACCATACCAGTTCTAAAAATACTTCTCAAGATTTTTCTTTTACTTATCCCCCTTAGAAGATCATCTTCCTCATTACCTGCTTTCTCTTATTAGCTTTCTTTCCTTTTCACATGCTCTCTCTCTCTCTCTCTCTCTTTTTCACATGCTCTATCTCTCCCCCTTTGACATCAATGGAAAAGGAAAAATATATTTTCATTGAAACTTCGTTTGACATGAAAATAGAATACTCATAATGCCAACACTTAAAACTACCTGCTCCCCCTGAGAGGTAACCACCAAAAACATCAGTCCAAAAAGATAGAACCATGAATCCACTAGACTGATGCATCTCCAAATGCATCTTAGTTTATAAAAGGAGGGGAAATAACCCCTAGCTTATCCCAAAGATACCCAAAATTATCTTTAAGAAGAGCCTTTGTAAATATATCCATAATCTAATCCTTTGTCAAAACATACTCAAGCTTGACTTCATTCTCCATGAACTTCTCTCTCAAGAAATGATATTTGATAGATATATGCTTCATTCTCTAGTGCATTATAGGATTCTTCAAAATGTTAATTGCACTTGTATTATCACAAAAGATAGAAATAGGATCCCCATATAGCACTGTGATATCCTTCAATGTTTGTTTCATCCATAAAACTTGTGTATAGCAAGATGCTGCAGCAATATACCCAGCTTCAACAATAGACAAAGAGAATGAATCTCGCTTCTTACTCAACTATGCCACCAATCTACATCCAAGAAAGAATGCACCACCACTTGTACTCTTTATGTCATCTATACTTCCAGCCCAATCTATATCTGTATCAACACTAAGTGTAAAGTCAGTGTCTTTAGGATACCATAATCCATAATCTAGAGTTCCATTCAAATATTCAAATATTCTTGTAATTGTAGTAACATATGTTTCTTTTAGATCTTCTTGAAACCTAGCTACAAGACAAACCACATGCATAATATCTGGTCTAGTAGCAGTCAAATACAATAGTCCACCAATCATAGATGTATACTTGCTCTGATCAGGCTTAGGTGAATCATCATCTTTACCCAAATTGAAACTAGTCACCGTAGGAGTACTTACCGATTTGTAACCATCCATCTCAATTTTTTTCAACATCTCTCACATACTTAAATTGTGAAATAAAAATTCCTTTCTCTGTTTGATGAATCTGTAGCCCAAGAAAGAAATTCATCTCCCCAAGCATGGAAATTTCAAATTCTTTCTGCATCTCTTCCGTAAACATATTGCATATCTTTTCATTTCCTCCAAAGATAATGTCATCAACATATACAACTACAATAAAGATTTTGTCATTTTCAGTCTTGAAATATAAATTACTGTCTATCATACCTTTTTTAAATCCTTGTTAACTCAAGTACTTATCTAACCTTGCATACCAGGCTCTAGGAGCTTGCTTTAATCCATATAAATCTTTTTTCAATATTTATAAGTAGCTAATGCTAAGAAAATCCTTATAGCTTCCATTATTTCTACTAGGGAAAAAGTCTCTTGAAAATCTATACCTTCCACTTGTGAGTAGCCTTTACACATAAGCCTTGCTTTGTTTCTGACAACTTTCTTGTTCTCATTCAGCTTATTTCTGAATACCCATTTTGATCCAATGATATTTTTGTCTACCTGTCTTGGGATGAATTCCCAAGTTTGATTCTTCTCAATCTACAAAAGTTCTTCTTTCATTGCTTCCTTCCAATGTTCATCCTCATAGGCTTCACTTATTGACTTTAGCTCAATCTCATAGAATAAGCACAAATTTACTTCAACAACAACTTTGCTTCTAGTTAACACACCTTTTGTCTTTTCTCCAATAATCTGACTTTTTGAATGATTCCTCTATACATATTTCGATGTCCTAGGGGACATCACTAGAGCGTCTTCTTCTCTTTCATTCTATTCAATCTACTTTTTCTGCTCATCTTTATCCTATTCTTCCATAATTTCTTCTATTCTTGCACAATCATGTTCATCAGACACATATCCATCAATATCAATAGAATTCTTCACTATTTCATCAACCTTCACATTTGAGCTTTCTACAATTTTCCTCAATATTTTGTTGAAACATATGTATTCCTTGATTTAAGTAGAGTATTCAAGAAATATTCCTTCATCACTTCTTGCATCAAACCTACCCAAATTTTCCTCATCTCTTCTACTATAGCATTTACCTCCAAATACCTTGAAATATTTAATTGTAGGAATTCTTCTATGTCATAGCTCATAGGGAATCTTTGTACTATTTTCTCTTGCTTGAACTTGATTGAATACATATACAATAGTGTGAATGACTTCTTTCTAGTAAGCTTCCAGTAATCCGGCTTCAGTGATCATTGACCTAGAAACTTCTTGAACTATTCTATTTTTCCTTTCAACAACTCCATTTTGCTAAGGGGTTCTCAGAGCAGATAAATATCTCTTTATTCCATGTGCTTCACAAAACATATTAACTCATGGGAGGTGAATTCTCCACCTTTGTCATATCTCAAGCATTTTATCTTCAAATTCATTTCATTTTCAATCATAGCCTTGAATGCCTTGAATCTATCTAATGTATCTGATTTCTCTCTTAGAAATGTAACCCATGTATATATAGAATAGTCATCAATTAAAAGCATAAAGTACCTTTCACCAAGTAGACTTCTCACTCTCATTGGACCACAAAGATCTGTGTTGGCCTTCTACAACATTTTAATAACTAAGCCCTTATAGCCATGATTCCGAGATTGGAAATCTAACCTGAATAGCTATTTAATCATCATGAAGGTGCATTTAACTTGTCAACCCAGGGACGTGAACTTGAAATGGGTCAGCACAGTATGTGCACTAGGAACTCAAAGTAGCCATTTCATTCTACTACTAAAGAACACACAATGCTAAAAGTAAATTGCTTAGAAGGGAATACCATAAATACCAATCATCTATCAACAACTACATCAAACTAAAATGCATAACAGGAATGAAAATTTGAGCAATGAACAAGGTACTATTTTGTCTGCTTTGGCTGCAGGAACAGTCAGTGCCAGATTTCTAACTAATTACTAAACAACAAGTAATACTAAACTAATACTAAACTAAGAAGACAAATTACTCACCAAGTGGGCCCCTTTGGATAAGTATCCTCTAAAACTAATGAGAACTCAGATGCTCGAACTCATAACTTTATTTTATTCACTGTAAATCATGAGTACAAAAGTAATGTATCTGTGTTACTAAAAACTTGAGAATGCAGGTACATATAAAATCGTGCAACCTCTTGAGGAAGGAGCATTAGATCTTTATTTATACTATCTGCCGAACACGACAGTCAACTCCACGACTGGGAGGACACCATTTAGGGAAAACAGAGAAAGTGGAGCGGCGATGGTTACACGTGCATGGAATCTGGTCAGACATGTAGGTCCAAATGCAGATTTAGCATAGCAGTAATGCCCACATATACTCAATCATTAAATTCCACTACAAGGCGGTTACATTCGGTTGCATGAGGAATCTTCTATCATCGACCTCCTTTGACCTTGAGTGATTCCTTTGTTGGACGTTACAGTGCATGCCCAACTGGCGACACCTTCCTCAATTTAGCATCCTCAAATTAAATTTGCATGACAATGTCAGTACGCACAATAACTACACATCTATAACCACCTTAAGGAACATCCATTAACCACATGCAAAATCAATATAGATAATCCACATAATATTCCAATGTCATTAAAACTTGCAGAGATAGGATTAAGCCCAATGTCTATGGTTTGAGGGAAACATTATAAAAATATCATCATTTAACATCAAAGTCCATGACAACTACCAATAAATAAACTATAGATTCTACCCAAAATTGGACCAAAAACTAGACTCATCACTCCCACCAACCTAACATTTTGTTGGTCCTCCAGTAGGGGAAGAGTTGTTCTTTTGCTTGGTCAAAGCTCTAAAATTTGCAACTGATAGTTTTCCAACATCAATGGCTATTGTGCATGAATCAGGATCCCAATAGAATCCTCCTAATTTGTCAAATCTGTTCCATCTCTATTTTTCTGCAGTAATGTCATTCTGGTAGAATTTGAAGTTTGGCACGAGCCACATGAGAATGGGTGGCTGAAAAGTCAGGGGAAGCCAAAATCACCCCTTCGTTCTCCCAATCTAAATATACTTATCAATCCTTTTTAGTGTTGCAACATAATTGTGGATGGAATGAGGTTCGGTCTATTTCAGCTCATCAGTTAGGCTATTCCATCTTTATGATAGACATCTTCTCATAGTTTCCTCCTTTGCTACTGTCTTTACCTCATACTCACTATAAACTACCTCAATCCAAGGCATAATCCTCTTGCCATAACTAGGTATGAGAAGCATTTTGTTCCATTCTCTATAAATATCCCTTGGGTTGCTTGATTCAACCCTAATGGTTAGAGGGATGTTAGACTCTAATTGCTTATAAGCCCCATGTTTGTATCCCCAACTAATCTCATTTTGCACCCAAGACATAAATTCCCTTAATTGGACATCCCCAACATACAACAGTGGATTCCAATCATGGTCTTGAGTTACAACATAATTATGCAAATAAAACTCACACAACAAATTCTTCATTTCAGGTGAGGCAATCCTATAAGCATTGAAAAATTAAACAGGGGTGTCAATAGAAGGATTCAAACCTGAGGCAATCCTTGATAGCTTAAAAGAGAGATATTTCTCTTTCAAGTGTAGAGAATAGACCCTTGGAGCGGTCCTACATTCCAAAATATATGGTACCAAGGTTGCCATATCATCCACCCTCTACTTCAGGGTGGCAATTTTTGAATTCTTATCTTCAATCTCCTCATCCTTCTTTTGAATTTCCTTCATCAATCTTTGTTTTTCCATTTTCCATTCTTCCTCCCTCTGTATTTCTTTCCATAAATTCAAAATTGTTGTATGTACTATAAAATTAGGAGGATTATGAATTCCTGCCAGTCTTTTTATTGATGGTGGCTCCTCATATAGCACTATTTGCATGGACTTAGGCTATCTAGTTGTCTCTGGCTGCAGGGGTATTGTTTCTTCTTCCACTTCTTGTTGCAAGGTCTTTTGTTCTTGTTGTGGTTGTACGAACTCCTGCTCTGGTTTTGGCTATTGCTACAAGACTTCTTGATGTAGGACTTCTTGATCATGCTGCAAGAAATCTTGATTCTCCTCAAACTCTTCTACAATGTTAGCAAGATCGACCAGTGTTATATTTGCTGCTCTCCCAAATATGTCTTCTTCTTCAAAATTCTCCTGCCCCATTATAGCTTTAGGGTCCTCATGTGATGTCTCACCGGGCTTATGGATTTCCCATGGAGGCGTACCAAACACTGGCCCAACTGGTCTTGATTTCCTGGGAGGCCTCTCACATTTTTCTTTGGCTACAGGATGAATAGTGTCAACCTTCCTCTTCTTAGAACTTGACACCTTTCTTTCTTCAGGCTGCCTTTTGGCCTTTCCTTTTCTCATTTCTACTTCTCTCTGTTGTGCTCTATTGATGGTGTTTTCTACACAACTCAAACAAGATACAAGTATCCTATCTCTCTTGAAAGGTAAATCTCTATCAGCAAGCCTCAAGAGATAACCCCAAGGTCTCCAATGTCAGGTCTTGACAATGCATAAACAACTTAGTGATAAATGTGAAAATGCTGGTAATCACAAGGGGCCTTACAAATGAACAATTGAAAGTGTACTTTCATCAGATGCAACAATATGGTGATGCTTTTAATCCTAAAACTAATCCAGATTCAAAATAAACAGCAAAAGAGATAAGGGTTGAGAGAGATTCTATTCTAAACTAACTCCTAAGATCAATCACCACAATGATGAAAGCTACAAATAGACGGATCTCCAATAAAACCAATCTATGCTTGATCAAGGAAAAGCCCACAACTCTGCAGAAATGGTGCAATTTTCTAAGGAAACTGAAGATTTTCAAACTATGAATATTCATCCACATACCCACTAACTGGCGCAATGTAAACAAGCATCCATAGTTGAACTTTAGCACAAAATAAGGCCTAGAATAACTTTACACAACAACTTACAATCAATAAATTGCTAAAAGTATGGACCAGAGATCGATCAACATCTTAAACATTTCACCATCATTGCAAAAGAACTGAAATCTAACATCTAACATTGATAATTGAGAACAAAAAACCATAAAACTGTTGAAAATAAATACAAAGTTTTCCAAATCAACAACCCAGTTGCATTAATTCTCTAGTATTACATAACAATTTCAAGTCTCTCCTCTCCTACAGCCACTAACTTCTCCTAACTTGGCCAATTACGGTGTTTACATCTTCTAATCAATTCTTCTAATCTAGTCTAACCTCTTTTACAAATGAGAAGGCACTGGCCTTTTATAGAAAATTACATTTTGAATCAATGGTCAGGATTTAATTCAATCCAATGACACAAATTACACCTCTAAAAGCATCCAATAGTTACATTTAATTTGAGAGCTCATGGTACATCATCATCCAATTGCATAAAAGCAGTTACATCATGGAACAATGAGAAAACAATATTATGCCAGCCTGTCATTAATGAAAATTCTGATTGGATGATGAAATCAACTTCACATGTCTTTTAGAAACTCCTTCCAGCTGTAGACAGTTTGGGCACAGATTCTGATGCAGGCCCCACTTTTAATATTTGAAATGAACTCTTCTAGATTTCCCTTTTGGCATGAATCCATATGCAAGTCCCCCTTTTAATATTTATTTAATCATAAAAAATAGATATCGTCATTAGTAGCTCACATGTTAAAAATCCAATCCATTTTTAGAAATTTTTCCATTTTGAGAAATTTTTATTTTCAATTTTTTTTCTCCATCTCAAGAATTTCATTTTCGGGAACATTTTAAAACTTCAATTTTTGGAAAAAATTGCATTTCAGGAAAAAAAAAATTCATTTTTGGAAAATTTTGGGTTTCTGAGGAGGTCTTGGAATTTTCCAAAAATGAAAATTTCAGGATTTTGAGGGGGTCGTGGAAATTTCAGGATTTTCCATCAGGGACATAAATACCTGAATTCCCTACAAGGTCAAAATCCCCTAAACCTCATAACTTTTTTTCTAGAAGGAATTTTCAAAAAGTTCAAAAAGTAACCCTACCTAATTTTTCGTCCTCTATCCATGGGTGCAAAAAAGGAAATTTCCATTTTTGGAAAATTTCAAGATTTTGAGGGTCTTGGAAATTTCCAAAAATGGAAAATTTGGGGATTTCCATCAGGGACGAAAATCCCCCAATTCCCTGCAGGGTCAAAATCCCCTAAACTCCATAATTTTTTTTCTAGGAGGAATTTTCAAAAAGTTCAAAAAGCAACTAGACCTAATTTTTTGTCCTCTATCCACGAGTGCAAATTTTTTTTACATATAACATTGAAAATTCACTTCAAAATCCCCATTTTCAAATTTCAAGACATGCGAATTTCCCCTAGAGCCTCAAAATATTGTCCTCATCAAACCCAGTCTAGAATTAATCCCAAAATAACCTCCCAAGAAGATCAAAACTAAAATTTGACCAAGCCAAGAGGTAGAGATGCAAAAGAAAAAAGAGGGTCCTCGCCTCCGGTGGGGCGTGTGTGCAAAAATTGCACAACATGCCCTAGTTTTCATCAGGGTGCGAAGTGGAATGTCATCATCAGAATCTAAGGAGGAGATTTATTTTTTTGAGTGCTTTGTTCTAGAAGAACTAATTTCTATGGTTTCTTCTGCTACAGGAGGATTCACAATAGAGCCAACACCAAAGGTTGAAGCACCAAGAGTGGCTTTAGCCGTGCTCAATCTCCTACTAGACCTACGGGGTTGAGGTAAAAACTTAGGTTGCAACTGCTCAGGTCTAATTTGATCAACATTTATAAAATCTTCCCAGGTCATTCCAGATACATTATGTAAAGACTTCTCAACTAGAAATTTAATCAGACAATGGTGGGAAACAAAATTATCCCTACCTTTTTGGGTCTCGGTTGCCATGATTGAGAGAAGATGTATAGCGCGTTAGGCACAATCATCCTTCTTCCGTGCCTCATGTGATTTAAAAGCTTGAAGTGCACATAATGAAAATTCGACTAGTGACCTTCACAGGTGATGCATTTGATAACATAAATGGCTATATGTTTCCATGGCTTGGGCAGAGACATTCTCTTTGCACCTTGTTTATCTATGCTCAATGGGGGGTCGTTCGGCTCTATAAATTCGACCCTAGCTAATCTGGCGTCTCTGAAGGCAGTGTAATTTTCACCATCAGCAGGTAACCCTATGACCTCTACAATTATTTCCTCAGTTACCACAACTTCCAACCCTTTTACTGTGGCTTTTCCTTCAGAAAATGTTTGGTCGAATTCAAGGGCAATGCTTTCATCAAAGCCATCCAGCTTCAGGAAGTAATCTAACCATCCACAGTTTCTAAATTCGGCAAGACATTGTGCATCCTACAATAAAAAATCATGCACCATGGGTTCATTTCAAATTAACCCACCTCCCATTGTCTACAATCAAACAAATGCTCTGTGATTTCTTTCTTGCAATTCTCATTTGAAAATCAAGTTCACCTTCCTACAATACCTGCTAAATCTCTGGTGTCAATATCAACTGAATTTCCTTTCTTTTGTTTCACCTTTTTGCTTACAACTCAAGATTACGACAGAGTCAATAATGGCAAGAAAAAGGAGTGATAAAGTAGAATTATGATGGGAAGAAATGGCGGTTGCAGTTAATGTCATTTCACACATGCAGGTCATCCTCTCACTCAGATTTCAAATTGGCTCATTTTAAATTTTCTGATGTAGCCTAGTATAAATTGACACATGGGCAATATATTTACATCTTTCTTTCCCCCTAACCTAAATTTGGACATGTGTCCGCACATGCGAGATGGGAGTGGTGATTTGACAGGGAGTAATGAATGTTATGTGAATGTCTATACTAACGTACAGTGATTAAATGAATGCACTTAAAATATTATTAAAATATAGCAATTAATGCACACATACCTGAATGTGTGGAGGATTCATTGCAAAGATTGTGGAGAAAGTACCATTCACCTTTTAGAGGAATAAATTGAGCAATTAATGAAGATGAAGTGGAATGAGGTGAGGTGGAATGAAGTGATGGAAGAGAGAGAAAGGTGGTGATGGATGGGTGGATGGGCGAAGAAATGGACTTCCATGAGAGAAGAAGTCTTTATTATGAGAAGTACTACCTTAATTAGCCAAAAGGAGGGACTCTAGTCCCACTTCCTTTGACTGTAGGAAGCTCGGGTGCTGAATGTTGGGTGAATTGTTGTAGAAACTCTTCTTTGGAAGCTGACTTGTGATATAATCTGAGGTGGTGACCATTGACAAGTAACTTGAATCTGACGGGGTCAATGGTAGTAAGCTGAAAAACTCCATTAGGAAAAACCTTAGCAACTTCATATGGTCCTAGCCACCTTGTCTGCAATTTTCCTGCATTGTCCTGATATCTTGAGTCATAGAGTAGGGCCCAATCTCCTGGTTGGAATTTCTTGTCCTTGATAAATTTGTCATGCCATTTGATTCTCTGATTTTGCACTACCTTTGTATGTTGTAGGGCTGCTCTCCTTATCTCATCCAAAGCATTTAGCTGCATGATTCTTTCTCTCTATGCCTCAAAAATATCCATCCCCAAGTCTACTGCAATCTGAAGAGTCTTATATTCAAATTCAATGGGCATCATAGTTGTCTTTCCATACAAAAACTCAAATGGAGTGAAGCCTATAGTTGTTTTCCAGGTTGTCCTATAGGCCCAAACAACTTCTGGTAATCTATTTGCCCAATATTTTCTATGAATAGCTACCGTTTTGGTCAAAATGGATTCAATTTCTCTATTGGTCACCTCAATTTGGCCATTAGCCTGGGGGTGATAAGGAATAGACTTCTTGTGCCTTATGTTGTACTCATTAACTAGTGCTGCAACAAGGGTTGATGTGAATTGAGCCCCTTGATTAGTCACTATTTCTCTTGGGACTCCATATCTTGTGAAAATCTCCTCATAAAGAAATTATACAACCTTGTTATCTCTTGCATGCTTCATGGCCTTAACTTCTACCCACTTTGTCACATAATCAGTGTATACCAATATATAAGACTTACCATTTGATGGAGGGTCAATGGGTCTGAAAAAATCCAATCCCCACTTGTCAAAGGGAGTGATTACTACCTGAGGGAAAAGTGGCATCTCATCAAATCTAGTTGGCCTACCCATTCTTTGACATCTATCACATTTTATGGTATACCTTCCTGCATTCTTGTGGAGTGTTGGCCAGTAATATCCTATGTTCAAAATCTTCATTACTGTCCTCTTGGCTAAAAAGTGTCCTCCACATGGTTCATTGTGACATGCATGCAAAATTTCATATGTCTCATCTTCTCTCACACATCTCCTCATGATATGGTCTGGTCTAGTATAAAACAAACATCCATCAATCCAAGAGAAAGGAAAAGATTTTTCAATGAGTTTCCTTTTATCTTTTGGAGAGAAGTGAGAAGGAACTCTACCTGTGACCAAATAATTGGCTATGTCAGCATACCAGGGTGTTTATATATTGAGGGAGAATAGATGCTCATCAGGGAAAGAGTCATCTATGGGTTGATTGTCTTCTGATGTAGTCAGCCTTGAAAGAAAATTTGCAACAACATTGGGCTTCCCTGGCTTATCCACAATGGTTATATCAAACTCCCGCATCAATAATAACATCTTTCCAACCTACCTATGATCAAAGGTTTATTCATGAGATATCTAATGGCTGCATGATTAGTGTGCACAAAGATTTGGTAGCCTATTATGTAATGCCTGAATTTGTTCAATGCATAGATTACTACCAACATTTCTTTCTCTGTTGCTATATAATTGAATTTAGCTCCTTGTAAATTTTTGCTAACAAAGTAAATGGAATTTTCAACAACTCCTTCTTTATGTCCTAAGACTTCTCCTATGGCATAATCTGATGCATTAGTATGGATGTTGAAAGGAAGCTCCCAATTAGGTCCTTTGAGTATAGGAGCATGAGTCAAAGCTGCCTTTAAGTTAGAAAATGCCTTGTCACGGGCTTTAGTCCACTGAAATTCAAAATTTTAGTGAGAAGAGTATATAATGGTGTTGCTACCTTGCTGAAATCCTTGATGAAATTCCTATAATATCCTACATGACCCAAGAAACTCCTAACATCCTTCTATTTTGCAGGTGTGGGCAGATTTGTGATTACCTCAATCTTTGTAGGATCTACTTGAATTCCCTTGTGGGAGATGTAGTGGCCAAGAACTACACCTTCCTGCATCATCATGAAGCACTTTTCATTGTTTAAGGACAAGTTTTTGTATTCACATCTCTATAGAACTCTCCTGAGATTTTCCAAAGCTTGATTAAAATCAACACCACAAGTGGTAAAGTCATCCATATAAATTTCCATGCAATCATGAGAAATGTCTGAGAATATGCTAATGACTGCCCTCTGAAAATTTGCAAGTGCATTGCATAAGCAAAATGGGAGTACCGAATAGGAATAAGTCCCCCATGGATAGTTAAATGTGGTCTTCTCCTGGTCCTTTGGTGCAATTTGGATCTGGTTGTAGCCATTGAATCCATCTAGAAAAGAAAAGTATTGCTTTCCTGCAAGTGTGTCCAAAACTTGATCAATGAAGGGTAAGGGAAAGTGGTCCTTCTTGGTGGCAACATTAAGCTCCCTATAATAAACACAAACTTTCCATTTCACTCCTTTCTTGGGCACAATCACTAATGGAGACACCCACTAACTATCTGAAATGGGGTAGATAAATCTTGCATCTAGTAATTTTTGCAGTTCCCCTTTTACAATTTCTCTTAGTGCAGGGTTAATTCTTCTTTGTGGATGTCTTACCGGGGTGCAATCATCTCTGATGTAAATTTTGTGTGTACAAATTTTAGGGTCCAATCCCTTCATATAATGATAATCCCACACAAATGCATGCTGATGGGTCCTTAATAAGTTTTCCAATAACAATTGTTGTTCTTCACTTAATTTACTATTAACATTCATATATTTTCCCTCTGACACCTGTACTTGTGTAGTTAACACTATCATGGATGCTTCATTAACACATGGTACCTTTAGTTCATATGGTAGCAATGTATGGGACATAATTGTTGTTGCAGGAAGTCTGTCTGCAGGAACAATGACTACAGGAAGAGTGGTTGCAGGAATAACATCTACAGGAACAGTGGTTGTAGGAAGAGCAGGCATAAGTGTCTTGACTAGAGTAGCAAAATGAGAAGATGATGCTTCCTCCACTTCACAATGGTTCTGAATGATGTTAACCAATACTTCATCCTCATCTTGGAGCTGCATGAAAGAGGTTTTGCCTAGCATCATAAGCTACACCATAGAATTAACTTCCTCAGCCTCTTCACCAACATGTGGCCACATAGGATTATCTTCATCATGAGATGGTTGAGCATGCAGATAAAGAACAAAAAATTTAGTGTGCTTCCCATCTAAAATGGTCATGTCACCTAACCGACATCCAATGTATGCATTTTTAGTTTCCAACCAAGGTCTTCCAAGAATAATGGGATACCTGCCTAGTGTAGCTTTAGGAGAAAGAATCATAAAGTCTGTTGGATACTCCCAGGAGTCTAAAACTACCACAAGATCCTCCACTACACCATCAGGCTTAATAGTAGAGCTATCATCAAGCTGCAAGATAGTAGGAGTAGATCTCATGCTTGCAATTTTTAGTTACTGCAAGATGTCTTTGGTCATTACATTTATTGCTGCCCCTAAATCAATCAGAACATTCTTTACTTGGACCCCACTTATAACAACTGCTACCACATGACTACCTAGGTCATTATACTTGGGGATAGTCACTTTTCCCAGCATGATGTCAACTAGTTGTCCCACCACATGAACTGTAGTTGGGTCCTTCTTTTTCCTACCTGGCTTCTTGAGGCATGCTTCCTTGATTGCCTTGTCGTAGATTGGAACATCCTTTATAGCTTGAAATAGAGGTATCTGGACACATCTATGCTTCAACTGATCCAAGATATCAAAATTTGTATCCTCCTTTTCTTCCTTCTTCTTGAAAACTTTCAATCTCTAAGGAAATGGCAGTTCTTGTTTAGTTTTCTTGACTTGGACTGGTTTAGGATTTTTTGGTACACTTGGTTGAATGGGATCATTCAGAGGTTCCTCTTCCTCTTCCATAGGAAGCTCAGTGATAATGGGATTGGAAGGGGTTGGTAGAGTAGTTCCTGAATGCAAGTGGATGTCACTTACACTCACAACATATGTAGGGAATTGGTTTGAATCAACAGAGTATGCAGGTTGTTGTTGTGGTTTGTTATTTAGATTGGGTGTGGGTTGAGCTGGTAGCTAAGTAGGTTTAGGTACATTTGAGCTTGGATTAGTAGGTGGAGGCATTATAGCAGGCTATTGGGGCTGAGAAGGTGGTTGCATGTAACTAGTTGTCTAAGTAGGCCATTGTTGTCCTCTCCATTGATTTGTTTGCTGCCAATTTCTTGGAGGTGACATCTTGAAATTGCTGCCAATTCCCTTGAAGTTGCTGCCACTGGGGTGGAGAACTTTGATGATTGGTCCAAGCATGTGGAGGGTTACTCCAAGGTTGTGGTGGATATCCTCCATAACTAGATGGATATGGGGGCTACCATTGGTTACCAGTTGAATAGGAATTAAAATATGGCCCAACATAAGATAGTGGATCTGGTGGCATACCTTATCTTGGAGCCCAAGGCTTCCTTTGTGCAACATAGTAGGCTTGGTCTTCTTCAATCTGGATTGGTTTGAACTTAGGTGGAATCTGCTTGCTTTCAAGATTAGCTACCATCTTGCATCTATAGTCCCTCTTCTTTTTTCTGTAGTGGGGGCAATACTCTATCAACATTGCCTCCACCTCCTCTTGCTTCTTCTTGGCCTAAAGTGTATCTAGCTAAGTAGCTAGATTATTTATAAAGTCTTCCAGTAAATGAGTAATCTCCATTCTTGAAACTCCACTGATAGTTGACTTACCCATGGAAGATTGGTAAGCTCTCCCTTTCTTTGAAGCTTCCCTAGAGTAGTTCTGGCATATTTTCTTGATATCCTCCTAAGGAACTTGGGAGATATCTCCTCCTCCCATGAGGTCCAAGGCATTAGTGCAACTATCATTGATTCCTCTCAGGAATTTTTTTTTTGTGAGTCTATATTAAGTGTATGGTGTGGAGATTTTTGTAGGAAAAACAAAAACCTTGCAATGTAATCTTCCAGGATCTCATCTTTTTTTTGCTACATCCTAAAAATGTCACGTCCTCTCATGTTGCTAACCTTGCAATATTCCTTGTATTTCTCAAGGAATTTTGTCTTCATATCTTCCCAAGTTTCCATAGTATCTTTGCCTAGGTTCACGAACCATCTTAATGCAGCCTCTTTCAGAGTGGTAGGAAATAACTTAAGCCTATGGGCATCAGTAGTATAATCATAACTCCTGCAGAGTATGTTAAACTCAAATAAAAAGGTATCGGAATCTTCTATGACAAGTCCATAAAACTTGGGGAGTGCTAAAGAAGGGATGTTCTTGATGTTGTCAACTTCATTCTGATGGGAAATGGGGAAAGGAAAAGCTAGTTGGTTAGATCTGTTCCTATTTGCATCACCCATGCTTGCTTGATGTATTTCCAAAGCAAAGGGGTTCTCAAGCTAATTTTGGTCTTTAGAGGAGATTTCAAAGCTAGTCAGATTAGGAAATGCATCAACAAAGGGGTGTGGATCTTCATCTTCTTCTTCTCTTGGTAGGTTTTGATATTCAACTAGCTAGAATGGATTAGGACTATTAGGAAGGAATCTCCCATAAGCATCCCTTCTCCTTCCTCTATGCATGTGGTATCACTCACTATCAATTAGCTCACACAAAGAATTGGTAAAGAATAAGGGGGTCATTACTTCCTAAATGAGGATATACTAAGAACAACTTCCAAAAACATTACAACAAGAAAAACTACCAATGACTCCAAAAGACTCCTTAGTTTGACACCATCCCTGGCAATGATACCAAAAATGTTGGCCTCCTACAATGATTTAATAATTAAGCCTTTATAGCCATGATTCTGAGATTGGAAATCTAACGTAAATAACTATTTCAATCATCATGAAGGTGCATTTAACTTGTCAACCTAGAGACATGAACTTGAAATGGGTCAACACAGTATGTGCACTAGGAACTCAAAGTAGCCATTTCATTCTACAACTAAGAAACACACAATGCTAAAAGTAAATTGCTTAGAAGGGAATACCATAAATACCAATCATCAATCAACAACTACATCAAACTAAAATGCATAACATGAATGAAAATCTGAGCAACAAATAGGGTACTACTCTATCTACTTTGGCTATAGGAACAATCATAGAATGGAATTCTAGTGGTTGCAGGAATAGTCGGTGCCATATTTCTAACTAATTACTAAACAACAAGTAATACCAAACTAATACTAAACTAAGAAGACAGATTACTCACCAAGTGGTCCCCCTTGGATAAGTATCCTCTAAAACTAATGAGAACTCAAATGCTCAAACTCAAAACTTTATTTTGTTCACTATAAATCATGAGTACAAAAGAGTAATGTATCTATATTACTAAAAAATTGAGAATGTGGGTACAATATCAAATCGTGCAACCTCATGAGGAAGGAGCATCATATCTTTATTTATACTATATGTTACCAATTTTTGCCACAGCTCGATTGGCGGAGCTGGCTAAAAAATATTATATCATGAGGTGAAATTGTAGATTGAGTTTAAGTGTTGTTTACATCTTTTATCATTATTCATTAAGTGACAGTTGTGCATTTAAAAGAAGAAATGGAGTTTCAGAGTGCTATTCAGATATTCCAGAATTAAGTGAAGTACAAAATTGAGCATATAAACAACAAAGCATTTTTAAATGCTTTCATTTATTTCATGAAAAGATTCATATTTACATAGTTTCATTTGATTGCAAGAATCAAAATGATATTACAAAATTGCATTTAAATGCATTTTCTTTTCAAATGAAAAGCAAGAATTGAGATCAAATATCCACACAAGCCGTGGATGTGACTGTCACAACGTATCATTAATAACACACTACACTATTGAAGATGCGAAAGATAAATCATATAAGTAGCGACATAATCATCATTTCCTATTTTGACTGATGGTTGACGATGAATGGTGCACCCTTGTGTTCTCGAGTTCCGTCGACCTATAAGAGAAAAGAGGGGGCTGTCAGTGGCTCCGATTATGAAGAAACCTATATGAGTCACCAACAATAGTGTAGCCTACTATTAATCATACACTGAAGCAATCAAAGAAGTACAGAAGAAATGAGCTGAAAGAAAACATCAACATGATCATCATATTCTCTTTTTATGCTAACATTGTTTGTTTCCTTGTGTAGGTATAGGTAAAATCATGATGCTGATCATTATTTGAAGACCAAGCATGTGGAGAAAAATGGGCTCCCACAAGGGTAGAGCTTGACATGCTGCCCTTATTCATTACAAATGGGATGATTTAAGGATTACATAATTATATTCATCAAAAGAAATGAGATACAACTGAAAGAGTAAACAAAATTATCTATCAAGCTATTAAACCAACTGTGCATTCATAACGATCAGGTTAATTTTTTCTGAAGGCTACAGGTGAATAGTGAGTTTAATCCACTCAATTAATTCAGCTAGGTACATTTATATCAAACATTGTTGTATAGGTTCATGTTCTATGTTTTTTTTGTTCATCATGATCATATATGTCATGCAAGGTTCAATTCATCAGTGTTCTTTTCACAGCCAAGGACAGTGAACAGGCATACATTATGCCTTAATGGAGAGTTTTGTTTTGATTTTCATCATGAAAGAGAGTATATTTAATGAACAGTTTGTTAAATGGAACATAAAAATGCATGAAGAGTACCATGTTGAAGCTCAAGAGTACGAAAGACAGACAATGCATTCAAGTGTTAAGTGAATAACCAGTTCCAGTTGACTAATAAGTAAATACAACTTTAAGAATCACTAGGTGAGAAACAATTGTTCTAGAATGACAAGAAAAGATAACAGTTTCTTTCTAGAAGGTGTTTATGAGGTGTTAGTTATGCATAGGAATAGATGAGTAAATGAAGCCCAAAGAATTACAAGGTTCCAATTAAAATCTTTGCATAAATACAAGAGCAAAAAGAAAGAGTGTGCTATACGAGAACATGTGAGCTTTCTTTGAATGCAGTGTGCAGGGAGATACTGTAGGGACATTCAATTCATTCCGGCTAGAAGGATGCCTCAAATAGAATCATGTATCAGTGTTTGGCTGAAGACAACAATCAAAGTACAATGTACATTCAAAATTATCTTCAAGGAGTTACAAGTGTCAAGCAAAATACACATGAACAGATTTGGAAAATTTTGGGTATGCAAGATTCATTTCCAGATTAAATAAGTTTACAAAAACATGAGAGTTCAAAACATGACATGAAAACGATACCTGAAGTATGAACAAAGGGCACAAGAGGAGCCTTTAGAATGCTGATATCTGAGGGTTCCAAGCAGCGAGAAACTGGTGGAATATCAAGTTATTCAAGTAATGCAAATAGCAGGTGCATTTCCAACACTTCGAGGACTTATGGAGGGTGTTCATCATTAATATGTTTTGTTGTCCTTTTCTTCATAAGAGAAGTATAGGAATGTGGAAATAATTTAACAAGGTATTTGAAGGTGCAGATGTAAGAAGGTGGTTGAACAAGCTTTCAATCTTATCATATGGTGGTATACATGTGTAGTGGGGTGACATAGATTTTCTAAGTTTCCAAACACTTATGTGTTGAATGTCAAAAATTTGAATGCTAAAGAAGCCCAGGTTTTGCACAATTATTGAAAATGTAGAAATAAGAGAAGGGCTGAGCCTAGTTTTAGTAAAAAATTCCAAGTCTAGGTTTTGCAACTAAAAGTACAAAAGAAACAATGGTGGTCGAGCTAATTTCTGTATGAACATTAAAAACAAAACAGATATATTTCCAACTCCCCCATTTGAGTTTTCTTTTCAAACAAAATATCAAAGTAAAGCATCACTTGTAACGGGTTGAGCCCATAAACTAATTACAAATAAGTACATAGATTTTGTTACTCTCATAGGGGTTTTTGTTTCTGAAGGCAAATGATACAACAAACAACAAATACCCACGTGGGGTTTCAAGCAAATATACAGATT
Source organism: Sequoia sempervirens (assembly GCA_007258455.2). NCBI lineage: Eukaryota > Viridiplantae > Streptophyta > Pinopsida > Cupressales > Cupressaceae > Sequoia > Sequoia sempervirens. The sequence goes on from VDFB02086081.1 coordinate 417,861,024, forward strand.
TTTCACCATTTCCAGTCATCCATGTGGGTATTTTGGATCACAACAACAAAGCAACTTATTATTTTAACCTAGATGAGAATCTTATGTGGAGTAACATGTATACTGATGGGATTTTATTCTTGGGTTGAGCTTCAGAATGTATAAAACCACGAAGTTTCAACTTGCAGTGATAACCCATGTGAGGGTTTTGTATGAAACAACAGGAAAAGATAAAATGCAAATTTCTATTGATGGGTGAGTTTCAAAATAAAGAAAATGTAGTTTCTATTCAATTCTCATGATACCCATATACAGGTTTATTCTCAAATATACAAGAAGGTCAATTTCCTGTTTTGGGTCGAGCCCAAAACTTCTAAAATATGCTTTCAATGAGACATATATGACGGCCTGTACATGGCCATATAATCTTAAGTGAAGATGGTCGAGCTTTCTAAAAGAGACAGTTTGTGCTTTAAGCGTAACTCACCACTTCAAGTATGTGGATGAGCACCCTAGCTGTGGTCGAGACCTCCACAGAGCTTCCAGAAACCAAGAGTTCGAGCTCTTAAATAATAGCCGAGCTCTCATAGTGGGAATAGAGCACAGAAATAGTAAATATGAACACAGAGGATACAAAGTAGAGGCATTAGAAGTTGTGTTAGCCGCGACCATAGGGCCAAAGTGAACAAAATATGAAGCCATAGAAGCTATGAACAAATAGCTTACCTTGTGTCCAGAAGCAAAAGCATTAACCCGCGAGAGCACTCTCTTATAGAGCTGTCAAATGAAACCCAAGCTCATAACAGGTTGGCCAAGCATAGCAAAGCACATGAGTGTGGAGAAAATCAGAAAAATGTGTGAACAGGCCACGACCATAGGTGTTTTTCTGGCTTTGAAATGAAGTAGAAGAACTATGATACTGAAAAAACAAGCTTACCCATTGAAGAGCTTGACTTTCTGAAGGAGTAGTGAAGATTCTTAAGGCACACGAGCTTAGATTTGAGGTCAATCATGGTGGCATGCTCTCAGGAAAAGCTCATTTTTATTCAAGAGTGATCATTTACAAAATGAATCATTATTAGGGTTTGGCACCTTTTTCTCATGCCCTAATTCGAGCCAACCTTATCATTATCTGGATTATTCGGTCAAAGTACATGGGGAAATTCAAATGGGTAATCCTTGCATTATATTTTAATCAAGGTTTGAAGTTTGATATTTGAGGGAGGCCAAAATTTGTATGCTAGGTCGACATGTTAAGTCTTTAAGACTTATTTTTTGTGCCTTAGTGAATTGAAGTCTTGAAACCCTATTTTAGGTGTTTTAGTGAAAACAATGAGAATATAAATGTTGAATAGGTTATGACCTAGGGGTGATTTTAATTATTATCTCCTTAGGATTTTGGTTTTAATTGATTTTAGAGAAATCATGAGAGATTTTGATGAGAGGATAATGATATGTATTAATATTTTTATGATTTTTGGAAAAATCAAAGCATTGTAATAGTGAAATAAGATGTTTTCTTTTTTGTAAAATATTTTATAATCTTTAAATTGCAAAAAATAGACAAATTGTAAGATCTGCAATCCTGTAAAGCAAAATTGTAAAGCAATCTTTTATAAATTGTTTTATGATTTCTTGCTATTTTTAGCAGATTCATTGTTGACTTTTCCTCTTGGTCGAATTTGAGTCTTATCTTGGAGAGATAAGGTGTTTTTTTTGTTTTTAAAGCAGATTCAGCCTATTTTTAGAGGCTTGACAGTATTGATCATAAAAGCAGTATGCTTTTTTCTGCTTTTATGCAGTTTTTCGAGACATTCTGAAGCTTTTTTCCTTGAGCTTCTTCCTGAGCTCGGATTAGGGTTTCTTGAGAGTTATGTCTTTCAAAAGACTTGGTATTTTAGCTCTTCTTCTGAGTTTAGTTTTCAGTTCCTGCTCATACACAATTTTGAGTTTGTGAACCTCTTGTACTCAGTTCAACATTATTCACTCTTTTAGTTTTAATAAAGTAGCAGTATTCTCCTTCTCACTTTTGTCTTAGTTTTAGAATAACAATTTGATGTCTTTGTGGTTCAAATCAGAATCCTTTTATGTCTTGCTATTGTAATTTGTGTTTCAAAATTATATAGTTTCAAGTTGCTTGTTGTATTTCATTTAGGAATCTTCATGCAAAATACTGATGGAATTATGTTCCAATGGGATTTTGAGATTCATTGTGATAGGAAAACTATTGTGAAGGTCAGTGTTTGAATTTCATAACTTTAAGTTAATTACCAGTTAGATTTAAGTTTTAATTAGTCATCCTCTATTCCTTTCCTCAGAGGTTATTTAGAATAGGATTTATCATTTGGAGAACTAGCTCACTCTGGAGACTCCTTCTTCACTAAGATCACCCACATATGAAGAAGATTTCCATGTTTCAGTAGGTTGCTAAATATTGCATTCAACAGGGTGCAAATCTATTGACAATAGTATCATCCAAACACGACAGGCAACTCCACGACTGGGAGGATGCCATTTAGGGAAAATAGAGAAAGTGGAGCAGCGACGGTTACGCGTGAATGGAATCTGGTCAGATATGTAGGTCCAAATGTAGATTTAGCACAGTAGTAACACCTGTGTCTGCTCAATCATTAAAGTCCACTACAAGGCGGTTACATTCAGTTGAATGAGGAATCTTCTGCCGTCGACCTCCTTTGACTTTGAGTGATTCCTTTGCTGGACATTACGGTGCATGCTTAGCTGGCGGTGTCATCCTCAACTTTTCATCTTCAAATTAAATCTGCATGGCAATGTCAGTACGCACAATAATTGCACATCTATAACCACCTTAAGGAACATTCATTAACCACATGCAAAATCAATCTAGATAATCCACATAATATGCCAATGTCATTAAAACTTGCAGAGATAGGATTAAGCCCAATGTCTATGGTTTCAGGGAAACATTATGAAAATATCAAAATTTAACATCAAATTCCATGACAACTGCCAGCAAATAAACTATAGATTCTACCCAAAATTGGACCAAAAACTAGGCTCATCAATCTATATGAACCAAATCTAGTAATCTAGTAGTAGATTGTTCTCTTGATCTGTAATGATTTCTTGTTTACTTCCTTAACTATCAATTCCTGCTAATAGTATTTACAGGCTTTGTAATTCTCGGTAGATTTGTCATGGCCTAAATCATATTTGATCCTTGTCAAGTTATCAAAATTCATGTGACACATTCTCCTGTGCCATAACCAACTGTCATTTATCTGAGTCATAAAACATCGTCCATCAACACCTTTAAGCTGATAAATATTCCCTTCAAATTTGTTTCTAGTAGCAATTAATGTTCCAGATCCTATTCGTATCTCACATTTCTCATCCTAAACACAAGATCATATCCTTTTTTGCACATCTGACCAATGCTCAACAGATTATGCCTTAAACCCTTAACATAATAAACATCATTAGTATATGCTTTCCATCAAAACTTACTGAACCTATCCCACAAATTTTAGCACCAATATCATCTCCAAACATAACCAGACCTCCATCATATTTCTCAACTTTCACAAACTTACTCTTGTCACCAGTCATGTGATGTGAGAAACCACTATCAACTACCCAAAAATTATTTTCCTATTTAGCATGTAGGGAAGGGATAATTGTACCTTGATTTTTCTCCTTCTCCTTCTCTGGAGGACTTTCCTTTGATTGTTTTTTTGAATTAGTAGAAGTAGGTTCATCCTTAATCACTAAGAACAAGCATTCATTGTCATTTGGATCTTCATATTCTGAATCTTCATCTAAAATACTAGCATTCTCATTAACATAATAAGCTCTGCTAATCTTCTTTCCTTTCTTTTCTTTCTCATATCTTTGTTTATTCTTTTTAGCTCTTTTCAGACACTTTGCAACATAGTGACTAATTTCTCCATAAAAGCACTTAAAGGGAAATTTACATTCATACTTATTGGAGCCTTTTCTCATTCTTCTTACAAAGTTAGCCTCAATTTCATCAAAGTTTTCTTCATCTAGATCTTTAGTTTTTGTAGCTTTAAAATCAATCTTTGTTTTTCCTCCACTTCTTAGATTCGACTTCCTCATCTCATAAGATGTCAAAAATCCTAGTAGTATATCCTTAGTACAAGTCTTATAATCTATAGTCTACTCAATAGCACTCAAATTTTCATTGTAAGCATCAGGAAGAGTTCTGAGAATATTCTTTACAATTTTTGTTTCATCTATAGTAGCGCCAAGAGATCACATTCCAGCCATTACCTCATCCAATCTATGTACATAGGCTTTAACATTCTCATCTTTGGACACATGTATAAGATCAAACTGTGTTTCCAAATTCTATAATTTTTCCTCTTTTACTCTTTCATCACCATCGTGTGCTCTTTCTAAAGCATCCCAAACTTCTTTAGTTGTCTTCAAATTCTAAACCTTAATCAACTCAGAATGTACCAAACTATTCTTCAAGATGAACTTTTCCTTATTATTCGCTTCATGTAATCTAATTTCTTCAGGTGTACTCAAACCATTAGCAAGAGGAGTGTAGGGATTCTTATAAGCTTTCTCTACATCATATCCACAATACTCCAGATATTCTTCCATCAATACTTTCTAGATACCATAATTAGTTCCATCAAACCTCGTATAATCAAAGACTATTTTGCTATCCATCTCGAACCTTCCTCAAGTGGTTAAGCTCTTCACCAAGGAACCAAGCTCTGATACCAATTGTTGGGTAGGAAAACTAAGGGGGGGTGAATCAATTTTCATATATTATAACCTTAAATTCAATTACCAAAACTAACACATAAAGTGATTAACCATCAAATGCTAATGCACAAACACAATAACACCAAATTTACATGGAGAACCCAATGAGGGAAAAACCGTGGTGAGGATGAACTCACACTATAGAGAATATCAAAACTGATTACAAAAAGGTTCACTACATAAAATAAGGCTCACTACTTGAGATAAGGAATCACTGTCTGAGATAAGGTTCACTGCCTGAAATAAGGACTCATTGTCCAAGATAAGGCTCACTGCTTGAAATAAGGACTCACTTTCTAGACTCACTATCCACAAGGCTACAACCAAGAGGGATCATTTCCACATAGATACAAAGAAGACAAAGAAGACTTGTTACAGAGAGACAAAAATCCCAATGCAACAAAGGATCCCACCATAATCACATATAAAATTGCATGAATGATAGAGTTTGCCTTCTGCTCACTACATCTAGAAACTCGGTGTTAAGATTTACACTGATCAACCACACACATAACTCACACACTTTCAGAATAGCATCAAAATCATGTCTGCTATTTCACTTATCTTCCTTCTTTTCTTATGTACAATTTTCATTGCTAGCACATTTTGTATTTATATTATCTCCAACCTTGAAAAAGATACAAAGTTGGCCATCCAACTTCAAATTCAAATTAGGTTGGTGCCAAACATCCTTGGGTGGAATTAGAATGAGGGTGACCCAAACACACACTTCATTAGGACCCATAATAGATCCAACATGCTTCATCAACTTTGAAGATAGTGCTTGACACACGGTCGACCAAACCAGTGTAAAACACATAGATCAATTAAGCTCAATACTTCCAAATGCCAAAACCATCTTCAATAGAACCAGGGAAACATAAATCTAGAACCACAAGTCATAAGACTTCATCAAAGAGAAATATGGACCAGCAACAATTCTCCCGAACCTTAGCTAGAACACAGAAAAATATAGTTCACAAGTACCAGATCATCATCCTCAATAGTTGAATGCCTATAATCTTCTTTTAATACAATTTTCTCAATATCCTCAACATATACAATCAACAACAAGTAGTAGATAACCAGCTAACTAGTTGACATCAAAGACAACACTTTCATTCCTCTTTCCATTCTTGCAATAGTAAAATCCCTAGAAAGACATATGGAAAAATAAGGTGGTAGGTCAATAACATAGATATCTTGAGGGATTGCAAAATTTGGGCATGCATGCAAGGTAAGAGCTAAATTTTTAATCACCCCAGTAGTCTTAACAATAGAACCATCTAATTGAATCACTCCCTTTGAAAGAGGCTCATAATCTAATCCAAGCTTATCAGCTAGACTCTTAGGCATTACAAAACTGCTTGCACCAGAATCAATAACGCAATTGTGCACTAGCTTGTCACCAATGATCAAACTTACATAAAATGGAGGAGGTTTTACCTCTTGGGCTTGCGGCTCACTCTTAACTTCAGGGCTATTTGTGAGCACAACCTTAGTTTTATCTTGGTTAAAAACATCAGAAATATAAATCTTAGCCAAAGCATCTTGCAACAAATATTTTTTCCTAGAGATGTGCAATGCATCCATTATTGACATGCTAACAATAGCCTTCTTCAGATGTTCAACAACATTAAGTGAAGTAGGACTCACCTTTTGTTGTTCCTTAGGAAAAACAACTTCATTTTGAGCTGCTAATGGATGTGGTTGTGTCTTACGCTGATCCTTATTAGGTACAACTTGTCCTCTTTGCAAGATTTGAACCTTTTGGTAAGTTCTAAGGACAACTTGAGCTGTAGGAGCTTGAAATTTTCCTTTATCTGACTATTGTTGGACCTTTTCAGCTTGTTGCCCCAAGTCAACAACCCTCTTTTTCAATCTAGTATTGGCTGCAATAGACGAATCTGTTCAATTTTGACCTTGGGGATGATTCACCCCACAAAACTCAATGCCTTTCCAATTCATTAAGGCAACATCAGGATTACCTTGTTGGACTTGTGTACCTTGCTGCTCTGGATTTTCTTTTGATACACTTTCTGAACTAGCATAACTATTTTGAACCATTAAAGCTTGATTCCTCATCCCATTCATACATGTAGCTTGGTTATGAGGTTGTTCACATGGATAACACCAATCACACTCTTATGCCATATTGTTTTGGATAGGCATAAGATCCCTTGAAGAGTTGGCAACATTAGGATTATAAGGTTGAAAAGGTCTAGGATTGAAATTTTTTCTTTGACCTTGAGAATCAACTTGAAAAGGTGGCCTATTTGACTGATTAGGTTGATATGGAGCTTGGTAGGGCCTAGGATCTTGGCCAAATTGCTTCTCAAGATTGACAAACTTATTACTAATAGTTTTTCTAAAGGTATGCAGCATGCCTTTTAACTCTTGAATTTCTTGAGATTGATTTGGGACAACAACTTCTTGGGTTGTAGCTTGATAACCTATTGCGAGAACATACGAAACAACAACTAAAGGGGTAATGACATAGGAATAGGTGGTTGTACCTCAGGAAAAAATAGCATAGGAGGCCTTGGGGCTATTCTACCAACTTGTATAAGACATTTTTCTGCTCTAATAGCTGTCATAAGCATTAGGGAGTGTAAATCCACTTATAGATTGAATCATCACATATATTTCACTATTTAAAACCTTAAAGAAAAAAAGAAATGCATGTTCAGGTGAAGGATTTACCATAATTGGAATCCTATCCCAAGTCCTCTGGAAATGGTAATTAAAATTTGATGTATGCTCATGAGGAGCTCTCTTGATGGTACTTAATTGTTCCAATAAAGAAAAATGATCTGATTTGTCCTCAAACTATTGATGCAAACCATCATCCAACTGATCCCATGTTGTGATTGAATTTGCTGGAAGACCTCTAAACCATTGCAAGGATTTTCCTTTTACTGATGCAACCAAAATCCTGAGTGCTACATTCTCTTCGGTGATATTATGAACCGAGCACAATGTTGCCACATCTTGAATGTCCTCAACTAGGGTGGTATGATCTTCTCTTGTAAAATATGGCATACTTTTGAGGGATGCAACCAAAATTTCATCATGTTGAGCAAGATATAATGGGTTGCTCCCATTAAAAGGTGCAAATGCAACTTTCCTTACCATCATTGGTGCTTGTACTAATGGTACTAGATTTTTCTACACTAGATTTATAGGGCTGAGGTTTAGAGATGTAGATTTTGATCTCCTTGGTGAGTCAAGAACCTTTCTTGTTGTCCTTCCTTTATTTTTGGTGGAGATAACTATAGATACTCAAATGGAGAAGCACTTGCTCTAGTTTGCACTCTTCTCATAAGCTGGTTACACTAGATCTGCATGCAAAACTAGAGAATGGAGTCACCAAGTATAAATTTATAACCTCAAAAGGCCAAAAACATTGTTGTGTATACTAGAACAATCACTTAAAACTTGAAATCTTTCTCTGAAACAAACTTTCAAGGTCCCACTGGGCATGCCAAAAACTTTTATCAATCAGGATTGCACCCTAGTTAAGTTAGACTCAATTGTCTTCTGTAACATGGAAACATTCTCAAGCTGTGGGTGGCTTATAATGAGAATGAATCTCCAGAGAGGGCTGGTTCCCCTGGTAGATCACCTAAAACTACTAACTTTTCTAAGAAAAAGGATAGAAGGATAACTAAAATGAAAATCCTAAAACCTAAAGGGTGATACACTAGAAACTTTAAAACTTATTCACTAATTTAACTCACAATCAACTCTCAAAAAAAAATTTACTCTCACAATCTCAGGTGAAAGATGCAATACAAAAGTGATTTGTATGAAGGCTTGAAATCAAACACAACACACAACCTACATTACATAAAAATTATGCACACAAAATTGCAAGAATGAGACATAAAAAGGGATTCAACACTTAGAATCACAATGAAACATCAAATCATTTATTGCAAAATGAGATAAAAAACCATGAGATAGGAATGCACTACCGCTTTTATTGATCTAAAAGGAGCCTCTGTATCAAACTGTAAAAAATTGAGTTACAAAAAAGGCTTACAAAACTCTCTGCAAGTGATCAAGAGAGGAAGAAGCAATAATTTAAACTCCCACTCCCAAAAAACTAAGTTTTTCTTCCAATATATATCTCCAATGAGTCTCCATGAGTGAATGGGAAAAATCTCAGTTAACTGCTTGCCAAAATAGAAACTCAAGTTTCATTTTTGTGCCAAGGGAAAAAACCACAAAAAGAGGGCCAAGAACTACTCCAAACTAAGTGAAAATAGGTGGAAACTTTCCTCTCCAAGTGGATTGACCCAAAAATACTCAAAAATCAATCAAAACTGACTGGAAATAAAAAATAGAAGGTTCAGTTGACTCAGTTTTTTCTATTTTGCATAAGGGAACTCAAATTGGAAATGGTAAGTAAATTGAAATTTCCTCTACATATTCTATACTTGCTTTATTTATTGCATTTTAATTGACACTTATTAAATCAATTCATTAAAACACTACTTTAATAGTGCCTTATCTCACTTGCAATTTCAATTTTGCAAAAATAGAAGGAAGGATCGACCTAGGCTTTGATTTGATTTTATGCAAAAAATACAAGGCCTATGATATATATTATTTTATGCAAAGGATTAGGGCTCACATGGCATTTGATTTTCTCAAAAATTAGGAAAATAATTCCTAAGGCATATAGTCACATGATTTTCTTCAGAAATCATAAAAAGACACTAAGGCATGTAACCTAGGATTGCAAAACCTCAAAGATTTTAATACCACCATGGGTATTAATATTTTGCATACAAGTTTAAATTAATGTGTAAAAAATTCCCCAAGACCAACCAAAGTATTAGAGAAAGAAGAAAACCCTAGAACAAAACACGCGACCTCCTTTCTTTTCACATAATTTTGCATTTAATTTTTTCTAAGTCCTCTATTTTGCACCTTGGTCACGGCTACTAGGGTTTCTCTTGAGCTTTTCATTGAGTTTCAAAAAGCTTTCTTTTCAAGAAACCCATGTGGTGAGTACCTCTTTCTACAAAAAATGCAAAGATCTTTTCATTTCCTTCATTTTGAATGTATTTCTAGGGGTTTAACCCGTTGGTTCTTCACATTTTCTTCTCTATAATATTTTTTTGATACCCTCTTTTACTTTGAGGCCACCATGAATGGTTTTGGCTCAATCTTTTGGAGTCCTCTATGAAAAAAAAACCGCGCCTATTTGAAGATTTCAATGGAGAATCTAGGACTTATTTTGGAGGCATTTTTTCTGTTGAAATGCTTAAAAGAAACACCAATTTCATGGGTAAGAATTTCTCTATATTTTTATTTTGCTCAACCCTTTGAGAATCATGCTTCCTTTCAATAGAAAAATGTAACCCTCTTTTATCTCTTGTATATACTTTCATTTGGCTTTTCATGTTCTTTCGAAGAAAAATAAAAGACCTCCTTGTTGTTTATCTTGGCTATGACTCCATTGAATATTGTCTTAGTTTGCATTTCAAAAGAATATAGCTTTGAATAAGCATTGCATGGGTTTCAAATTCTCTAGTTGTGGCTTCACAAAACTCTTGACCCTCGGCTCGGCCTTACTCCTTTTATGCAAGCACTCGAGGGTTATTTTCTTGAAACCTTAGCTCTATACATTATAGTGCTCTATTTATGTCTCACGGTAAATGCATTTCTTTGCTTCTGAATGTGGTAAAAAGGAGATAATATTCTTTTTTTTTCTGAAAGAAATGAAAAGCATTTTTTCCTCCATTTTGGGTTTGTCTTTTCATGATTGTAGTATCTTTTAACTTGACGACATAGGCCATGAAATCTGAGCATTCTAAAAATTGTATACTCTTTTCTATTGCAAATACAACTAGGGTTTTGAAAACTCGTTACCTCCATTGCAGATGTCGGTTTTAAAAATGCAATGCCGGTTGTGGCTTCTCCATTTTTCTATCTTGGCTGAGGTTTTTACCATTCTATGTATATTTTCTTGCATTTTCTGGGTGCTCTCTTTTCTATAGATGTTGATGGTTTTGACTCCTTTGCTAAGGATCCATTTTGGTCTCACAGGAAAAATGGCTAGCTGACAAAGCATCATTCACTCTACTTGTTGTATACACCCTTCTGATGATTACACATCTTCTAGAAAATAATTTTACATTGCAAAAGAAAGCCCACTCTTTCATTCCCCATCTAATTCTATCCTAAACCCGTGGCTTAAAGACTCTATTCTTTTGCATTCTGTAGGAATCTCCTTTTGCTATTGAGGAACATAGTTATATTTCTTACATAATTTATGCTCAACCTCTCTTTGGCACCTACAAGTGTTGTGAGGACTCCATCATTGTAAGTTGTGGTTCACTCCATATTCTAAAAACTTGCATGAAACACTGCCTCTTATCATTACTTTGTATTTTCAGGAGCATCAAAATATATGATTGCAAACCCTCCTTCCATGAATGTTTTCCAAAATTGAATCATGTAAAGATGATGAAAAAATGACGATGAATATTATGGCTTTATCTCGCATTAATGATGATGCTATCCTATATGCTCTACTCAGGCACTAAACACATTTTCCATATGAATACACCTATACTTGAACTCTTGTATCTATGTTCCACTAAAGTATCCTTGTGTTTTACATCTTGGCATTGTCATTTTTTACTCTTGTACCTTTTCAACAAGTGATAAATAGTTTGCAACTAAAGGTTCACTTGCTCAAACCTTCCATCAAGTAGCTGAATTATTTTCTAACTATTCCTTATGTTGTTTTAATGGTTGTATCATTATGGATATTGTATTCCTATGAAGTAAATGGCTAATGATTGTTCCAAATTAGCACTCCATGAACAATCCACTCTTTGTTGTCCCTTCTATGTGAGCATTGTTTGTCAATACCCCTTGATCCTTGGTGGTTGTACCTTCAAAGTATGCATTTAAAATAATATAGACAGTAGAAAATGTTGATGTATGATAGCAATAAAATATATTAAATTATGATGACAACACCATTCAATGAAACTAAACAATGACAACATAAAGAGTTTGTATGCAACATAAATCCTTAATGAGAAAATGTCCACTTTTATTCTGTTTTGCATATTATTTAAGTATTTAAATGAGCTCATTGCTTATTTTTTATTCCCATTTCAAAGTGGAGGGTTGCCTCATTGCACTTTGACTTGGATGTCATGAATGGACAATGTGCTAGTGATTCTTACAACCACTTTGTAAATTATTCCTCAAACTAAAAAAGATTTTATTGGAACAATCTAAATGTCTCTTGCTTATCTCATACCCCTCGCAAGATCTAGAGGGTAGCATGTTAGGCTCAACCCTTGTGGGAGCCCATTTTTTCACCACATGCTAAAATTTCAAAAGAAATGAATACATCAACAAAATTTCACCTATACCTGCACAGTGAACAAACATGTTAGATAAAAAATAGTGAAGCTCAATGCTCTTGTGATGTTTGATTTTCAGGCTCTCTTGTATACATTTGATAATGTTTCAACTGATTTAATGCATCATAGATAAATGCTATATTTCTATTGATAGGACATATGTTGAGATTTATATCCGAAGCTCTAACCAATATTTTTAATCATCTGTAGGTTCATCTAAAGATCGAGAGCAAGGAGGAGATTGAAACAAATAATACCAACACAAGATTACCACATGCAGTGATGGATATACTTCCTTTCATGTGTTTTTTCACTACTTTTATCTTTAGTTGTATAGTCTATCTTTATGTTGCATTAGTTCAGCTACTCCCATGGCTTATGTGGGACATTTGAGCATTTTTTTCCTTTCAATGTATAAAACAACATTTATGCAATCTTGTGTATATTATTATTACAAAATGAATGAAAAAAAAAATCATGCAATTTGTATAATTTCTTCTATTGTAAAAAATTGCATAATAAAAATTGAACTCCATTTGAAGCTTTGATATGAAATGGTTAAGGTTTAACATAAATTTTTTGGAATACCTTTCACTTTTTGATACAATCAACTATTTCAACTCTACCAAATTGAGTTGTAAGTGAAATTTGGTAACAATAAGAAGGTAAGGATTATGTGTGCAAGTTGAAGAAAACACTTTATGGGCTTAAGCAAGCCCCCAGAGCCTAGTATTCAAGACTTGAAAAAAACCTACTATAACAAGGCTTCAAAAGAGGAATTGTTGATACTAATCTCTATATCAAGGCTGAAGGTGAAAACCAGTTGATTGTTGTGGTTTATGTAGTTGACATCATCTTTGGAGACATTAGTAAAAAAATGTCCCAATAGTTTGCAAAGGATATATAAAAATAATTTGAGATGTCTATGCTTGGTGAGTTGTCATTCTTTCTTGGTTTAAAAATTTCTCAATCTGAAGAAGGTATATTTATCTCACAAACCAAGTACATCAAGGAGATGCTAAAAAAGTTTTGCATGGAAGATTATGCACCAGTTAACACACCTATGGTCATAGGGTATAAATTATGCAAATATGATGAATCTACTAAAGCAAATAAGATACTTTATAGGTTAATGATTGGTAGCCTACTATATGTAACAACATCAAGGCTAGTTAGTATGCAACTAGTAGGCACAATAACACATTTTCAAGAAACACCAAAAGAAACTCATGTACAAGAAGTCAAGAGAATATTTAAATATCTAAAGGGCATGTTGGACTTTGGTTTGTGGTATCAAAGAGGTTAAGATTTCACTCTAGTAGCATATACGAATGTGGATTTGGCAAGCAATAATGATGATAGGAAGAGTATGAGTGCAAGATTATTCTTTCTTAGCAATAGTCTTGTGTATTGGTTAAGCAAGAAACAACCTTTGGTTTCTTTATCCATATCATAGGTATAATACATAGCAACAACATCATATTGCACACATTATTTGGATGAACCAAATATTGAAATACATTAAAGTAGAATACGATCATCCAATTTCAATAATTTGTGACAACACTAGTGCAATAAATATTTTAAAGAATCCTATTATGCACTCTACGATAAAGCATGTTCCTATCAAGTACCATTTATTAAGAGAATAGATAGTAAATCAGCATGTCAAGTTGGAATACATTTCCACAAAAGAAAATATCATGGATATTTTCACAAAGTCCCTTCCAAAATAGACTTTTGAGTATCTCAAGAAGAAATTAGGAGTGATATATTTCTTGTCTAGTCACTAAATGCTTGAGGAGAAACATGAATTTAGGGGGAGATAATCACTATAATAAATTTTAGCTTTGTGAACTATTTTTTATTAATTTTAAAGGGGGATAATTGCATACAAGGTGATAATTATATTTTTACTATATTCAAAGATGGTTTCTTTGAGTACAAGGTTTTGATAAATGAAAAAAGGGGAGATTATTGGAAATGTTGTTGTCATTGATGTCAAAGAAGATAAGGGAGGAATCATTGTCATAGGAGAAAATAACATGCCATAATATGTAGTGATGGGGGTTTAAATTTGTGAATGCTAAAGTCCACCAATTTCTCCTTTCAATACAATCAGTAAGATAAAAAAAGTGGTTGACTCTCATTTAAGGCAATGCTAAAATTATTAAATAGGCTGCCTCGGGAAATTTAATTTAATATTAATTGAGGTCTCTTTTAAATGGTTTGACCCTCTTGGTGTATTCACCACTCTTAGGGGAATTAAAATAAATTTATTATTTTCAAATGAGGTCGACCCCTTTGAAAAAATTGCATCCCTTCGTGAAGAGGTATAAAAGGAAGATAAAATGGAAAAAAGGAAAGATAACAATTGAAATGAAGACAAAATAGGTTGGTATCAATGGAATATGATGGACCTATCTTCCTCAATTTCATTAGGAAATGAGATCCACACAAAGAATTTTCTTACAACCCTTAGGTGAGTCAACTCAAGTGTGAATCTTCAGATTTCGTTTTTATGTCAAGATGGGGGTCTTGGTCAAACAACACTTTGGGAAGAAAAAATCAAAATAGTAAACTATCACCAAATTGCAATCTAACACTTGGAACAACAAAATTAAGCTCAATATTGACAAAACCAAAAAACAAAATGCAGATTAGAGAAGGGAAAAAGCATGTGTACCAGTCACTAAAAGTCAGTTTCTAAAGTTGATCTGGGACTCATTCACCCAGGGGTGAATGGGTCTTAAGGGTTTTTCTGCAACCTTCAAGAGCCTCTGCTACAAATTTGAGTCTTCCAATTTTCCTAGGTTTCAAGTTTGAAAAGCTGAAAATAAATTTCATAGATGAGTTTTTGTGAGATAACAACTTTTATGACAACTTTTGCAACTTTGACTTCTTCAATTTTTCTCTTCAAAGATCTTCAAGCTTTCTTCCACCTATATCTACAAACACAACTGAAATGGAAAAATGTTTTGTTTTTGGTGAATGGGATTTTTCCTTGGTCAAACCCCATTTTGGTAATTAAACCTTGAAATGAATAAAAACATGAAAGAAGGAATGAAGAATGAACAAATATATATTACCACTCAACAAACCCTCGAATAAACCTTAGAATGTAAATCTGTAACTTACATGAAATGGATTCAATGAATGTGGATATTAAACCTTGAATCTTGACTTGAAATAGTGCTTTGAATACTTGAATGGATCATGAAACCTACATCACCATATTAGCTCCAAAAACATGCATGATGCAAGAAGACTTTGACATGACAATTAGATCTTGATTGTTGCAATAAAACCATGACAAATCTTCTCTTGAATGCCTTGAATTTCTCTTGAAATATCATAAACTTGCTAGGTTCTTGAATTGATTTTCTAGGATTTGAAATGATGAAAACCTTATATTTATAGGTATGTATCTTAATTTCTGGAAATTCAAATATCACAAGCCGACATTGAAATATACATTTGAAAACATTAAAATACTACCAAAAACATAATTTAAATTTAGGTCCAAGGTCTAAGGGAGGACTCATTCACCCATGTGTAAATGGGTCCTAGGTCCCTAAACCTAAGATGCACATTGCTCAAGGTAAAGTGTTATGTTAACGAATTAATGAATGTTGGGTTTCCTCTTCAAAAAATGTAATAACATAGGTTTGGTAAATGAATTAAGGGGCCAATTAAGGAAAATTAAGATCAATTAATTAAGGCAGCCCTAAATAAGTGTGAAAGTGTAAATAAATACACCTTACAACATTAAATTAAGGCACAATTAAGTACAAATTAGCTAGGAGGGCCCAAATAAGTGTGAAAATGTAAAAGGGATACATTTTTCTACACAACATTTAGCCCCCACTTTAGTGAAAGGATTACCTTGCATCAAACTCACATTTTCACACTTACAAAACATATATATGTAGCAACAAAAATATTACTCAATCATACAACATAAAAGACTGAAAACAAAAACAAAAAAGGTGGATCAAGCCTTGACTATCCAACGCGAGTGGAACACGCCTCAATTGTTTGTCCAAAAGAAAAGGGCAGATCAATCCTTAATTGTCCAACGCAATCTGGAACACATCTTGACTATTTGTCTAATTTTTTTTGCAAGTAGAACATGATATCCACTATGCAAACAATAATGCACACTCACATAGGCTAATGGAACCTTAGGTTGTCCACTAGGTGAGCCCCCAAAAAGTGGCTAAGTGGGAAAGTCATGCCAGGTCTACAGGCTCTCATTGTACAATGAGAAATTCATGACAAGTCTACAATCTCTCATCATACTAACCATACCAAAGCTATATCTCTAATAACTTTAATAAGGAACCACAAAAATATAAACTTCGAGCTTCATAAGGTTAACAAGCTGTGTTATGCTAAAAACTTATGAAGAAAATACAAATAATGTTTATTCAAAGGGATTTTTCTTAGTTCATGTAAGGTATCCTCTTAGGGAACACTGTGCCTAATGTCTCCAAGAGAGGACAAGTCAAGGATAAAAGATTTGCAACTTAGGGAATGCAATGTGTAGCATCACCACTAAGAGGAAAGTCATATGCTAGGAAATATTATGCTCTCAGAGGATATCAAACCCAATGACACCACCTAGAAAAAGACGTGTCGCAAGAAGAAAGAAAATCACACAATGAAATATAAGGAATATCAAAATTTTCAAAAGTAATAATGCCAATGTATGCCCCCACTTTAAAGAAATTTCTAGCACCATTGTTGTGAGCAATTTACTTTAAAGTAGAAAATAATTAATGCTAACCAATAAAGAAGACATGAGAGCTTATTTGGAAAGCCCTGTGTCAAGTCATATGTTTCCAAATGAAGCTACATTATGAATAAGGGGTTGCCCCGAAAATGCAATGCTAAAGATAACATAAAAAGAAAGTATGTCACATAGGAGCCAACTTAAGGAATGTTGTCCACATCCCAAGATTGCTCTTATTTATACATGGAAGGTGATCAACTAGTCCAAAAGAGGCAATGACAAGTGTCATACTAGGACAATGCTATCGAACCCCTTGCCCCCCAAGGGAAAAAGGTGAGTCAAAAATGGATGATGATATGTTGCTCCTTGTAAAAAGAAAATATGATTACATAAAGCCAAATTTATACCCTCATGCATGGTAGTGAATATACTATGATACTACAATTACCACATGACAAGGAGCAACGACTAATGTTGTTTATTATAATGAGTAGACAAAGTATCAATTTTATGCATGTCTAATGAGATATTCCCACATGAAGTATCTATCAATTTAGGATGCACCAAAGTTACAATTGTCTTAGGAGAATCTTTTGTAATAGTGTTGGTATTGAGTGAAGGATTTTTTTATGCTTTTATTTCTTTCAAACGACAATAACCAAGACACTAGTGGTTTCTTGTGTGTTAGGCTCTATAGGGACACAAATGCCTTGTTCTCTAGCACCACATCCTTTTCCACTATAACCAAGTTGTTTCATAAGTTCATAACCTCTTCCATAAATCTTTTTCATTTCTTTTGGATTTGATGGTTGTTTGTAAGAAACTTCATCAAATTTTATTGTGTAATTTTCCTCTTCTTCTAAAGTGGTTGAAGTGGATGCTTTCAAAGGTTTTTCCAAATTTTGTGTTGACATTACCGCTGGTTCTTTCCCTTTTCAGAATTTTTGTTGTGATCTTGTATTTTCCCATGAATGTAGGTGTGAAATCCAACGATCTCAAATCATCCACCAATAACATTATGAAGGGTTTGGGACACTTATCTTTTTCTTCTTTGTGCATGGGTTTTGTTAGGTCTCAAAAATGTAGGTTTTGAACCTTAAGAGGGTGTCAGTATCTTAGTACATTTTTGGCTAATGAACGGGGTGAATCTAGTTGATGACCCCTTGCTCTTTAGACTCTACTAAACCTAGGCGGTTGTACCTAAATGATAAGGCAGATTTGAAGGTTTGAATATGATCTCTAATTTGGGAAATCTACTCACAATGGCACATGCATGTGAAGTAGATGCAAAGCTTAATGACTAGTTCCTACTCTAGATGTTTCAAGAATCAAGTGTATAAGTAAAGTTTGTATAAAATGTTCTAAATTTGACTAGTGCCTAATCCTATTCGGTGAATGAAGTCGAGGGGTGGATGATGATGATGGAGAAAAATATGTAAGATAGGTGGATCTATTTCTCAGCTTAACTCTAACTTGTTGGGAACTTTAGATGTTTGCACCTTGTACAAACGTGCAAGTTTTTCAATTATTGTACTCTTCTTTGTGAATCCTAGTATTCTTCTCCCAAATTATTGTGATATCATGAAAGGATTTTTAATTCTTAACTTGAGGGAAACTAGTCAGAGTAATCAATTTAAAAGGATATTAATCCCTGGTAGGAACCAATTAAAATGAGTTACTTGAAAGGAATTCAATTCACTTCGGCCAGAACCCAATCAAGAAAATCACACAACAACAATAAATATGTCCTGAAAAATTGTATAAATTTGAATAATTGAGGAAAACCACTTTGGAGACAACACGACAACATATAGGAATGAATATTAACACAACAGTTGAACACTGGAAATAAATCACCGATTATAACTACTCCATTATATTGCTTCAAAAGATATACATTAATAGCAGAAGTTTTTGAAATATGAAAATGGATGAGCCTATCTACTACTACTGATGATGATTCTAACCTACTGTCTGATTGATTGATGATATGATTTCATCTTACATATATACATTACATTTTTAGGGTTATGACCCTTCACATGTCCATCTGATGCAACTCTTCATTTAATTTCAATCTCTATTGTCTTCTCGCAAAAATTAATTTTAATAATCTCCTTTCACTAGTAGTTTCACTATGTATTTAATTTGTATATCTTCACCCAGTGTAAAATACTCTTTGAGTAAAAACAATCACCCATTACAAGGATTTAAATTGTCCTTTAATTTCCTCCATGAAAAGTTTCACTTTCAATCATTAAAATATTCTCTAGGTAAATTAATTACCTCTCCCTTGGTAAAAATATTTCATCTTGCATTTACCCGTATGTATTTTCACTACGTTCTTCAAACAAAATAGCTAATCCCCTTGGTGAAATGCACTTTATATTCTCCACATTAACATTACTATAATCACGATGAAATTTTTATTTAATCCTTGTTTTCCTTTTCATGCATTTCACTCTATCGAAGGGACTTATACTTTTATCTCCATGATATTGACTTCTTCGTTCAATGTTTTGCTATGTTCTACTTTTCAGGTTATCGAAGGCACTACATCCATCAAATTGATTGCCAATGCATCTCACAAAAAACAAGATCAAAACAAAGAGGTCAATACCGTGAGCAGGAAACTACAAAGGCCCTAGAATTTTATTTGGGTGATACCCTTACAAAAAATCCCTCCCAGGTGGATCCATTTTACACCACATTGTTGATCAATAACAAATTGGTGAAAAATTGCATGATTGACTCAGGTGCAACAATCGATATCATGCCTTTGGCTATCATGAAGGAATTAGGTTTGTGGGTGAACACCACCTATGGAAAGTGCTACACCATAGATAATAGATCAATACTAGTAGTTGGAGTGATATGGGATTTAGAATTAAAATTAGCATCATACCTTGAGGTGACATATAGGATAGGTATCGCTATGGTGGACACTCCCCCTTACTGTGGAATGCTATTATCTAGGAAATGGACTGCGACAGTAGGTGGAAATGTCCAGCTAGATTTATCTTATGCCACAATACCTGTGAATGGAAGGGAAGTCAAGTTGTACAAAGAACCTTGATTAGAACATGTCATTGATCTCTTTGACCTTAATCAAATGAATTGATTTTGTGATGTGGACCTTGGGAGTTTTAAAGTTGAGCATTCAAACCCTAAATTTCTAAACACAAATCCAATTGCTAGAGATGTTTTTCAAAATGAACAAGGCATATGGCAGATGTATTTTGATGGAGCCTGCAGTAGAAAGGGGGACAGAGCTAGGATTATTTTCATTTCACCAAATGGAAAAAAATTTAAGTACTCATTTTCATTGACATTTGAATGCACAAATAACATAGAAAAGAACGAGGCATTGTTACTAGGTTTAAACATTTCCATAAAGCATGGGATCAAAGTGTTAACCATTTTTGGAGATTCAGAATTGGTTGTTTCACAAGTAAGGTCAAAGTATTCCAAAAAAAATAAAATATTGAAGCAATACAAACATGCGATGTGGGATACTATAGAACTCTTTGATGCATTCTCTATTGATTGGGTGGATAGATTAAAAAATTTAATGGTTGACTTCTTGGCAAATGTGGCCTTGAAAAGGGATGACATTACCCTAGTAGGTATCTCACAAGTGGAACTCATGACTAGACCCACGATTCCTGACAATATTTATAATTGGAAGGTCTTCAATGATGACACAAATATGATCAAGTTCTTGCACTACATTGATCAGTATGAGGCTCAAGAAATTGATTTCAATGCATTTGTTGAAGAAGTGGATGGTAAACAAACTGTGTTTGGCCAAGAAGTAGTGCAACTCAAAAAGAATAAGATTCCTAAAGGATTAGTGGCATTAGAAAGGGTTTTCGATGGGAGTGAACGAGAAATTATGAAGCAAACACCAGTAAGAAGGGAAGATATTGAAGAAATTAATCTTGGGACTGAATTGGCTCCAAAAAAGGTGTACATTGGAAAGAAGATCAGCCCTACAATTAGAAAGACGTTGATCACATTGTTGAGAAAATATAAGAATGTTTTTGCATGGTCATATGATGACCTTAGAGCATATAGAGAAGATCTATTTCAACGTGAAATCCCATTGAAGCTTGATGCAAAACCCTTAAGATAGAAACAAAGACTTATAAATCCTACCCTAGAACCCAAGATGCATGAAGAACTCAAGAGACTCAGAGAAGGAGGTATTATTAAGCCCATCAGACACTCTACTTGGGTTTCCAACTTGGTGCCTATTAGGAAGAAGAATGGAGACATAAGTTTGTGTGTGGATTTTTGAAATTTGAATGTCTCCTCTCTTAAAGACAATTATCCCCTCCCAAACATGGAAGCTATGCTGCAAAGAGTAACAGGATGTGAGTTATTATCCATGATGGATGGTTTTTTGGGGTACAACTAGGTGAAAGTAAAAGAATCAAACTAGTATAAGACTGTGTTTACTACACCTTGGGGCACATATGTATATTTAAGGATGCTATTTGGCCTCACAAATGCTAGTGCCATCTTTCAGAGAGCTATGGACGTTGCCTTTGCTGACCTAATTAATATAATATTGGTGGTATATCAAGATGATCTCACAACATATTCTAAGAAAGAAAAAGACCATGTAGAACATCTAGAAAAGATCTTCCTCAAAGCTCTAGAGTATGGTATTTCCTTAAACCCTAAGAAGTGTCATTTTTCTATGACTAAAGGAAAATTGTTGGGCCACATAGTATCCAAGGATGGAGTAAGGATTGATCCTAAGAGAGTGGAAGCTATAGACAAGATTCCTATCCCGAAGATAGTAAAATCCATTTAGTCTTTCTTTGGGAAGATAAACTTTGTAAGGAGGTTTATATCAAATTTTGCTAAGATTGTCAAGCCTATTTCAAAAATGTTGAAGAAAGGTGCCAAGATTGACTAGATATCAGAAGCAATTGGTGCATTCATATCTATAAAAAGAGCAATCAAGAAGGCCCCAGTGTTAAAATCACCTAATTTCAGTAAACCATTCCAAATTTTCTTATTTGCATCTTACCACACTATCGTAGTAGTGATGTTGCAGAAAAATGATGAAGCGTATGAGCAACCAATATCATTCTTTAGAAAATCCCTTCAAGGAGTAGAACTAAAGTATGACATTACAGAAAAGAAGGTGTATGCACTTTTCAAATCTGTGAAGGCCTTCAAACCTTATTTGGTAGGTGCTAAAGTAATTGCATATATTCCTAATATTGCAGTCAAGGATGTATTTATACAAAATGAAGTTATAGGGAGAAGGTGTAGATGGACTAAAAAAATTCAAGAGTTTGATATTGAAATCCAAATCACCAAATTGGTAAGACGACAAGGGCTAACTAAGCTCATGACTGAATCAAATCTTGAAGCATCTCAAATCTATAACATAGGGGAGGAAGAAGGTATGATTGCTAGCATTGAGAATACCCCATGGTACACCAATATAATGTATTATCTCAAAAATAAAAAATGTCCTAAAGACTTGAATGAAAATAAAAAAAAGAACCTTAAAATTACATGCCTCAAATTATGTCTTTATGGACAAAGACTTATACTGGAAGAACAGATATGGAGTGTTGTTGTTGTGCTTAGATGTATCACAAGAAAACCATGTGTTGAAGGAGATGCATGAAGGAGTCTGTGGAGGACATTTTTCATCCAAGACCATTGCCCACAAGATCCTAAGGGCTGGATACTACTAGCCCAAGGTCTTCAATGACTCTTTTACACATGAACGAAAGTGTGAGGCTTGTCAAATATTTTCTAGAAAAATGAAGTATCAAGGAGAACTATCACTTAGACCAATGCAAGTTGAAGCTCCATTTCATCAATGGGGGATTTATTTCATTGGAGAAATACCAGAGAAATATAGTGGAGGCCATAAATGGATTCTAGTGGCAACTAACTATTTTACAAAATGGATAGAAGCCATCCCTACAAAGCAAGCCACTATTAAGGTTGTGATAAACTTTATAATGGAGAATATCATCACTAGATTTGGAACACCTATAAGGATAGTTATAGACAATGGGATGTGCTTCAAATCAAAAGAGTTAAAAAGTTTTTTTGAGACATTGCATGAAAATTTTGTATGCATTTCCATACCATCCACAAGAAAATGGGCAGGCTGAATCAAGCAACAAGAGTATCCTAAAGAAACAAAAGGGTGTGGGATTCCAAAGTAAGGTTGTCAGTTTGGGCAGATAGAATCACAATAAAGAAGTCAATTGGAAAATCACCTTTTGAATTGGTTTATGGGATACAAGCAAGGATGCCCATGTAAAAACCTTCTACTAGTATATAAGTTTATGCTCCAAGAAGACTTGGATATCCTTGAACCCATGGAAGATAGAATGGAGTAGTTGGAAGAATTGGATGAGATTAGAAGCTTGGACCAAGAGTGTAACACAAAAATGCAATCACAAACAAAGTACTTGTTTGAAAAAAGGGAAAAAAATAGAAAGTTTGAAGTAAATGACATGGTTATGTTATAGAAAACCAAATTCCAAGACAAAGGGAATCATGAGAAATTTGAAGCTCTCTAGATAGGACCATTTGTTATTACAGGAAAAGGTGGTGAAGATTCTTATTATCTTTAAAATATGTCAGGAGAAGATCAAGGATTTTCAGTGCATGGAAAATTCCTGAAACACTTCTTTTCTTAAAATATATGATCTTCCATGCACAATATTTTAGGTTTCCATCCCCCTTCCCATCCCACTTTATCACATTCACCCATGGTCTGCCTCCCAGAGATCACTTATGGATTCTTGCAATGATCTCACATTCATTTATCCCCAATTGGAGCCACATGCATTCTTGGTGCAAAGATCTCCTCTCATTCATTTCATAGGATGCTTTGATGCTTTGAACTCTAGGGTTTTTTCTTTTCAATGTGTATTTTAATTTCTCAATCATGCACTCATTCCTACAAACTTTTTGATAGAGTCGCCGCTTAATTTTTATGAAAAGTGAGAAAAGTTTACAATATTTTATATCTATTTCTAGTGGAGTCTTTTGATGTCTTATACAATGTAATAGTTCTAAATGACTCTATGGTGACTTGTTTCAAGGTACAAATCTACTTATTTGTTCCCTAACAGAGTCACCAATTTGTTAGGTGTGTGACTTGGATGGGGAGTGCAAATGACACAGTTATGAACCTTTGGTTGAAGATTAGTTTGGAAACTTTATTAACTCTATAAAAGGATAGGTTGGGACCAAATTTTTCCTAAGTTTTTCCCCAGCAAAGTCGCCAATCTATTAGGTCTCAAAAATGCACTTGTTTTGAACCTTAAGAGGGTGTCAGTCTCTTAGTACATTTTTGGCTAATGAACAGGGTGAATCTAGTTGATGACCACCTGCTCTTTAGGCTCTACTAAACCTAGGCGGGTGTACCTAAATGATAAGGCAGATTTGAAGGTTTCAATATGATCACTAATTTGGACAATCTACTCACAATGGAATGTGGGTGTGAAGTAGATGCAAATCTTAATGACTAGTTCCTACTGTATATGTTTCAAGAATCTCGTATAGGTAAAGTTTGTATAAAATTTTCTAAATTTGACTAGTGCCTAATCCTATTGGGTGAATGGATTTGAGGGGTAGATGATGATGATGGAGACAAATATGTAAGATAGGTGGATCTATTTCTCAAGTTAACTCTAACTTTTTGGGCACTTTGGATGTTTTCACTTTATACAAATGTGCAGGTTTGTCAGTTACTGTACTCTTCTTTATGAATCCCAGTGTTATTCTCCCAAATTACTGTGATATCATGACAGCATTTTTAATTCTTAACTTGAGGGAAACCAATTAGTGAAATCAATTTAAAAGGATTTTAATCCCTGGTAGGAACCAATTAAAATGAGTTACTTGAAAGGAAGTTAATTCAGTCCAGCCAGAACCCAATCAAGAAAATCACACAAAAACAACAAATATGTACTAACAAATTGTATAAATTTGAATAATCAAGGAAAAACACTTTGGAGACAACACAAGTACAACATATAGGAATGAATATTAACACAATAGTTGAACACTTGAAATAAATCACTGATTATGAACAATCTTCTTCATTATATTGCTTCAAATGATATACATTAATAGCAGAAGTTTTTGAAATATGAAAGTGGATGAGCGGAAGGTGTTATGCTAATCGATGAGCCTATGTACTACTACTGATGATGATTCTAACCTATTGTCTAATTGATTGATGATATGATTTCATCTTACATATATAAATTACGTTTTTAGGGTTATGACCCTTCACACATCCGTCTGGTGCAACTCTTCATTTAATTAATTTTCCTTCGATAGATTAAAATATTTAATTTTAATCTTTATTGTCTTCCCGTAAAAATTAATTTTAATAATCTCCTTTCACTGGTAATTTCACTTTGCATTTAATTTGTGCATCTTCACCTAGTGTAAAATACTCTTTGAGTAAAAATAATCACCCATTACAAGGCTTTAAATTGTCCTTTAATTTCCTCAATGAAAAGTTTCACTTTCAATCATTAAAATATTCTCTAGGTAAAGTAATTACCTCTCCCTTGGTAAAAATATTTCATCTTGCATTTACCTGTATGTATTTTCACTACGTTCAACGAACAAAATAACTAATCCCCTCAGTGAAATGCACTTTATATTTTCCACATCAATATTACTATAATCACATTGAAATTTTTATTTAATCCTTGTTTTACTTTTCACGCATTTTATACTTTTATCTCCATGATATTGGCTTCTTCGTTTGATGTTCTGCTATGTTCTAATTTTTGGGCTATCGAAGGGACATTGTATCATCTCCTATCGATACACTTAAGTCTCCTCAATGATGTTTTATGTCTTTATCTTTCCTTTATGGTATCGGCAAGACACTAGATAATTTCTCTTTGATATGCTTTACTCCCTTCGATCCCTTTCCTTAGCTTATATTTGATCGTTTATAATATGATCTTTCTCTTTGTGTGTTATCAGCTCATCGGGGGAACTCACGTTCATATCCTGTTGATAGCCATCATTCCTTCTGATACTCTTTGTTTTTTATTGTTTATCGCTGAATTGGGGGGACCAAGTTTTATGTCAGCCCGATAGCCTTATGTTTCCCTGATATTACTTACCGTTGCATATTTGTGATTTAATAAATGTCTTCATTATGTCATGTATTGGTCCATCGTTGGGACACAGTGCCATCTCTCCCCGATATGCTTCAGTGTCTCTGATATGTTTTGCTTGGGTTGTCGAGGGGACAATGAGGGATGTCCTACCGATATGTATTACTCACTCTGATGAATTCACCTTAGTTAGCTCTATCGATCTATTGGGGAGACCGTGTTAGAAGTCCACCTGATAGAAAGTTGTTTCACCGATGGTGTATGTTTTGTGGTTTTCCTTCATCGGTTCATTGATGAGACTATGATGAGAGTTCCCCCGATGTGGTATTCTCATGTTGATATGTCTTATATTGCCGAGGTAATACTTTAGGAAGGGGAATTTCTTAGAATAATGATTGGAGACTTAATTTTATTTACAATTATAGGTCTGAGAGCTATATAAATTAGGAATTTTTTTATGTTTTATGCCGAATATAGTGAAATATCAAGGGAAATGGGGATTATGATGAAAATGAAATGAAAAATGATAATGAAGGCATGTGAAAAACAAAGTGGATTTTTTAGCTCCAACAGGTTCTACTTGTGTAGTTGGTGTCAATGTTTTCAAAGGATTTTCCTTGTCTTTCTCAATGTGAAAACTTTCTAGTTTAGGGTTGGCCTTGATTGTATGCACTTTGTTGTTGTAGACATACTTCATTTATGATGAAGAGTAGAAGGTTCCCCATTCATTGCATGAATCCAAGGTCTACCCAAGAGAAGATTATATGAAAGATTATTGGGCATGACATGGACAAGTGTTTGCAATGTGACCTTTCCAACTATAATAGGTAATGTGATCACACTAAGCAGTTGTTTTCCTATGTTATCAAACCCATGAATAGATAAAGAGTTAGGTTGAATTTGGCTTTTGTCTACTCCAATTTTATCCAAAAGGTTTATGCTACACACGTAAAGGGTCAAGCCATTGTCAACAAGGGTTCTCTTTATTCCTTTACTATTAATAATAGCTATTATCATGAAAGCTTCATTCTATTTTTGCACTTCCAAAGGAGGGATCTCACTTTGGTGGAAAATAATGCATTCATTTCTTGAATTATGGCTTCTATATCATTTGGGTTTGCACTAGGGGGAACCACAACTTGTTGCAATGTAGTTTGAAGCATACTATGATAACTAGGTGAGGCTTGAATAAGATCTCATAAGGATATATTAGCAGGGGTATTCTTAAGTTTTTCAACAATATTGTACTCCTTTCCACTATGTAAAGGAAAATGACGAGCACTAGGAAAGATAGGTTGAGGCAATAGTAATGAAGTAGGAATGGTTTGTGGTTTCCTATTGTTCCTTGTATTATATGTGTGAGCAACGGTATTATAACTCAGTTGTTGTGAAACATTGTGTTGATGTGGTCTTAGGATAAGCACAAGTTTTTTTTGAACTTGTGGTTGTTGTGAGGGTGGATAGAGGATAAGTTGAGGCTTATGTGGTCCAATAATTAAAGGATTTGTAGGAGATCTAAGAATTAGAGGAATCGAGGGAGATCTAATGTTCATAACCTCAACAAACTTATCCTTATTTTCATGATCTCTTAGTGAATGGGAGTCTAATGTCACTTCATCATCTTTGTCTAAGGAAGCCACATTACTATTTTTTGAAAGACATGTGTCAATGTTGTCATTTTCTTGCACCATGATATTTTCCCTAGTAGGAGAGTGTTTAGGAGAGAAAAAAACTAGATGTTCATGAATTTTAATGGTTGGTTCTTCAAAAATTACTTCATCATAAGTAAGGGAGTTATCAATGGTTAGATTTTCTTGCTTATCAATGATGACATTCTCTTGTATCAAATCATTCTTACAAACAGGATAAATAGGAAAAGTAGTATTAGGGGATGTGTCAATAGTATCATCCTTGTATCCAACAATGTCTTCCCAAATAGGAGAGGTAGGGGAAGAGAAACAAATAGGATTCTCATAACTCCCATTGATTGGATCTTCTAACAGAAAAACATCTTCTTCACAAATAGGAGAGATATTGGGAGAAGACCAAGTTTGATTGACATGATTGTCCACTATTTTATTCTCTTTCACTAAAGCATTCTCATAAGTGGGAGAGATGAAATTTTTATTGGCATGCTTAGAAAGGTAAGATACTAACATTGTGTGCCCAAAAATGAAAAGTACTTTTATCCACCTTATGCAAAGCTTCAGGAATGTAAACAATGTGTACCCAAACATAAAAAGTACTTTTATCCAACTTTTGCAATGCTTCAGGAATGTAAACAATGTGTACCCAAAAATGAAAAGTACTTTTATCCAACTTATTCAAAGCTTCATGAATGTAAACATTGTGTATCCAAAAATGAAAAGTACTTTTATCCAACTTATGCAAAGCTTCGAGAATGTAAAAATTGTGTATCCAAAAGTGAAAACTACTTTTATCCATATTATGCAAGACTTTAGGAATGTAAACATTTTCAGATTTGATGATTTTCACTACTGAAATAATTTTGGAATGATTTAAAATTGACTACACTAAATGAATGTTTAGACGTAGACGCATAAACTAGAAATTCCTGAAAATTTCTAGACTAATACAATGGGTTACCAGTAGATTTAGGAAGTGCAAAAAACCACAAAAAATCTACAAAAATATGGTTTTATAGGCCCTGAAGGTCTCATTCACCCATGGGCGAATGGGTCCCAATTCAGGGTTTAAAAAAAATGAGAAATGCAATTTCTGAGTGATTTTATGTGTTCTCTGTTCCAAGTCTTAAACTGTAACTTCTATAATAGGATTTTCTAGAATTTGATGTCTGAATGCAAGTGAAATGAAGGACATATGATTAACTATGTGACTATTTTTAGTATGTAATATGAAGTTAAATGATTGAATGATGATCTCAATGTAAGTACAATGCAAAGTAAATTCAAACCTAATGCATTTTTTTGATTTTTGATGATTTTAAGTGATACAAACATGCAGATAAAAATATAAATGCAATGTTTGTAAGGATTTAGGTGTCATCAACCTTGTAAATCCTTTAATTTATTATTCTCCTAAAGTTTTTTTGTACATTTACCCATAAGAGGTGAAACTGTTTGACCAACAGTGGTGAAAGAGACAATGTAAATGCAGTGTTACCGTTACCATTTGTCCTTTTGGAAAAGGAAAAAATAGCTAGGTGTCCCACCTTGGAATCTTCTAAAATAAGGTTGTTGGTTCAAAATAGAGTGTTTTAAGAGCATCTATGACATGCATGACAGTTGTCATAAGATGCTATGACAGTATGATAGATTCCTATGACAAAATATGCTATTTTTGGACCCCAGGCGCCCATGCATGAAAGATGCCTTATGACAGTTGTAAGAGCATCTGTAAGAGGCTATTTTTGGTATTTTTTTTACCATTTCAAGGAGGGAGGCGTCGGTTTTTATAGGTGGTATTGCTGCCTATTTTTTGGTGAAACCATGGTGGTTTTCATCCTCACAAATCTCTATAAATTGGGGCCTTGAGCTAGAGTTATTCAATTCAGTTTTGCAGGGTAATAGGGTGTTGCTGGATTTACAGGGAATGATAAGAGAAGTCTATTGCTGAATGTAATATTTGATATTATCATTAATATACTTTCCTCTCTTTCGGTGGTGGATTTTTTTCCCTTCGGGGTTTCTCCATGTAAATCTGTTGTTGCATGTGTTATAATTTTTTCTATCTCTCTCTCTCATTCTTTCTTCACACTAAGGCTAAGGTTAATCTACATATTTCAGATTTGCATTCACTCATTTAAGTTCATATTGCAAGCTTTCTTCACCTTGATTATCAACAATGTTCACTAATGAAAAATTTAAAGAAACCTAAATGTAATGTAACTAATTCAAACCTAATGAAAACTAGTGCAAAACTCAGATCTAGGGTAAAAAGGACTCCAATTTTTAGAATTTTGTTGTACAATGTTGGGTTCACCAAAATTAAATGAAGAAAAAATTGGTTGGTATCAATGGAATATGACAGATCTATCTTCCTCAATTTTGTTAGGAAATGAGATCCACACAAAGAATTGTCTTACAACCCTTAGGTGAGTCAACTCAAGGTGTGAATCTTTAGATTTCCTTTTTGTGTCAGGATGGGGGTTCTAGTCAAATAGAACTTTGGGGAGAAAAAATAAAAATATTAAATCAACACCAAATTGCAATCTAACACTTGAAACAACAAGATTAAGCTCAATACTGACATAACCAAAAAACAGAATGCAGATTAGAGAAGGGAAAAAGCATGTATACTGGTCACCAAAAGTCAATTTTTGAAGCTGATTTGGGACTCATCTTTCCAGGGGTGATTGGGTCTTGAGTTAGGGTTTTTCTACAATCTTCAAGAGCCTCTACTACAGATCTGAGTCTTCCAATTTTCCTAGGTTTTGGGTTCGAAAAGCCATAAATAAATTCTATAGATGATTTTTTGTGAGATGAAAACTCTTGCAACTTTGATCACAACTTCAATTTTTCTCTTCAAAGATCTTCAAGCTTTCTTCCACTGCAAACACAACATGAAAGGGAAAAATGTTTTGTTTTTTTTGAATGGGGTTTTTCCTTTATCAAACCCCATTTTGATAATTAAACCTTGAAATGAATAAAAGCATGAAAGAGGGAATGAAGAATGAACAAATCTATGTTACCACTCAACAAACCCTTGAATAAACCTTAGAATGTAAATCTACAGCTTGTATGAAATGAATTCAATGGATGTGGATCTTGAACCTTGAATCTTGACTTGAAATAGTGTTTTGAATGAATGGATCATGAAACCTACATCACCATATTAGCTCCAAAAACATGCATGATGGAAGAAGACTTTGACATGACAATTGGATCTTGATTGTTGCAATAAAACTCTAATAAATATTCTCTTGAATGGATTGAATTGCTCTTGAAATCTCATAAACTTGCTAGGTTCTTGAATTGCTTTTCTAGAATTTGAAATGATGAAATAACCATATATTTATATGTATGTATCCTTAATTTTCTAAAATTCAAATATCACAAGCTGACATTGAAATATAGATTTGAAAACATTAAAATACCACCAAAATTATAATTTAAATTTAGTTCCTAGGTATAAGGGAGGACCCATTCGCCCATGGGAAAATGGGTCCTAGGTCCCTAAACCTAGGACACACATTGCTCAAGGTAAAGTGTTATGTTAATGCATTAATGAATGTTGGGTTTCATCTTCGAAAAATGTAATAATATAGGCTTGGTAAATGAATTAAGGGGTAAATTACAATAAATTAAGCTCAATTAATTAAGGGAGCCCTTAATAAGTGTGAAAGTGTAAATAAATACACCTTACAACACTAAATTAAGGCACAATTAAGTCCAAATTAACTAGGAGGGCCCAAACAAGTGTAAAAATGTAAAAGGGATACATTTTTCTACACTACAACAATAAATGTAATATCATTCCAATACAAGAAAATTTTGAAGAGAATATATGTGAAAAAAATTGCAAGCATATTTGATGAAGAAGATCCAAAAGATCATCATCCATTGAAGAAGCAATATTCAAGAAGACAAAAAAATTGTTCATTTGGAGGTTGGTGTCTCTCAATAGAAGAGATTGGTGTCTCTTGATAAGTTGGTGCTTAGTGGTGGGGATTGGTGTCTCCAATGGGTTGGTGCCTATAAAAATTTGTAAGATAATTTTATCTTTGGCTAGATTTGGATAATAAATCTAAGTAGTTTTTATCTCTATGGTTTTCTCTCGAAAGGGTTTCCACATAAATCTTGTCTCTTAATTGTTAGGTCTTGTGTGATTGCTATTATTGTGGATTAGATTTTAAATAAGTAATTTTTTTATCCTATATTGTTTCACCTCCCCTCTCAATATAAGTTTATGTTCTTATCACTTATTCCTAGATTTTTTACTTGGTGATATCCTAAGAATCCATTTATAAATGAGATCTCCCTTCCTGCTACTAAGTCTAGCATTTCTTTTGTAAAAAAGGTTTGTAATGGGGTCATGGATGTAAAATTTATTTAATTCCCTAAAATTAATGCATTCTCTTAGCTCATTGATTTTCTTATGCTAAAACACCATAGGGTTTATCCATTCTAAATATTCCATTGGTTTGATAATACATCGTGGTAACATTTTATCTTGTTTAGTTTTTACACTTGTTTTGATATTATGATTCAATTGATATTATATATTCCTTTGTTTTTTTTCTCATTTACTCAAATATGTTTCAACATTCTTTCATTTTCTTTAATGCACCTTTTAGATCATTAAAATTCCAAGGAAAAAATTCTTTGTATTCTTTTAACACTTCTACTACTTGCATAACTTGTCTTTCATCTTACTAATCTCATTGTTTTGCTACTATGAGGCTACCTTACGAAGATAAATTTTATTATTTATTCCTTCATGGATCATTGACACATTTATTTTCTAGCACATTACCAGTGGCTATCTCCCCTTCTCCTTCCTCCGCTTATACTTTCAAATTTTGAGGGTCTTCCTTTTCTTCAAGTTCCATAGTCTTCCAAGAAGTATTGAACACCTTGTATGTTGAGATTTCAACCTTTTCCATCCATTCTATTAAGTTCCAAATTCCTTTTGCTTTGGTGGTATGGCCTAGTTTTTGTTTATAACTAGTTTTTCATAGATAGTCTAATTATGTACTTCATCTTTTGGAGTGTGTTGTGAAATAGTTTGTCATTACTATGGAATGCAAAAAAAAATACAAGACACTTTGTATTATGACTCAACTTTTGATTTCTCCTCTCTTTCCCTACTTAATATATGAAACTTTGCTAATTTTCCAATAGAAAAGTTGGATGTACAACCTATCATAAAATTCTATACTGTTAGTCCATTACCTGATGCAATTTTATAAGTGGGCCACATATTCTATTTTTCAATAATCTTCTAGAGTGAGTTTCTAATATCCCTCTTTTGATCAATACCTAGTTTTTATAAGATCTATTACAAAAATTCAAGTGGGGATATTAGGTTTGTGAGTGTACCACCACCTTGTCATAATACATATTAGAGTATTTATAGAATTTCTAGCCTCAAATATTCTTCTCCAAATCTTTTTTCCATTTTTTCTAGAGATGTCTATAGATATCCTACTCTAGAGTATTGAAAGGAAGCTTCATATGAGAAATACCATGTGAAATGTGGTTCAAACATCTTGATATTTTAATAAGTTATTTATCTCTACTATGGCCTTTAGCTTCTATAATTTGTGAGGTTTATTTTATTTTATTTTTGGGAGAAATGCTATATTTTTTGTTGAATTTCCTTAGGTTGTAGACCCTTCTTGTACCCAGTATTTTCTTGGATCCAAATTTTGGGTAATCCCAAAGTCAAGCTTATAAAGCATCTTTATTGTTAGTGTTTTAATTGCTATTATCTAATATAATTTTCCATTTTGAATTGAGCTTATCCATAGTGTCTTTGATTGACATTCTCAAGGAATGCAAGAACTTTGGATCTTCTTCTTCACTTTTATCTTGTGTTACCTCTTCTATGTATACATTACTTAAATCAATGCATAGTGGCATATGCATCAATTTTTATTGTCAAAGAATTATATTTCTTCCTTGTAGGAGTCTATTGTCCCATTACATCTATAAACCATTCTAAGTTTAATAAATTTGAAGGTATGAAAAAGATCTTTTATCTCTACGACTACTTTATTCTTAATTAACATTAAGCTAACTTGTGCATTTCTCCAAGTGCTAATTATTTTAACAACAATACCATTTGCAAGGTTAATATTGTAAGGCATGTCATAGAGTGTTTGTTTTTTGAATTGTTCCCAAACTCTTTTACTTAGGATAATAACATCTACTCTAAGATCAACATATGATTTTAAATTATATGTTGTTTACCTAGAGTTTTATTAGAATTAATTTCCACTTCCATATTCTTGGTTCCTTTACTGCACTTCTAATATGAGGTCTGGTGGAACCTCACCATTCCACTGGTTCCATGGTCAAACCTGTGACTTTTTCTTCCCCGTTGTTATTAGGGTTTACGATTTTATCGCTCCATTCATTTGTACCCTTAATCCTTTTATTGGCTTGTGTTCGCTCATTGATCAGCTGCACCAGGTCATTGTTTACTTAAGTGGTATTTTATGGATGTTGCTACCATCTCCTAATCGGCCCCCAACATAATTCAAGTCACCTGCTATGCCTAGGAGGGCCCTCTTTTAAGAACAACTTTTACCCACATTCTTTTAAGCACCATTTGAGTTCATCTCCCATCACGTGTTCTTTTTGAACTGCCTATGGCCATCCTGCGATGAGCGAAACATTTCTTTTTTAAACCGCCCATGTTCATCGCTCATCGCACGTTCTGTTGTCACCATTGGATGGTAACAAGCTACCAGCGATGTGGTTAAGCTTTTAACCCATCATTGGCCCTAGTTCTATTTTGGTTGTATGGTGCAGTCTAATGGTAAACCTACGACCGTCGATGGGTATGTTTCTTCCCTTCATGCAAGATCAAGGCATCACTGGTTTGAGCCATCTAAAGGAAACTCAATAAAAAATGAGAAATATGGATATGGATCTTTGGCTGGGACCTTTCTGTGATCCAAATCGACGGTTGATGTTTCATCGCTAGTTTTGATGCTATTGCTTGATGGAGTCCCCAAGTAGAGATGGAAGGCGTGATGGGTGATATGTTTCAGATTGTGGTCGGGATTTTCCCAGGATCATTAGGATCGACAAAAGATGAGTTGAGGATGGGTATTTGGTAGTTTTAAGGAACCTCCTCATTGTTTCTATATGATCAATAAAGCAAGTGGTGATCCTTAATGAGCCTCGTTGATCAAGTTTTAAATCTAGGGAAATCAACGGTTGAGATGTGACATGAAGTAATTGATCTTTTTTCTCACACGAGAGAGCCAGGATGGCCATTAATTGTGACTAGCCTCAAATTCCCCTATTTAATGAGGATTTTTTGTAGCCTGTTAGATCATTCTTAAATTATCATGGCACAAAGTTCATTGTTGCAAGTACCAGAGGAATAATTTCAGAGTTTCGAATGAAGTAGTGCAAAGGTGGTTGCATGGTGTCTTCAGACATGTAAGTGTGTATGCTTATTGCATTGTTGTTATGGTTCAGTTGTTTTTTGTGCCTAGTGTCTATGGGGGTTTTCATTGCGTATAGGTGGGAATTCTCTAGAAGTTGTGGTTAGCATTTTTCTACATAATTGGCTCTGGTTGTTATTGTATCCTGGGAAAATGAGTGAGCTGAGTACTCCCATTACACAAGTCTGGAGGTCTAGAAGATTAAGTATGCAGGAGCCAGTTACATACGTATCTAAAGCCAAACCCCTCCCAGCAGAGGTGCCAATTGTCCCAAAAGGAAAAAGAAATGTACTTAGGAGTGGTGAGAAGGTTGTTGTTAAGAGTACCTATACCCTAAGGAATAGGATTGTGCCACAAGAACTAGTTAGATTTGAAGGGAAGGGGCCTTTGTTTGTGAAGAATTAACGAGGCCCAGCATGGGTCCTAGGGTTTTTTCAAAGAATCCTGCTACTCCTATTTTAATTTCTAATAATTCCTCAAGTGAAGAGGGAGGAGCTGGCCCTGACACTGGCCAATGCCCTGCTTCTCTTATGCCTTATCGTGACTCTGATGATGAGATTATTATTGCAACTCCACTCTCTATAAAAAGGCCTAGTGAGGGTGTTTACTTGGTGGTTGACAAGGCCAGGTAACACCCGTGTCCTTTTTCAATGGTGTTTGGTTTTTGGGTGTTGTGGTGATTGGACTTCCATGTGGCTAGTTCGTAGGTTTGTGTTGTTGATAGCGATGGTGGTTACTTCGGTATTGGTGAACATGCCAATTTTGGTGATGCCTTTTGGAAGGCTTGTGTGGTGTCTTCGACCAATGGCTTGGCACTCTTTTTCCTTTTTTCTTTCCTGTGGTGGTGGAATGATTGAAGATATAACAGTTCGGGAATCAACCCTAATGAAATGAAATGAATTTTGAAATTATAATGAAATGTAATTACATTTGAGTCGGATGCTTGTTGCTCCCTTGTATTATAAAATGGATTTCATGGCTTAGTGTAAGAGGTTTTGATCAAAATTTGGAGTCCAGTACGTTCTAGGTGAAATTTGAAATATAGAAAGTAAACGTAAATGCAGAATGCTTGATAAATCTGCTTGGAAATTGTCTTGGGTGTAGGTCATATATGTAATAGTCTTAAATGGTTTTGCATAGATTACTGATATCAAAACAAATATAAATTCCAAAACATATACTCTCCTTTTGTAAACTTTTGTAGATCATAAATGAAATTATCAAAGATAGTTTTTGTTTGTCATCAATGGTTTAGTTGAATGTATGGCTTTATTTCTTTGCTTTAACTCAAAGGGTTAATTACAATACTTGAGAAAATTCATAGTTCTGTGAAAATATGCAAGGATTTGATAAGAAGTGATGTTTTGGATAGTATGAGTTTTCATATTGCAAGGCATGACAAAGATAGTCTTTCTATGTCAAAATTAAATAATCTATGTATTACTGGTTGTTTCATATTTGAATCCATTTACCCAATTGATGAGACACTGGTTTGTTTTTCAAGAACCCATGCAATCAAATAACTAAGTAGTATACCTAGCCATGGATTTGAGATAGGAACAATGTTTGTTAAAATCTTGCCGATTCTGAAATGTAAGTTTGAAGTGCATCCGCATTCCTAGCAAATAGACATTTATTTACTCAAAGACCTACCAAATCCTTGGTGAATTTTGTATATTTTCCTCTAATAGGAATGAATCTGTGTTGAAGTGTTCTTGAGAAATTGAAATATTAAATGAGCACAAGAAGGAATACCCTCATTGGTTCCATAGAGCCTAAAGTGCAGGAGTAGAGACCTTTGAATTCTCTATTTTTTGTGTTGGCCACTAGCCAAGGGATGTCTTGAATATAAGGGTTGGCTACCCTTTAGAAAATTCCAATGCTTAGTTGGAAAAAACACCAACATAAATGGTGACTCTGTTGGGGTCAATTTTCATTCTCCAATCGTAGATTGTTGTATTATAGAGTCAAATGGTGTGATAAATCTAAACATCCCGTTCAAATATTGCAGAATTATTGAAACCAGTGAAAGTATTCGTAGCAGAAAAGCTTGAAGGATTTGAAGGTGACTCTGCTATTGGAGAAAACCGAGAGCGAAAGTTATTTTGAAGATACTTCATTTCATTTGAAGTATAATCCTTTGAAGAGAGGTAGCGACTCTAACTCAAAGAACCTGACAAAGAATATAACAAAGCTTCAGATCTACAAGTTTCAAGATCGAAGGTAGAGGGTTGCTCTGACATTCCAAGTATTCTCACGAATCTGTAGAGATATCATCATATTTGCAGATAATTTATGGGAATTTTCAAGATAAATGATATAAATAGTTCCTAATTGGGTGAGGTGAAATAGCACCAACATAAGGAAATGAATGGTAATCTTTGCATAATCTTAAAGTGAAATTGAAATAGATGTAGAAGTTTGTCATATTCACAAATTTCACTGGTTTAAAGATTTAATGCAAAGTAAAACTAGGAGACTTGCATTGTAAAAGGAGCTTGAATTTCTTTTTTTTATAAGTCTAAAAAAGTTTGCAAAAGGTTGTACAAGATGTCTTGTCAATTTGTACACTTGGATGTGAACCTTAATGAAATGACACACGATGAGTACCCTTTGTCGCATCAAAGGAATTTTAGTACTAAAAGGTACAGAGCCATAAATTTTAGTAATATTTATGGTTTTCCAAATATTGTACCACCTAAGCTTAGGAATAAGATACCAAAGTTCAATGGATCAAAGTCTGAATCAACAAGTAAGCATTTGTAGTAGTTTGGGGATATAATGGGGGATTATGAAGTAAATCATGAAGATTTTGTCATGAAGTTTTTTGTTCAATCTTTGAAGGATGATGCCAAAGATTGGTTCTCATATTTTCCAACATGTTTTATACCTTCATGGGATTAGTTTAAGGTGGCATTTATAGAACAGTTTGGTGAGAGGGTAAACCCAAATGTGGTAAGGAAAAACTTCATGAAAATCCATAAAAATGAAGATGAGTTGGTTCCTGCTTTTAATCTTAGATTCACAAAGGCAATAAGGGAAATCCCAAAAAATATAAGACCAAATGATGTTGAATGTTTGTTTGTATATCTCGGTGCATTTGATAGTAAAATGAGTTCCCTGTTAAGGGATAAGGAGAATGCAACATTACATCAAGCATAGCAAAATTCCATGGACATTGAGAATAATTTGAAATATTCAATAATTAAAGGATATATGGTTGTAAGTGTGGGTCATCTTAAGGCACCTCATGTAGATAAAACTCATGGATTGAATAACAAAAATGATTGTTAAGATCACAATGCCTCTACTACTATGATTTCTCTATCATCACAATCTATAGATCATAATGAACTTCAAGTCAAGTGTCAACAAAATTTGAGGAGTGATGATCAAAAGTCATATGTTCAAGAATTGTATGAAATGAAGGACACGAGGGAGAATTACCACATGAACTTTTTTTGAGATTCTTAGATGATTTGATAGAAGTCCCTATAAATTTCAGACCTAAAGACTTGGTGTGCATTGATTTGTTTTGTGAAATGTACAAATCTAAGTTGAGTACCTTGCCTAAGGAGTTGAAGCCTCATAGTCTGGATCAAGTACCTAATTGGATAAGGATTATGGAATCAGCCAAATGTGGTCATTCAGAAAATGTGCATCCTCAAGGTAGAGACAACAATGGTTCTCTTGAGAAGAATCAAAGGACAGAGCAACATAATACTATTGAAGAAAAGGATACATGGGATGATAATAAATTAAATAAGTATGAATGCTTTTCTAATGATATCTCATGTAGAGGAGAAGCAAAAGAGATACAAGGTGTTGTTCCATGTCTTGTGGTGATCAGTGAAAATAATGCGTATATTGCTGATATTTCATCACAAACCAGTGATCATGACCATGAAAGGATACCCTTAAGTATCCATTGTGCAAATTTTGGATATGGTTTATGTAGTGATGATTCTTCTTATGATGAGGATTATAATGACAACCAATCTAATTATTCTTCTGATCATTATGGGCAGTCCCATAAGGAGGATCCAGAGGTGTTTTCTTCACCTAAAGAATGCAATGATATAAATATTGATGAGGTCACTTGTCCCCAAGTAGATGGTCAAATTACACTTGATGCATACTTAGAATGTAATTTGGGTGTATCATCAATGGAGTATGTCAGCTCTATGAATGATGAGGAATTTGAAGATAAATATGTGTGTGTTCAAAGTGTTGATAATGAATATAAGGCTAAACGTGATAAATGTGCTCCTGACCCTGCTACTCATGACCATTTATATGAAGTGGGTATGGAGGGGTTAGTTATATGTGAAGAGGATAATAAGGTGCTCATGAATGCTAGAAAGGCTTCATTATTGAATGATTAGAATGCACATAATGAAAAGCACATGGATCTTGAATCAATAGTGTTACCTATTGAAAATATTGAAAAGCTTGCTAATCTATCTGGCAATGAATTTCCAGAATGTGAGTTGAAGGTGTTAGCCATAGATGATGTGAATGAAATTGAGAATCTATTCACATATTCTTCTAGTGACTATAATGATTTTGAAAATTATGATGATATGGAAGATTCAGATCCTCATGTTGAGAAGGCAGATTTTTTTATCACACCAATGAAAGTATGGGAGAACCCTTTATATGATGAAGCTCCAGTAGTATGTGAGATGATAACTAATGGTCCCTATTGGTGTAGAAATAATCCACTCTTTGTTGAAAATCCTGATGACTGCTTGGAAAATATCATTTGTAAATGTCAGGGAGATGGTACAGATGGAGCATCAAGAAATGGAGATCAACTTGACTTTTCTCTAGAGGAAGGTAACTTTGGTTATATAGTTATCTAGTCATGTAAAGGATATAGTGGTACAAATATTGGAGAGTTGATTTATTCAGGGTTAGATGAGCAGATTGCATCTGATGATAATCAAGAGTGTAGTTCAAATGTGGTGATAGTTGAAAAAGACAAT
Source organism: Sequoia sempervirens (assembly GCA_007258455.2). Taxonomy (NCBI): domain Eukaryota; kingdom Viridiplantae; phylum Streptophyta; class Pinopsida; order Cupressales; family Cupressaceae; genus Sequoia; species Sequoia sempervirens. The sequence goes on from VDFB02086081.1 coordinate 417,901,145, forward strand.
TGCTCACATGATAAAGAATGTCTAGATAAAGTTATCATTGACCATGATGACAACCTAAATGCAATGCTGATGAAATAGAGGAATATACTCCCTTCTCTATGGTACACAGTAGTGTGATTGAAACAGAGGATGAATTTTTAGCCATACATTATAATATGGACAACATACATATGGGTGAAAGAGGATGTTCCTCCTTGAATAATCAATTAATGCATCTAAAAGAGTACACTGGTTTTTATTGAAAATTGAGGTGTTTATGTAGCTTAATACGTTGTAAAACTTTATGATTGCTAATATAAATATGTATTTTTGTTACAGATTCTTTGTGGGTGTTATCTGATTAATTCATTTTATCATTTGTAGAATGAATAAATAAGGTTGTAGAAGAATTAGACAGAAGAATAGAAGATACACAACATATACCGTGGAGAAACCCTTTCGGGAAAAAACTCCACCAAGAATCAATGTATTATTTAATCTCAGAATAAGATTACAGTAATTCCAACCCTTGCTTGAGATGCTTATTTTTCCTTCAACAAATCATCTTCACAACCTACTATAAAAATTGATACAAACTCTCTTCAACTTGCTTGAGATAAATAGGCAATAATCAACCTTGTAAACTCCAAAGAGTTACAATTACAAAGCTCAAATCTTATCACCAAAAACCTATGCATGTCTCTTACAAGTAGAGTTCTACCATGAAGAAGAATGTCAAATCAACTCCTTCATCCATTTGGGCATCCCAAACTAAAGTCACAACTCAACCTTTATTCCGTAGATATCTTCAAAGCTTATCCTCAAAGTTGGCACCCAAGAATGGGGCCACTTAACTCAGCCTTTTGAAATATCTTAGCATGCAAAAGTGTTAACTCCAAGAAGCCGACTTGGGTGCCCAAGGTGGGTCCAATTCATTCTCTGTTAATTGAAACATATCTCTCCACCATTCATACAAGAATGATGATCCCCTATTAACTGAAAGTAGTCACTTGTTATCTGTAATGCAACTCAAGTCATTAGTCATGCATTCCAAGTTCTTAATTGAACTAATCTAAACTAAACTAAACTGAACTTCATGCATGTAAACATCAATCCCTAACTTCTAGGATCTTTACATGCATTACATAAGTGATCTTTTTCTCCAAAAATTTAACTCAACTCAAGGTGGGTTCCACCTTCCATGTGGGCGCCCCATGTGCTCCTATTATTTAGGAACTCATCTTGGACACCCTCACATGCTCCTATTATTTAGAATTAATTACAAATGTTAATTAACATGATTATTCCATTCAATAATTAATCTCTTTATAATCCTAGTGTTTGAGAACACTTTCCAAGGACTTAGGAGATATATGAAATAAATAATGTTTAGGATTTCAATTAAATGGAATCCTATTTCCAACATTCTCCCACTTGACATTATACATTGTAATTATTCTAAACAAAGAATAAATATTATAAATCAAGTGCAAGACTCAAGGCCAATGGCCTTCTTGCACCAACTAATCAATCCATGCCAACTTCAAATGCAACCTGCATAATCATGAAGCTCCAAGCAAATGATTAAAACCAAGAGAACTTATTTGTAGGAATTGGTTTCATAAGATAATCTGTAACATTAATTAAAGTGTCAACTTTCTCAATTAATACCTTCCCACTCTCAACCATTTCTCGCACAAAGTGATACTTAACATCAACATGTTTAGTACGAGCATGATACATAGGATTTTTGGCTAAACACATAGCACTCTAACTATCACATTC